>JBBDGP010000419.1:1295000-1602500 GCA_037952835.1 Lithobates septentrionalis | reverse complement strand
TTACTTTGTTAAACAAGCATTGGTTATGCATAGTCTTTAAATATCCCTAGCACTGCAAGCCAACTTCTCTCTTTTGTGGAGAGAGTGGATACGCGTGTACCTTAAAGGGGTTGTAAACCCTCGTGTTTTTTCACCTTAATGCATCCTAAAAAAGAAAAAACCCTGAAGAAAAAACCCTTACAATCACTTTAATCTTGTTATTCCTTCTTGCACTTCACTTTTTTTTTTCCTTTCCTTAAAGGACTACTTACATGTGAAGCTTATTGACATGTTTATTTTTCAATAAAAACCTTGTGAAAAAGTAGGATTTTTAAATACAGCTTACCTGTAAAATCCTTTTCTTGAGAGTACATCACGGGACACAGAGTATTCATTACATAGTGGGTTAGATAGGCACCATCGGTGATTGGACACTGGTTAACCCCAATTAAGGAGAATTCCTCCCCTATATAACCCCTCCCATACGGGGAGGACCTCAATATTGTAGCAAAGCAATAGGTAACCACGTAAAACCCATAGAAGGGCGGGAGATCTGTGTCCCGTGATGTACTCTCAAGAAAAGGATTTTACAGGTAAGCTGTATTTAAAAATCCTATTTTCTTGATCATACATCACGGGACACAGAGTATTCATTACATAGTGGGATATCCCAAAGCAATGCTCATTTGAGGGGAGGGAGACACAGATCAGAAAATATAGACCGCAAACGGACCAGAGGAACTAAACTGCAGCTTGCAGTACACTGCACCCGAAGGCGGTATCCTCTTGCCCTCTTACATCCACCTGATAGAATCTGGTGAATGTATGGACTGAAGACCAAGTCGCAGCCTTACAGATCTGAGCCATGGAGGCCTGGTGATGCACTGCCCAAGAAGCACTAACAGCCCTAATTGAGCGCGCTTTCACATGAAAAGGAGTCGTCTTCCTCTTTATATCATAAGCCTGAAAAATAACCTGTCTAATCCATCTAGAAAGAGTGGATTTCGACGCTGCTTGGCCTTTCTTATGGCCATCTGGCAGAATAAACAATCAGTTTTCTGTATCTGAGCGGTTGCCTGCAGATAGACTGACTGCTCTAACCACATCAAGAGTGTGCAAAGATTCTTCCTCCGCGGACTGCGGATCTGGAAAAAAGGATGGTAGGATTACATCTTGATTCAAATGTAATCCTGAAACCACCTTAGGTAAGAAGAAACAATTAGGACGCATAACAATCCTGTCCTTGTGAATAATTAAATATGGCTCTTTACAAGAAAAAGCTGCCAATTCTGATACTCTCCTAGCAGAGGATATGGCTATCAAGAAGACTAATTTTTTAGTCAAAAACGCTAAAGGAGCCAGGTGCAGTGGCTCAAAGGGTTGTCCTTGTAAAGCCAACAACACCAAATTCAAATCCCATGGGCATACTGGAGGTTTGACTGGCAGATTCAACCGCAGTGCCCCCTGAATAAAGGCCCGGACAAGGGAATGTGAAGCAATTGGCTTCTGAAAAAATACAGACAAAGCCGAAATTTGGACTTTGATAGTGCACAAAGCCAATCTCATTTCTAGGCCTGACTGAAGAAAGGTCAAGATTCTGCTAATCATATACCTTCTAGGATGCCATGCCCTGGGTTCACACCAGGAAACATATGCCTTCCAGATTTTGTAGTAAATAAGCCTGGAGGCCGGCTTTCTGGCATTGACCAGAGTGGAAAGGACTGACTTCGCGAGCCCACGGTCTTTTAAAATGTGGGTTTTAGCAGCCAAGCCGTCAAATTTAGACTTCGTAAAGCAGGGTGGCAAATCGGACCCTGTGTGAGCACAGGGTTTTTTACTTTCGTGCATTTTATGCATGAAAATAAATATTGTGTGCTACCCCTTGATACTTACCCGAGTCCTGGAGCCTCAACTCTCTAGGGTCTCTCTCTCCTTATACACTCCGCACTCCTCATGTACATACTACCCACCATCATACTCTCCACTTTTCTCTTCCTACTCGGGTTTACTGCCACTGTAGAATGCCATCATAATAGCATCATGGACAAAGTAATGCATTGGGGCCTCTACTAGGGAGATGGTGACCCATGGCATACACCAGGGGTGTCCAAACTTTTTTCAAAGAGGGCCAGATTTGATGAAGTGAACATGTGTGAGGGCCGACCATTTTGCCTGACATTCTTTGAACCATTAAAATTCGGTCTAAGTGTGTTCGTTCGAGCACTAATACACTGCCCAACAAGAATTCTCTTGCCTTTGTCGCGCTCGTTCCTGACACACAGACGAATGCTCTGCTTTTTAGGGGTACCGTTAATTCTTAATGGTACCCCACACATTGGAAAACGCGGGGTGCTTTTGGTGCAGTGCAATTTAAAAAAAAAAAAAAAAAAAAAAAAGGGGACTTCTTTCCCTGCATTTTTTTAGATAGGGAAGCCCATTGAAATGAATGGGCTGCCCTACACACAGCACGCAGCCACACAGATGTGAACCAAGGGCTTGTTCACATGTTAGGTTGGAGGGGCAGTAAAACCACATGGTTAAGCTGTTTTTACCACCCCCAACTTCTCCCCCTTTAGCTACAGAGGGAGCAGCTGTGGGTGTACACATGCTGTGGCTGCAGCTGGAGGTATACCCAGGCTAAATGGGGCTTCACTGCAACTATCCTGCAACTGTGTGCATTGCACGGTTGCGGTATAATGATGCTGCATTTACAGGCTTAAAAATGGTGGTGAGGAGGCAACATAATGACTCTTTACCGCCTGTCAAATGCCTCTGAAAAGCGATCTGTGCATGGATTGCTTTTCAGAGGAGCAGCAGTCCTGGCTGCTATCACAAACAAGCCCTACAAAAGCAGTTCTGATGGTACAGTAATTGGGGGGGGGGCAGATTAAAAGTAACATACACGCATACATACACACAGACACATGCACACACATACACATGCATACACATACAGTGGCTTGCGAATGTATTTGGCCCCCTTGAACTTTTCAACCTTTTGCCACGTTTCAGGCTTCAAACATAAAAAATTTATATCTTTATTTTTTGTGAAGAATCACCAACAAGTGGGACACAATTGTGAAGTGGAACGAAATCTTTTGGATTTTTGAAACTTTTTTAACTAATAAAAAAATGAAAAGTGGGGCGTGCAAAATTATTCGACCCCCTTGCGTTAATACTTTGTAGAGCCACCTTTTGCTGCGATTACAGCTGCAAGTCGCTTGGGGTAAGTCTCTATCAGTTTTGCACATCGAGAGACTGAAATTCTTGCCCATTCTTCCTTGCAAACCAGCTAGAGCTCCGTGAGGTTGGATGGAGAGCGTTTGTGAACAGCAGTTTTCAGCTCTTTCCACAGATTCTCGATTGGATTCAGGTCTGGACTTTGACTTGGCCATTCTAACACCTGGATACGTTTATTTGTGAACCATTCCTTTGTAGATTTTGCTGTATGTTTGGGATCATTGTCTTGTTGGAAGATAAATCTCCGTCCCAGTTTCAGGTCTTTTGCAGACTCCGACAGGTTTTCATCCAGAATGGTCCTGTATTTGGCTACATTCATCTTCCCCTCAATTTTAACCATCTTCCCTGTCCCTGCTGAAGAAAAGCAGGCCCAAACCATGATGCTGCCACCACCATGTTTGACAGTGGGGATGGTGTGTTGAGTGTGATGAGCTGTGTTGCTTTTACGCCAAACATATCGTTTTGCATTGTGGCCAAAAAGTTCGATTTTGGTTTCATCGGACCAGAGCACCTTCTTCCACATGTTTGGTGTGTCTCCCAGGTGGCTTGTGGCAAACTTTAGACAAGACTTTTTATGGATATCTTTGAGAAATGGCTTTCTTCTTGCCACTCTTCCATAAAGGCCAGATTTGTGCAGTGTACGACTGATTGTTGTCCTATGGACAGAATCTCCCACCTCAGCTGTAGTTCTCTGCAGTTCATCCAGAGTGATCATGGGCCTCTTGGCTGCATCTCTGATCAGTCTTCTCCTTGTCTGAGCTGAAAGTTTAGAGGGACAGCCAGGTCTTGGTAGATTTGCAGTGGTCTGATACTCCTTCCATTTCAAAATGATCGCTTGCACAGTGCTCCTTGGGATGTTTAAAGCTTGGGAAATCTTTTTGTATCCAAATCCGGCTTTAAACTTCTCCACAACAGTATTACGGACCTGCCTGATGTGTTCCTTGGTCTTCATGATGCTCTCTGCGCTTTCAACAGAACCCTAAGACTATCACAGAACAGGTGCATTTATACAGAGACTTGACTACACACAGGTGGATTCTATTTATCACCATCAGTCATTTAGGACAACATTGGATCATTCAGAGATCCTCGCTGAACTTCTGGAGTGAGTTTTCTGCACTGAAAGTAAAGGGGCCGAATAATTTTGCACGCACCACTTTTCAGTTTTTTAATTGCTAAAAAAAGTTTAATATCCAATAGATTTCATTCCACTTCACAATTGTGTCCCACTTGTTGGTGATTCTTCACAAAAAATTAAAATTTTATATCTTTATGTTTGAAGCCTGAAATGTGGCAAAAGGTTGAAAAGTTCAAGGGGGGCGAATACTTTCGCAAGCCACTGTACATACAGACACATGCACACATACATACATACAGACACATGCACACACATACAGACACATACAGACACATACACATACATACAGACAGACAGACACACATGCACAGACACATGAATAAAGCCCTTTTAAAACGAATCTAGCTTCTACCACAGTACTGTACCTTTCCAGCTTCCTCATTCAGCCGGGTACTGCACTGTAGGGGGAAGCAGAGTGCACAGCACACTCCCTTGCACTTTACTTTCACTTTTGATGCTGACGAGCTTCTCACAGTGCCTATGTACAGTTCGGCAGGGGATCAGGCTCCTCTGACAGCCCTGATCCCACGGCACACTGGCTGAGAAAGGCTGGTTTAGATAACCAGGCGGGACGTTCAAAACCGGACCGCGATTGGCCCGCGGGCCGGACTTTGGACATGCCTGGCATACACAGTGCACCACAGAAAACAGTGAGTGTGGCTAAATTAAGCTTCATATTGGGCATGGCTTTTTAGTTTGATTAGAAATTTTAGATCAAATTTTTTTACAGTTTTTTTATTATAATTTTTAAAATGTTATGTTTTTTGGTGAGTTTTTTGGTTTCTTTGGTGAGATATCAGGGGTCTAAACAAAGAAAGGCACTGAGAACCCAGTCCTTCTCTGTAGCCTCAGCTGTGCTGCAATTAATTGAACAGGAGACAGAGGCTCCTGTTAATTCATAAACAAAAGCAGAGTAAACAGTTTACTCTGCTTCAGTTATGAACGAACACAGTGTGTTATCAGTAC
Organism: Lithobates septentrionalis; assembly: GCA_037952835.1. Lineage (NCBI taxonomy): Eukaryota > Metazoa > Chordata > Amphibia > Anura > Ranidae > Lithobates > Lithobates septentrionalis. The sequence goes on along the minus strand of JBBDGP010000419.1, from coordinate 1,597,177 downwards.
CGATCACTCACTGTGTTCATTTCGAAAAGGAAGGGGATTGTAAATTACATTTACCAGCCCCTTTTCCCAGCCTCCATTCTAAAGATCCCCCATAGCAGTCAGCGGGAGAGAAACCAGCAGCGCTGTGGGGGAGGGGCACACAGTTATTTTTTATCGCTTTAATTATTTTTCCCATTATGGGCGTGAGTGGGGCCTCATGTTTAAGTTTTGCCTAAGGCCTCACAAAGCCTAGAGCCGCCTCTGCTCCCACCATGCTTGACTGTAGGCAAGACACTTGTCTTTGGACTTCTCACCTGGTTGCCGCCACACACGCTTAACACCATCTGAACCAAATAAGTTTATCTTGGTCTCATCAGACCACAGGACATGGTTCCAGTAATCCATGTCCTTAGTCTGCTTATCTTCAGCAAACTGTTTGCAGGCTTTCTTTTGAATCATCTTTAGAAGAGGCTTCCTTCTGGGACGACAGCTATGCAGACCAATTTGTTGCAGTGTATGGGCTGAGCACAGGCTGACCCCCCCCCCCCCCCCCCACCCCCACCCCTTCAACCTCTGCAGCAATGCTGGCAGCACTCATACGTCTATTTCCCAAAGACAACCTCTGGATATGACGCTGAGCATGTGCACTCAACTTCTTTGGTCGACCATGGCGAGGCCTGTTTTGAGTGGAACCTGTCCTGTTAAACCGCTGTATGGTCTTGGCCATTGTGCTGCAGCTCAGTTTAAGGATCTTGGCAATCTTCTTATAGCCTAGGCCATCTTTTATGTAGAGCATAAATTATTTTTTTTTCACATCCTCAGAGAGTTCTTTGCTATGAGGTGCCGTGTTGAACTTCCAGTGACTAGTATGAAAGAGTGAGAAGGATAACACCAAATTTAACACCATTCACACCTCAGACCTTGTAACATTAGTCACATGACACTGAGGAGGGAAAATGGCTAATTGGACCGAAATTGGACATTTTCACTTAGGGGTGTACTCACTTTTGTTGCCAGCGGTTTAGACATTAATGGCTGCGTGTTGAGTTATTTTGAGGGGCAGCAAATTTACACTGTTATACAAGCTGTACACTCACTACTTTACATTATAGCAAAGTGTAATTTCTTCAGTGTTGTCACATGAAAAGATATAATAAAATATTTACAAAAATATGAGGGGTGTACTCACTTTTGTGTGCATAAAATCCCAATAAAATACATTTACATTTTTGGTTGCAACATGACAAAATGTGGAAAATTTCAAGGGGTATGAATACTTTTTCGAGGCACTGTACCCTATATATTTGAAATACTTTTGTGTAGAGGTCTTGGGATAAATCTGATGGGAAAAATTGGGTATGTATTTTGTGTTCATGCATTTGAAAAACTTACTTTCCACTTTGTTGAGTGGTGGTTGTCTGTAGATTTACTCCACTGCCTGTTCTTCTCAAAGAAACCTGCACTCCAACCGGACCCAAGTCCTGGTTTCTGCTGAGAACCTGCAATGTGATTTTTTAAAACTATGAATAATAATATTAAATGTTAGATTAAAACATGTGTATGAATGTATATTATATACCATTCATTACGAACATTAGAATAATTACTCCATAAATCCATTCTCCGTACATTGCTATAAACTGATCTGTGTTTAACATGCAAGAGTGGTTTTCCAAATATGAGAACATCTAGGGATGTGCCATGAACACAGACTGGATAGAATAGGGAAACCTATTATATTATATATTATATAAAGTAAAACCTTTAGGACCCATTCAAACATAGCAAGTGACCTGCACTTTTTTACATTGCAACAATGCAGGTCACATAGAAAACAATTGTTTTCTATGTGCACCGTTCACACTGCAATGCAGCCATGGTGCAGTTAGTTGCGGTAAATTGCAGACATATAGCATTTTACTGCAGCACATAAAAAGACACCAAATATCAACGCAGCGCATTGTGTAGCTGTTCAGAGATATTAAGTGTCACTTTGTGCTACTTTAAATAAAGTTTGAAAAAAGTAAACAGTGCGGTGCGTGAAACACGCATCACACAACAGCCTCACTGCCCCTGAACTGACAGCAACCCACATGCTAAATCTGAGCGTTTTAGCATGCAGTGCTAAGTAAATAAGTTCTGAATTTGTGTGCCTTTCCTCCAATCAGCTGTCACACACACAGTGTATGCCAAGATTCCCCTCCCACTGCTGAAACAGGAAGAAAATAAATTCTAACATGATGTTCACTTTCTAAAGAATATAGCAAGCGGAAGACAGCAGATATACAAATAAAACTTATGTAGGGAGATTTGTTTTATCTCTCATCTGAGGCTGTTCACTTCACTGGGTATAGGAGAGGGTTTACATCCATTTTAATACACTCAGTTAACCCACAACTGTTATTTCTCTTTTAAGTAATATTAGTGGTATAATTCCACTCTGGCATCATGTAAATGTTATGGACCCCATTCAGCAGAGAGACCTCTGCAAATGAGTTACAACCTGCTGCTGACACACAGAGACTCATTCCACCTGATGGGTATTTTTCCTCTTTGTTGAGAATGAGGAGCAGTAAAGACGTCAGACAAGAATAAATAGAATAAAGAAGTATCGCCTCTAAGAACCAGACCAGGATATAAGAAGCTAGTAGATAATTTAACCTAGGCAGAGGTCCAAGAGTACCTGAAATATCAAATTTGATTATACCTAGCTATAAACCAAACTCCCAAAATCCCCCATCCTTCCTGTGACAATGCACCTGCCGATTGGCCACTCAGGCTTAAACTATTGCATTGTGCTCCCCAATACTTAAAAAAAAAAAAAAAGTTATTTTGACTGAGCAGTGGCAGGGATGGGAGCATGCTAAACGTAGATTTAAAGTGGTTGTCCCTCCCACATCCTGAGCACTATTTTCTTTCAACTCAGTTACAGCAGTTATTGGGATGTGGGATACCGAAAGGAGGCACCCCCAATGGCAAGTTGCTATTGTTAAGTGCTCCACATAACACAATAATTGAAGCTCTAGAGGCCGACATGTTCCATGACGAATTCCCAACTATTAAACTGATAACTAAACTCTGGAAAACAGTCAAGAAAATGAGGTATGAAGATCTAACAGTCTACTCTCCTATTTGGAAAATCGCAACTTGCAGGAAGTCCTTAAAATAGGCACATTCAGAGAGTGGGAGAATCTTGGTATCAGAAGGCTAAGTCAACTTTATAACGGCACCAATAGGGCCAAAACAACTAATCGATTAATCGACAACTAATCGATTATGAAATTAATCGATTACTTTTTTCATAATCGATTAATCGGCCAGTAACATAATGGGGTTAAAAAAGCTAAAATTAGCACTACAGTACAAAAAGAGCAAATAATCTCTACTGTAAATATTACTTTCACTGTTGCACAGTAAAAAAACGAAGGGCTAATTTTTTATTTTTTTTTTAACTCCATTATGTTACTAAATGTCTTAGGCCTGGTTCCCACCCATGTGTTTTTTGGTGCTTTTGCAGAAATACACTACAGTTCATTTAACGTTCACATCTATGCTTTTTTTAGTTGTGTATTTGGAAAGGGTCAAGGACCTTTTTCAATGCAAAACGGTGCTTTTTTGGTTCAATATACTTCAATGGAAAAGTTGCAGAAAAGCATGTAATACTACAGTTCTGTTTGAAAATCTGCAAAATAGTCTAGAATTTTTTTTTTTCCTTAAATAAAAAAGTTTGATCTGAGTCTGATGATATTTACCAGATTCAACCTCTAATAGTATATAGAGTATATCTCTTCTGTCTGTTATTCTCAGAGAGGATTAAAGATTTTACTCCCTAACCATATAGTTGGTTATTTATATTTACCCCTGCATATAAAGATATTTAGGAATAAAATTGCCTTTTTTTAAACTTTACATATTAACTAAATTATACACCACACGTCTTTTTAAGGTTATTAACCGATTAATCGATTAATCGAAACAATAATCGGCCAACTAATCGATTATGAAAATAATAGTTAGTTGCAGCCCTAGGCACCAAGTTAAAGAAATTTCCGGAACTAGCTAGGGAATTTAGGCTGCCACGGAGCTCTCTCTTTCTGTACTTCCAGCTAGAACATGCCATTAAAGCTCAATTTAAAGCCCAGACTCCGAGTTGGGAAGAGATGCCTCTATTTCAGAGTATAATGCAGGTAACCCCTACTAGAGGGGTAATATCAAGAATTTATGATCAATTAAGTAAATCAGACAACAACGGGGGATACTCCACGGGCTAAAGGCTAAATGGGAAGAGGATATAGGAGGAATGACCCAGGAACAATGGGTGAGAACCTTGGAGTTGGGAGTTCAGGTCTCTGTATCCCCTTCACAGCGGCTTTCACATCTGTTGCTGTTAAATAGAGCCTATTATACACCTAAAAGACTTTTTAAGTTTGGGAGAAGGCCCAATGACTATTGTCCCAGATGTCGGAGGACGGGAGATCTTATCCACATGTTGTGGAGGTGCCCCAAGTTGTTCAGATACTGGGAGGAGGTGACCGGGTGTTTGGGAAATATTTTTGGCACTACAGTGGCAAAAGGAGGCCATAGTCTGCATTCTGGGGCATAAAAGGGTGATGGGAGAGAGACTGAGCATTACGCTAGCCATTACGCGAGCTCTGTTTCAGGCCGATGATAACACTAAGATGGCAATCAAAGGACCCCCCTACTGTGAAAGACTGGATCTCTACAATTAATGAAACTCTGGGTAGGGAAAGATTGGTGTACATAAAGAGGGGCAACCTTCAGGAATTTGAAAGTATGTGGAAGCTATGGACAGAGAAGGTGAGGCGCCCCTAATAGTGGGCAAGGCGCAGAGTAGACCAAGAGATGGGTTTAATATAAGTATAGGGGTAACTGGAACCCTTGATGGCAATGAGTGTTACAGTGAGGTGGTTTCGATATGTATATTTTTTAGCCAAATAAATAATCTAGATGAGCATATGTTAAACATTGGGGGTGGGTTGGGGGGGGGGGTGGATTTGGGAACAGGCAATTTTTTTTTTTTGTATAACACCGGCTAAGTCAGTAGAAGACAGGCATGGGGAGTCCATAAGCCCGCTTTTATATACCCTTCTTTTTTTATTCTTCCCTGTTTTTTTTCCTTTTACTCGTTCCTTTTTTTTCTCCAAACTGGCTCAGAATAAGACAAGCTTCACCTGATATCGGGCCTTAGCATAAGCTACAGCTGGGCGTAGGAGTTTGGAGAAATAAGGGATTTGCTGGTAAAGTTATGTAATAAAGTCTTTTATTGTGATGACATAAAAAGGAAATGAGGAAATGCATAATCCACTATGATGTGAACCTGAGAAGGCGACAGTTAATGAACATCGAGCTGATTTAGCCCTCTAACCATTGTTCGCTGAAGTGGAAACAAAAAAAAAAAAAAAAAAGTGGTTGTAAACTTTAGACATGGAATATTAACAAAGCATATCACTCTAGTGTGTACTTGTCTCAATTAAAAGCATTACGGCTAACTTCACATTGGCTATGAAAGCAAGCGTTTGAGGAGCGTTTTAACGCTCCTCAGATGCAAATGATACTATGGACAGAACACAGTGTCGTTCACATTATCAAAACATGAAGCATCAGCGTTGCGTCGCTTCAAAATTGAAGCCTCATGACGAATCTGGGAGGAGTTTGAAGCCTTTCAATGCCTCCCATTCAAGTATATGGTAACGCTCCATAAACGCACTGGCAGGCGTTTGCGGCCCCTTAAGAAGAGTTTTAAAAAAAATCATGCAGGAGGAATATAATGCTCCATGATGCCCTGTAATGATAGGGGAGAGCATAGAGTATCCTGTAGTCACTTCCTTATATGCACTTCCTGTTTGTGATGCTTGAAGATGGCCGACATAAACTTCTGAGGATAGGTGCGCAAATCATGATACAAAGCATGAAAGTGCCCTTTAGAATATCTCAGAGACAATTGGATGTACCCGATAGCGCCTGGCTGCCCTCTCTTCCTCTGCTCAGCCAATTGCTCATACATCAGCATCATCTGCAGGAGGCCAAACATGAGATAAAGCATAGTAAACAAATCCATGCTGCTGCCTTCCCTGCTAATAAAGTATGCACAGGGAACATTCACCATGACAAGCCACAAATTGTTTATTTCCTGTAATGTCACTTCCCAATTAAAATAAAATAAAAAAAATAGGCGTTTGTGGAGCGTTTTAACGTGCCTTAACACGCACTAAAACCACGCATAGGGCTTTTGGGGATCGTTTTTAAAGCATCATTAAACGCTTGTAAAACACCAGTCTACCGCCCATACTAAAGTTCATTAATGCCAGTCTAATGCCTATACTAAAGCGCATTAATGCTATAGAAGCGTTCCTTAAGAGTTAGAAATGTAATCAAGTGTGAACAAGCCCCAAGTGTCATTTCTGTCTGCTGCTTTGTTTCTCTGCAAACGGCATGAATAAAGCTACTTTCACACTGGGGCGGGCGTCGGAAAAGCAGCGCCGCTAAAAGTACGGTAAAGCGGCGCTATTCGGCCGCTAGCATGGCGTTTTAACCCCCGCTAGCGGCTGAAAAAGGGTTAAAACCGCCAGCTGCGTTTTGCCGGCGCTGCCCCATACACCGATCCTACAGCGCTGCAGATGCTGCTTGCAGGACTTTTTTTACCGTCCTGCAAGCGCACTGCTCCAGTGTTTAACCACTTAACCGCCAGGGCGGTTAAGTGGTTAAACTTCCCTTATTTACACACATAAGTTCATCACTTTGATCCAAGAACAAAAATTTACAATGTTTCTAGTTATCCACCAGCATGGACAATGTTGTGAAAAAACTTGGAAGGCTGCCCGTTTTTTTTATTTTGACAGCTATGTGAGCAGAGAATGCTCTAAACTTGTTACATGAATTAATTGAAAAATCTGCATAGAGCTCCTGAGGGGGGTTGAATCGTTTTTTTAACGATTAATCATGCAGCTCTGGTGGGCAGTCAAGTTGAAACAGGAAGGGGTCATCCCCAAACTGTTCTCACAAAGTTGAGAGCATGAAATTGTCCAAAATGTCTTAGTATGCTGACACCTTAAGAGTTCCCTTCACTGGAACTAAGGGACCAAGCCCAACCCCTGAAAAACAACCCCGCACCATAATCCCGCCCCCCTCCACTAAATGATTTGGACCAGTGCACAAAGCAAGGTCCAAAAAAGACATGGATGAGCGAGTTTGGGGTGGAGGAACTTGACAGGCCTGCACAGAGTCCTGACCTCAACCCGATAGAACACCTGTGGGATAAATTAGAGCGGAGACTGCGAGCCAGGCCTTCTCGTCCTCATCAGTGCCTGACCTCACAAATGCGCTTCTGGAATAATGGTCAAACGTTCCCATAGACACACTTGTAAACCTTGTGGACAGCCTTTCCAGAAGATTTGAAGAGGTTATAGCTGCAATGGATGGGCCAATTTAATATTGAACCCTACGGACTAAGACTGGGATGTCTTTAAAGTTCATGCGGAGTCCTGATACTTTTGTTAATATAGTGTATGTAGGAGGATTTGTTTCATCTCGGTATATCACCTGATAATAGGGCCTTCACTGGGTATATGTAAGGGTTTAAGGGTTTACAACCACTTTCAATAATGAATGGCGAGTTTGCATTAAAATGAAACAGAAAAAAAAAAAATACTCATATGCCATACCTTTCCATTCACTGAAAATCCGGTGAAAATAAAATTAACATCTTCCCCTTTTGTACAAATGTCATTCACTCCATCCACATGGAGGGGAACACTGGTCGGCTCTGAAGTGAAGAAATAAGTTACAGATGACGGTGAGGAAAACACTTTATAGAAAAGTAAAAACATTACACTATTAAAAAATAAATAAATTAAAAAAAAAAAAAAAAAAAAAAAAAAAAAAAAAAAAAAAAACTTACCAACCCAAGCAAGAATAAACATTTGCATAAGAAAACAGTGTTATTACCTGTTAACTACTTTTTCCAGGAATCTTCCAGGACGGCTTACAGGAGAGATAGGCTCCTCCCACCTAGCACAGGAAACACATGATCCACATCATAAAAGCAGCACACAGGTATTAGCGCCTCATTATTAACAAATACCAGAAGGCTTCAGAATAAGCAATCATTAAATCTTCATTAGCGTAGCTTCATCTTTACTCAACGTTTTACATTGTTAATCACCAACCAAGAAGGGAGAGAACTGACGCCATCCTGGAAGATTCCTGGAAAAAGTAGTGAACAGGTAATAACACTGTTTTTCGAAGTCATCTTCCAGGACGGCTTACAGAGAGGACAAAATAGGACTACCTGATCAGGACAGGACCACAGCCTGCAGCACTTTCCTGCCGAAAGACTGGTTTTGGCTGGCAAGCAGATCGAGTCTGTAATGCTTTACGAATGTCTGGAACCTGGACCAGGTTGCGGCCTTGCAAATCTGGAGGGGAGATGCTCCTGCCCTTTCAGCCCAAGAAGTAGAAACCGCTTTTGTGGAATGAGCATTTGTTCCTAACGGAAGTGTCCGGGATGCTGCTTTGTATGCCTCCGCGATGGCCGACTTCATCCACCTTGCAATGGTATTTTTAGATGCCCTTTTACCCGTTTGAACCTGCAAACACAAACAGGCTGGTGGAACGTCGCCATTCTTTGGTGCACTCTATGTAAGCGATCAAGCATTTCCTGACATCTATATTAATAAATCCTGCCTCCTTGTCATTTTTAGGATTTCCGCAAAATGATGGTATCACGATCTCTTCCGACCTATGGAAGTTAAATGGTACTTTGGGGAGAAATGCCGGGTCCAGCGAGAGGATAATCTTGTCTTGCAAGATGATGTAGAAGGGCTCAATCACTGAAAGCGCCTGTATCTCACCAACCCCCCTAGCGGAGACTAGGGCCAACAAAACCACTGTTTTCAAGGTTAAGAGCTTTATGGGCAGTTCGTCTATTGGCTCAAAACGGTGTTTTACAAAGAATTTGCAACACAGTGGATAAGTCCCAGGGAGGGAACCTCCTTGACTTGGGGACCCGCTGATGGATCAGATAAAAGGGTAAGTACATGCAAGAAATCTCTTGACCAGTGGCTCATCTGACAGTCTTTGATTTAAAAAGCTAGACAGAGCCGATACCTGCACCTTAAGGGTACTAACTGCCAGATTTAGATCTTCTCCGGCTTAGAGGAAATCTAGGACCGCCGGGATCATGGCTCCTGACACTCCGCTATTGAGCAGGCGCCAGGCCCCAAATTTTTTCCAGATTTTATTGTAAATTGCGTTAGTGGACAGCATCCGGCACCTAAGAATGGTATTGATTATTTTTGCCGATAACCCTCTCTGCTCTAACAGCTCCCTCTCAGAAGCCAGGCCGTCAGAGAAAGAGAGCTCACTTCTAGATGATTCACCTCTCCCTGATAAATGAGGTCTGTCCTGTAAGGCAGTCACCAAGGCTCCGTGATGCTGAGTGTTAGTAGTCCTGAGAACCAAGACCTCCTTGGCCAGAATGGTGCGATCAGGATAAGCTCCGTGCTTGACATTCTTATCTTCCATAAAATCTTTGGAATGAGGGCAAAAAGGTGGAAACGCATACACCAGATTTGCCTCCCAGGACTGGGATAGGGCATCTAGGCCCAGACTGAGATGATCTCTCTGTAGGGAGAAAAATTATTCCACCTGCCTGTTCTGCCTTGTACCAAACAGGTCTATTTGTGGGATTCCCCACTTCTGCACTATCTGTTCGAACACTGTTTGATTTAAGCACCATTTTGTCTGAAACAGAATCTCCCTGCTTAGGACATCTACCAGAGTATTTAAATTCCCCTTTTATGTGAATTGAAGACATAAAGGCATGAAGGCATAAAAGATTTGCCTCCGCCCATTGAAGGATCTTTTCTGCTATCCTCATAAGACCTGGGACACTTGTACCTCCCCGCTTGCGCTTGTTGATGTAACTTACTGTGGTAATATTGTCCGAAAGGACCTGCATGCGTCTTCCCCTCAGAGTCGGACCAAAGGCTACTAGAGCCTTTAGAACTGGACTCAGCTCCCTTGCATTGGAGGAGAGGCTGGCTTCCTGCCAGTTCCAGACCCCTTGGGCCATCTGTGCGCCTGAATGGGCTCCCCACCCCTGACCGCTGGCGTCCGTGGTGACTGCTAGAGGGTTATGTTGGGACCAAAAAGTCGACCTGCAGAGAGATTTGCAGGGATCAACCACCACTCTGAGAGTTTTACTTCCTGCGGGATCTCTGTCTGCCTGAAGAGATTCCTTCCTTCCATCCCAGACAGAAAGCATTAACACCTGAAGTGCTCGAGTATGGAATTGTGCCCACAGGACTCCTGGGATTGCTGCTGTCATTAAACCAAGAACCCTCATTATACCCTGAATTTAGGTCTCTGTACATACGCAGAGGCTGCTCACCTCTGCAATTATCTTTGCCACTTTTTCTTTCGTCAGAAAAATTTTGGATGTAGTAGAGTCTATTAGGTATCCTAGGAATACTATACTTTGAGTAGGTACCAACTGTGACTTCTGATTTACCAGCCACCCCAGCTGCTGAAGGTGTCTGATAGTTCTGCTCAGGTTCTGTTTCACCTCGTCTGCTGAGTCTGCAAAGATCAGCAGGTCATCCAGATAGGGAATTATATGAATTCCCTCCAATCTCAGGATCCACAGAGCTCCTGTCAAAATCTTCGTAAAGATGAGTGGTGCTGATGCCAATCCGAAGGGCAGAGCATTGAACTGAAAATAGAGAGAGAGTCTTGAACCCCTTCTTCACTGCAAACCAGAGAAACTGCCTGGACTCCTTTTGAATGGGGACATGAAGATAGGCGTCTCTTAGGTCCAATGAGACCATGAAGACCCCAGGGGTTAAAAAAATCTCTGGTGGTGTAAATCGACTCCATTTTGAATCGTTTGTACCTTACGTATATGTTCACTTGCTTCAGGTTCAAAATGAGTCGAAATTTTCCTGATGGCTTTTTTTTTATCAAAAAAAGGTGAGAATAAAACCTCCCTTTTCTTGGGGGGGGGGGGGGGGGTGAAGCTCATCACCTTCTCCTCCAGCAAGTATTGTAGGAGGGAAGACAGAGCTTTTGCCTTCTCCACGTCTTTCGGGAGAATTGTGTGAAATTTTTGAGGGGGGCAACCCAAAAGCTCTATCCTGTACCCCGATTTTATCAGATCCAGGATAAAGTTGCTGCTGGAAATGGTCTGCCACTATGGGAGGAATGACCCCAACCTTCCTCCCACATGGCTGACTGAGTCACTGGGAATGGTCTTTAGGCTGGGGGGGGGGGTTTAAAAAGGAAGCCACCTCTGCCCCTATCCCTCCTGTATTGTCACCCTCTTTTCTGGTCCTGCGTGGCTGCAAAACCCTTGTTATGCTGACTTTTGTCCCCCCCTGACGATAGTTTCTTTCACCTAATCTCTGGAAGGGACGAAAATTTCTTTTTTGCTGTTCTTTTTTGGGCAAAGGAAACCCTTTCTTTTTATCAGCCGACCGCTCTAGGACAGGTTCTAGCTCTTTACCAAAGAGCAAATCTCCACTAAAGGGGAGGAAACAGAGTTTGAACTTTGACACTGTATCTCCTCCCCAGGACTTCAGCCAGATAGCCCTCCTGGCTTCATTAATTAATGCTGTAGACCTGGCCGAGAATATTACAGACTCAATGGACGCATCTGCTATATAGGCTACTGCCTTAGTTAGCGTTGGTAGAGCATGCAAAATTTCTTCCCTGGGAGTATCTGGCTCCAGAAGAGTGCGGAGCTGTTTAAGCCATAAATCAAGCGTACGAGCCACGCATGTAGTGGCTAGTGCTGGCTTAAAGTTAGCGGAGCAGGCTTCCCAAGGATCCTTCCACCTTTCTGTCCATTGGCTCTTTTAGGGTACCTGAGTCCTTAAAGGAAAGCTCTGAACCCTTTGAAACCTTAGATAGGGAAACGTCCAGTCTGGGGCACTTTTCCCACAACATTGTATCTTCCTCTTTGAAGGGAAACCTTCTTTTCAAATTTTTAGGGAAGAAGACTCCCTTTTCCGGTTTCTTCCATTCCTGAAGTATTGTGTCTTTTAGGGACGTATGTACCGAAAAGGTTCTGCTCTGCTTAGGTTGAAGGCATGCATATAAAAGGTCATGTACAGACAACTCCTGGTCCTCTGGCTCCTCCAGCTCCAGGGTGTCGTATATAGCCTTTAATAGTTCCTCTGTTTCCTCTGCAGGAAAAAGGGATCTTTGAACCTTGCTTGGTCTTTCCTCATTACAGTCCCCCTCTGTTTCATCCCTTTCTTTATTGAGTCGATAAGACCTTTGAGGATAGGGCCCGTTTCTCCCTTCCACCCATAAGGCATTTTCTTGGTGCACATTGGGCACCTTTTTCTGGGTGTCTCCACTTTGCTATCTCTGGGCCTCGTGGCCTTTGCCTTGAAATGAATCAAATGACAAACGCCAGCACATTACTTCCACTGAAGACAATACCCATTACAAAAAACACCCTGTGGATAACAAAAATTCTAATCTAAGAAACTTTTTAAAAGTACCCACCACCGGAGCCTATGCTAGTATGTGCGACACCTGTCCACACTAAGCATATCAATAAACAGGCTCTGGAAAAAAAACACAACGCCCCCCCCCCCCCCCCCCCACAGGAGGATAAGAAAAGGAAAGGAGCAGTCTGCCCCCTATTTTCTTACCTTAGGACCTGAATCAACGGATGGCACCTCCAGACCTGCTTCCATGGATCCTGGTATCTCCATGCTCCTGGAAGCCTTCGGTGCCATCTTGCTATTCGGCCCTATATAAGGAGGTATGGAGAATCAGGGGCGGCGCTGTGCATCTGACACCTCCGGCACAGCCCTGTTATCCTCCGATATCCTAGCTAGGGCTTTACTTCCCGGCGTCTGGGTGTACCAAGATGGCCTCCACTGGACTTCCTGCCATGTCACTTCCTGTCACCAGCGCTGGAAGTTACCTCATCACTCTGTGCCACCAGCATGATCCACATGCTGGGGATAGAGAAGCCCTGCACACGGAGATCTCTGTAAACCGCAGAAAAAAAAAAAAAAATAAAAATAAAAAAAAAAAGGTACCAGGACAATGAGGCGGCCTGCGCCGCCACTAGGAGAACACCCTGCTGTGCCATTTCAGATGGACCCACTGGATCACCTCCTCTACTCCTCACAGGTACCTCACTGAGGCTACAACTCAATCGGGAGAGGGGGTCCCTTACTTTCACCCAAGACCGCTCTGTTAGGTCTCTGGGTGGCCCAAACTGACTCATACCCCAGGAGTACTACCCCTGTTTGCCCTAGGTATGGACGTCGGGAGGCCCCTGCCACCTAGCAAGAAGGCCGGAAAAATAACAAACGTGTTTGGAGTTCCTGACTAGCCGGAGGAAACACAAATACTGAGGGGCCAATACCTGTGTGCTGCTTTTATGATGTGGATCATGTGTTTCCTGTGCTAGGTGGGAGGAGCCCATCTGTCTGTAAGCCGTCCTGGATGATGACTTGGAAAATATATTTTTGCCTAATGTGTGCAGACTGCATGCCATACTAGTTCCCTCTGATAATAATAGGATAGTCCTTTAACACACACACACACACACACACACACACACACACACACACACACACACACACACACACACCTCATCAAAAGCAGAAACTTGATATCAAAAGGTCATGGTATGGGGGGGCAAAAAGGGAAGTATAAGTATACTATCACAAAAAAAAGAAGAAGAATTGGAAAAGAACCCACAAGAAGTTCAAAAAAATAAAGGGGGAATGGGGCAACCAGCGGCCTCGCCTCAAAAATTTAACATTATTATGTATCAGAATTTAAAAAACAGAATACATATAAATAGGCTATACACAATCGTTTAAAATGGACAACGTTGTCATAAAAACACATACCTGGAATCACAGCCAAGTCCACATAAACACATACCAACATTACTAGAGTCTAGCATCAAAATAATTGTGGTAACCAGCTCAGAGTGGGTCCTAGGACACATCTGTGGTGTCGGCCCTTAATCGGCCATTCAACTCACTGTTGACATCTAGGCTTACTATTTCCCAGATAAGAATGCTAACACTGATGGTAAACTGTGTTAAGAATGAAGGTCACTCCACAAAATATCTAATTGGCACGGAAGATAAAAGTAGCATTAACGCTGATGGTCATAGGCTTCTTAAAATCCCAACTGAGCAGGTGCAAGTAATAAGGCCTGAAGGTATTGCAAGTCTAATCTCTAAACGAGCACAAACAGCAGGCAATGCAGTCAATGCAGTGTATGTAATCAAAACAGCTTCAAGTCAGAGTTGAAATAGTCTATAGTACACATAATAGTGATACGGATTCTGGATGCTTAGACTCAACAAGGACAAAGGCTACCACAGGCATAGACATACCACCTCACTCTCAAGAGGCTTTTCTTCTGATAGTCAGCCTGATAGCAATAACTACTGCCGATGTATGTCAGTGGCTAAACATAACCAGTTTGAAACACTCAACTCCGTCAGGGGAGACTTACGGTTACTTGTACAGCTATGTGTTGGCAGATGCCGTCAGTCCATCTTGCATAGTCTGCTGTGTACTCGCTATGCTGAGCCGTCCTCCTGGCCAGACAGGTTCCCAGTGGGCAGTCAGATGGGGTCAGCACATCCTGCACAGTTCACCGTGTGTATGTGTAAATATATATATATATATATATATATATATATATATATATATATATATATATATATATATATATATATATATATATATATATATATATATATATATAAAAATATATAATATCAATGAGTTTCTGGACTCCTGACAGACCCTTGCATCTTTCATCCAGTGCTGCACTGACGTTTCTGGATTCCGAGTCATGGGGAAAGCAAAAGAATTGTCAAAGGATCTGCGGGAAAAGGTAGTTGAACTGTATAAAAACAGGAAAGGGATATAAAAAGATATCCAAGGAATTGAAAATGCCAATCAGCAGTCTTCAAACTCTAATCAAGAAGTGAAAAATGAGGGGTTCTGTTGAAACCAAACCACGGTCAGGTAGACCAACTAATATATCAGCCACAACTGCCAGGAAAATTGTTCGGGATGCAAAAAAAAAAAAAAAAAACCCACAAATAACTTCAGGTAAAATACAGGACTCTGTGAAAACATGTGGTGTGGCTGTTTCAAGATGCACAATAAGAAGGCACTTGAAGAAAGATGGGCTGCATGGTTGAGTCACCAGAAGAAAGCCATTACTATGCAAATAGCACAAAGTATCCCGCTTATAATAATACGCCAAACAGCACAGAGGCAAGCCTGGAGTGATGAGACCAAAATTTAGTTTTTTGGCCATAACCATAAACGCTTCATTTGGAGAGTCAACAAGGCCTATGATGATGAAAGGTACACCATTCCTACGGTGAAACACAGCGGTGGATCACTGATGTTTTGGGGATGTGTGAGCTACAAAAGGCACAGGAAATTTGGTCAAAATTGATGGCAAGATGAATGCAGTATGTTATCAAAAAATGGGATGTACTCTGACATTCCAACATGACAATGATCCAAAACACAAGGCCAAGTTGACCCGTCATTGGCTACAGCAGAATAAAGTGAAGGTTCTGGAGTGGCCATCTCAGTCTCCTGACCTCAATATCATTGAGCCACTCTGGGGAGATCTCAAATGTGCAGTTCATGCAAGACAGCCCAAAAATTTACAGGAACTGGAGGCTTTTTGCCAAGAGGAATGGGTAGCTTTACCATTTGAGAAGATAAAGAGCCTCATCCAGAAATACCACAAAAGACTTCAAGCTGTCATTGATGTTAAAGGGGGCAATACAAGGTATTAAGAACTGGGGTATGTAAACTTTTGACCAGGGTCATTTGGGTAGTTCCCGTTGCGATTATGATTTAAAAAGGAGTAAAAGCACAGTTGATTGATAATAAATGGATTCAGCCAAACACTAACCATGAGTGAAAAAAAATTAAAGTTACATACCGGTAACGTCATTTCCTGTAGTCTTTCAGGACAGTCACTATTGAGAGATAGTCTCCTCCTCTTCCTGTAGGAAACACTGCGCCAGCCCATAAAACTCTCACTTCCCCTGCCAGACCTCAGTTTTTACAAGATCACCTCCGGTCAGCTGGGGAGACACAAGAACACATTAATAACATACCATTCAATATCATTATCATATTGCGTTCTGGTCTTAAATAAGACCCCCCCAAGCTTAGGGTGGGTAACTAGGGCTGTCCTGAAAGACTACAGGAAAAGACGTTACCGGTACGTAACTTTAATTTTCCCTTTACGTCATTCAGGACAGCCACTATTGAGAGGATAATCGAGCACTTACCAATTAGGGTGGGACTACAGCTTGCAGAACTTTTCGCCCAAAAGCCTGCTCACCTGCCGCCACCAGGTCCACTCTGTAATGTTTAACGAAAGTGGAGTAGCTGGACCATGTCGCTGCCCTGCATATTTGCTCTGGCGTTGCTCCAGCCTTCTCTGCCTGGGAAGTTGCCACGGCTCTGGTAGAGTGTGCCTTTATGCCCATAGGAATCTCTTTCCCTGCTAGAGAATATGCCTGCCCAATAGCTAATCTAAGCCATCTGGCAATCGTGTGTCGAGACGCTCTGAGTCCTTTTCTGGACCCGGAAAATAAAATAAATAGAGAATCAGAGTTTCTTATGGTTTTAGTCATCTCTAAGTATTGTAGGATACACCTCCTTACGTCTAAGAAATGAAATGTCAGTTCCCCTTCTCCAGCAGGATTGGGACAAAAACGAAGGTAGGACTATTTCCTGGCTTCTGTGAAAGCCTGACGCCACTTTATAGGCGAAAAAGCTGGATCAGTCTTAAGGACTATTCTATCTGGCAAAATAACACAAAAAGGAGGTCTAATTGATAACGCCTCAATTTCACTGACTCTCCTGGCAGTTGTCACTGCCACTAAAAATGCTGTCTTTAAGGTCAACTCTTTTAACAGACATTTGTCCAAGGGCTCAAAGGGAATTCCTGTTAGGCTTTGCAACACTAAAGATAGATCCCACCCGGGAAAGGGGGCACCTCGGACAGGTCTCTGTCTGGACAGTGCCCTAAAGAACCTGACCACCCATGGATTGGTGGCCAAAGATTTCTCTAAATAAGCACTAAGTGCTGACACCTGGCTTTTAAGGGTACCTACGGATAACCCTTTGTCTGCTCCACACTGTAGGAACTCCAAAACAGCTATAGGGCTCTGTACCGAGGAGTTTTCAGTGCACCACTTATTGAAAAGGAGCCAGACCTTTTTATAAATATGACGCGTCTCCTTTTTTCTACTGTTGAGGAGGGTGGAGATTAATTTCTGAGAAAATCCCTTAGATTTTAATATATACTCTCCTCAGTAGCCAGGCCGCTAATTTCCACTGGTGTACCTGTGGACAGAGGATTGGACCCTGTGAGAGAAGATCCTCCTGAGGTGGAAGGAATAGGGGTGGTTCCACTGCTAGCTGACTGAGGATTGAAAACCATGCCCTTTTCGGCCAATGTGGAGCTACTAGAATGAGGAAGGTGTTCTCTAGTTGGAACTTCCGCAGAACCGCCGGTAATAACACCGGAGGGGGGGGAAGGCATAGCATGTCCTGAAATGCCAATTCTGTGTTAATGCGTCCACCCCCAGTGCTCCTTCTCCTGCGTTTAGGGAGAAAAAACGGGATTTTCGCATTGTCTCTTGAAGCGAAAAGATCCACCTCCGGGGGTCCCCATTTCTCGGATATGAGATTGAAAACCTCCTGGCTGAGGGCCCAATCTCCCTCTCTCAGCCTCCTCCGGCTGAGAAAGTCCGCTATAACGTTCCTTTCTCCTCTCAGAAAAACCGCTGAGAGTGAGAGAGTGTTGGTCTCGGCCCAATTTAGGATGTCTGTTGCTAAGACCAGGAGACTTCCGCTTCTGGTGCCACCCTGTTTGTTTATATAGGCTACGGTAGAAGAGTTGTCTGACCGTACCTATATATGGTGACCCTGCAGCTCTTTTTTGAAAAACCTGAGGGCCAGGCCGACCGCCCTCAGCTCCTTCCAATTGGACGATCTTTTTAGTTCGTCTCCCCTCCATACGCCCTGCGCTAGAAGGGATCCTAGATGCGCCCCCCAGCCTTTGCCGCTTGCGTCCGTGGTTACTATCCGTGAAACTGGAATAAGCCACAGACGTCCCTGCAACAAGTTCGCTTCTTTCCTCCACCACCAAAGATCTCTTTAATCGATGGGGAACCTGTACTAAGGTGTCTAGATCCTTCTGACTGTGGTCCCATACCTTTAGTACGTATGACTGCAGGGGACGAAAGTGTAATCCTGCCCACTGCACTGCTGGGAGAGTAGGTCAGCAGACCTAGCGTTGACATTAAGGACCTTTTGGACACCCGATGGTTGCACTGGAGAGATAAAACTGCTCTGTCCAGTTTTAGAATTTTTTCTCTTGGAAGAAAAACTTTCAAGAGTGTCGAGTCTAGCAGGTATCCTAGGTACATAATGCGCTGTGAAGGAATGAGACTGGACTTGTCTAAGTTCAGGAGCCATCCTAATCCTGTCAGTACCTTTTTTGTCAGGTCGAGATCCCTGAGCAATTTCTCTGGGGATACTGCAAATAAGAGCAGGTCGTCCAGATAGGCTATAACTGACACACCCTGCAGTCGCAGGAAGGCCATGGCCTCTGCCAGGATTTTGGTAAATATTCGGTGTGAGGAGGATAGCCCGAAAGGCAGGGCCTGGAATTGTAGGTGCAGTATTGCATCGCCCAGGTTTATTGCTAAACGGAGAAACCTCTGAGAGGTTTCTGCAATAGGGACGTGCAGATACGCGTCTCTGAGGTCCAGAGACACCATGAAACAATTCTGCGGTAACAGAGCCCTGACCGTAAAAATTGACTCCATACGGAATCTTTTGTAACAAATTGACCTGTTTAAGGGCTTTAAATTCAGAATCAATCTGAATTTTCCTGAGGGTTTTTTTACCATAAATACATGGGAATAAACCCCCTCTCCTTCCTCCCCCTTTGGTACTCTGCAAACTACATTTTGTAGTTCTAACTCCTTCAGAGCGTCTAACAAGGCCTTGGTTTTTGTCGTGCAGCTGGAAAGCTGCGTGACAAGGAACCTTTGTGAGGGGGGCCTTGTGAATTCCAAGAGATACCCCCTTCTTATGATCCCTAGGATGAACCGATTGGGGGAAATGATCTCCCACTGTGGAAGGAAGGCCCCCAGTCTTCCTCCCACCGTTTTTAGAGAGAGTCATTGATCTTTCTGGGCTTTTTCAGGAGGGCGAAAAATCGCCCCTCCTCTGCCCTTACCTCTTTGGCCCCAGGTTTTCTTCTGTCCCCCTTGTTTAGGGGCTTCCCTGCGCTTTTGCGGACGAAACCCCCTCTTTCCCTGTGTTGGGGTCTTTCGTTTGAGTGGGAAGGACTTCTTTTTGTCTGCTGTCCGGTCTAGGACTGTATCTAACCCAGGACCAAAGAGTAGGTCACCAGTCAGGGGTATCCCACATAACTTGACCTTAGAGGCGGCGTCGCCCGGCCAAGTCTTCAGCCAGAGGGCCCTCCTGGCCGAGTTAGCCAGGGCCGCTGATCTGGCTGACATACGGACTGACTCTGCCGAGGCGTCTGCTATGTATGCGATTCCTCGCAGAATCGTGGGAAAAGACGCTAGGATAGTCTCTTTAGCCGTGCCAGCCTCAATATGCTCTTGAATCTGGAAAAGCCAATGTTCTAAATTGCGGGCTACCACAGTAACAGCCATTTCTGGTTTTAAGTTACCGACTGTCGAGTCCCACGTCTTTTTCAGTAGTGAGTCTATCCTTTTGTCCATGACGTCTGATAAGGCCCCCATGTCCTCAAACGCCAGGTCTGTGTGTCTAGAGACCTGAGAGAAAGCTGCATCCAGTTTGGGATTTTTATTCCAAATGGACGCTGGATCCTCTGAAAACGGAAATCTTCTCTTAAGGGAACTAGAGAAGAAGGGCTTTCTTTCCGGATCCTGCCACTCTTTTTTAATCGTCTCCACCAGAACCTCGTGTACTGGAAAAACTTTTCTCTTTTGATCTCCTAAGCCCTTGTACATAAGGTCATGGAGTGAGAGGGGTTTTTTATCCTCGTGTATACCGAGGGTTGAATATATTGCCCCTAGGAGATCTTCCACCTCCTCTAGGGACAACTTATACCTGGAGATTTTCCTGGACTCCCCGTCCTGGTCCTCTCCCTCTGATTCCTCATGGGAGTCAGAAGTGCCACTGTCTGGTTGCCTAAGCTCCACCCCGGAAGGGCCTGCAGCCTCTTCTGCCGTAGCCATACTAGTGGATCTGGCAGGAGCCGAGCCCTGAGCATGAGGCGGGGTTGAATCCTGCTGAATGGGATTAAGGGGAAGCTGAAACTTCTCAAAAAGCGTTTTAAAAAGGAAGAAAAAGTGGATGACAGCTCCTTTACAGAGGCTGCCAAGCCGGACTGCTATTCAGAGTCCCTTTCCTTGACCAGGGAGTCTATGCATTCCTTACACAGAACCTTGGTCCAAGCTTCCCCTAAACTGTCCCTACAAGAGGCACATTTCTTTTTGGAGACATGAGTGGACTTTGTCTTTTCTGTGGATTTCTGAAATTACATACAGAAAACACATTACATTCAGCAATTTTTTAACAGAAACAACCCTGGGGGTGTACCAGACCCACCTGTAGGGATCCGAGTCACCCCCACCCCGGGGGTCTGTCCCCCCCTAAGTAAGGAACCGTACATGGGGGGGGACAATCCTAGGTAGAGAGGACCCCTCCCCAGGGAACTCTTACCTTCGGAAGGCTGGAGCTAGCGTCCGTATGAGCTGCAGCATCTGCCTCAGACATGACTGCAGGTGGTTGCCTGTGTAGAGTCTCACACTGTCTGCACGTGTAAACCGACTCCTCCAATCCGAGCCCGGCCCCCTATCAGCACCGCGACCCGGAACCAGAAGTCGCGGGTTAAAGGTAGACATCCGCCCTCCGCCGGAAATGACGTCGCCCGTTGTCCGGCCCGTTTGTTCCAAACGAAAAATGCGGCCTGCACAGCGTACAGGGAGAGCGGAGTGTCCTCCTTGCTGCGGCCCTGTGGACGCGATAGGGGGCCCCCACAGCCTGATGCCACGCTTGACAAGGAAGGGGTGGCTGCTGTTTGCGGGTATGTACCGCCATCCATTGCTTGGAAGCCCCTTCTCCCCTGGGGATGTTTTGAAAGAGGCCACAATCTCCCCGATTGTATCAGCCTGGTTCCCTGCACAGTGTCTCCCCTCCGGAGGAAACACTATTAACTGAGGTCTGGCAGGGGAAGTGAGAGTTTTATGGGCTGGCGCAGTGTTTCCTACAGGAAGAGGAGGAGACTATCTCTCAATAGTGGCTGTCCTGAATGACGTAAAGGGAAAAAGTTTGTGTTATTATTCATATTCTCTGAAAAATGGCCAAGAAATCATAAAATTCTGCCAGGGTATGTAAACTTATGAGCACAACTGTAGATCTAGGCCCAGTTATTCTTCAACACGAGTACATATCCACTAGATCGACGGGATCTAGCTCATCCATCACTACATTCTATCGCTATCCTAAGGGGTTCAACATAGACAGGCAGTAGTATCCCCTAGGGTGTAAGGAACATCTGAAGATTTAGTTCAGTGTGCAACCCTTTAGGGGCCAGGGGCCATCTTAATGGTTGTTTCACTGATTGAGGAGCTGCTAGAGTTGTGAGTCTATCTGCCCATTCCAAACTGAGAGCATGAAGTTTTGTAGGTGACGCATGTGAAACAGGGCCCAAAAGACTCTGGGAATGGACAACGTCATCTGGCCTAAAACCCTCATCAAGTATTTTATTGACGATTGAGGATTCCGGTAGGGTATCGAAATTGCTGACATCAGGTTCAGACTTCTCCTTCATGAGAAATATCTTGTTCACTGTTGAATTGATCACATAGCCTAAAAACGTCACTTTGAGATGGCTGGAGTTGTGATTTTTCCAGGTTTATCTATCCTAATTTTTGAAGATGGTTGATAGTCAGATGTAGATACTGCTTTACTTCCTCCTCCAAGTCCACAAAGAGAAGGTGGTCATCTAGATAGGGAATAATCTGTACCCCAGCAGATCTCAGCCCCTGTAAAGCTTCTACCAGAACCTTGGTGACAGAAGTCCCCTTGCAGTGTGGATTGATTCCATCTGGAACTTTTTGTATCTCACAAAAGAATTCACTTTTTTCAGCTTCAGAATGAATCTGAATTTTCCTGAGGGCTTTTTTCCTCAAAAATATGTGAAAGAAAAACCACCTTCTGCTTGAACCTGTGAAATCAGGCTTATCGTGTTCTGGTGCAACATGTCTTGCAGTAGAGTTGTCATTGCTAGGGATTTTGTTTCGTCCTTTGGAAGTCATCAGAAAAAAATCTGTTTGGGTGTTGTTGAATTCTATCCTGTACCCCAAGGCGATAAGATCCATGACAAAAATTATTGTTCGTAATTTCTTGCCATGGTGCAAGGAAGGACCTCAGTCTCCCTCCCACCAGACACGTTCTAGTCACTGGGGTTTAGCCTTTGACTGAGCTGGGTTGAAATTAAACACTTTCCTCTTGTTCCCTCTTTTGTATTACCATCACCTGTTCTCTTCTTGCTTGCTAGGGTCTTTAACTTGTGGAAGGGCCCTTCTTTTTGTCTGCGATCCTTTCCAGGACTGATTAACTCTTTCCCGAACAATAGTTCGCCTGAAAATGGAAGCGTGCACAATTTTGAAGCGACATCCCCGCTCCACGATTTAAGCCAAACCGCTCTCCTAGCTGCATCAAAGCCGTGGATCTGGCCGTAAATTTTGCAGATTCTGTAGAGGCATCCGCGATGTAAGCTACTGCTTTACGAAGAGTAGGAACGCGTCCAAAATTTCATCCCTCGGGGTGTCGCTTTCCAGCAGTAAGCGGAACTGCTTAGAGTTCTCACCACGCAAGTAGTGGCCAGCACTGGCTTGAAGTTCACTGAGCAAGCCTCCCATGCCCATTTTAGATAGCCTTCTGCCTTCCTGTCCATTGGGTCCTTCAGAACACCCACGTCTTCAAAAGGACAGTTTGGACTTTGACACTTTCGATAATTGGCGTCCAGTTTGGGGCATTTATCCTATAAGCTGGTGTCCTCTTCTCTCAAAGGAAACAAAAAAGTCTCTTTAAATTTTTTGGGGAAAAAAAAACTTTTTGGTTCTTTCCATTCCCGGAGAATCATGTCTATTAAAAAGTGTCATGGACTGGGAAGGTCCTGGCTTGTTTTGTTTGCAGACCTGCATATAGTTGATCGTGGACTGAGCTCCTTATTCTCTTCCCTCCCCATGCCCAGCGTGTCATAGATGGCATCCAGTAATCCTTCTGTATCTTCAGAGGGAAAGAGGAAGCACTGACATTTAGAAATCTTTTCCTCTTTTAGCTCCCCTTCCTCTGACTCGGAGTCAGAGTTCAAACTTTCTTCCAACTCCTCCAATGTTCCTTGTTCCAGAGGGACCACCGCTGGAACCTGCAAGATTGTTACAGGAGTGGCGCTGGTACTAGGTAAAAGGTTTTGATCCTGAGGTGCCTAGATTGATTGTTTGAAATGATTGCACTTTTTATTTTCATGGTTTTCTAGTAGTCCTTTAAAAGAGATCCAGCCTCATTTTTTTTTAAATCATCCGTGCATTCCTGACAGAGACTTTTCTTCCACCTGGAAGACCATTTCTTCTTACAGGTTGAACTTTTTTTTTTTTTTTTTTTTTTTTTTAGGCAATTCTCCCTCTTTCTCTCTCTTTTAACTTCCTTTTTCCTACAAACAGGGGGACACAAAACTATAGGGCTCTTTAAAATAGAATTGAAAGCTAAAAGGACACATTCCCAAACCCGAACACCCCCACACACGGTTAGAGACACAACCAAAAAAAGAAAAGGGTGAACGCTGCAGAAAAAACAAGCCGTTTTTGGCGATTAACGCCCCAGAGTGATGACCACAAACAAACAGGCCCCGCAAAAGCAGAACAAAATTTGTGTGCTGGCCTACCACCTGACCACCCATGAAAACATCCAGTGCCCCCTCCACCAGGCATGAAGAAAACAAAAGGGGGTGCCACTGCCCCCTTTTTCTTACCTTAGGGCAGGAGTCCACGAGCGTCTTTAGACCTGTCTCCCCACAAGAGGCCCCCTTCATGGTGCACGACAGGGAACGGTAAGACGGCGCCCAGCGCTGTCTTCTCCACCCCCTTAAGTCCTACAGGGAGGATCCTGGCCTGACGCTGTGGATCCAGCGCTGCATTGGGGATTGCAGAAGTAGTGGGGTGTTCCATAGCCCAGTCTGCCTCCAAGCCGTGTTTGCCATCCAAAATATGGCCGCCGGACGACTTCACAGTCATGCATCGGCGCCACACCTTCGAGAAGAGCCGCATGGAGATCGGCGTCCGAACGCCAGGACTCGAGCTGCAGGAGCCACCCCCCAATCCCCCGGGAGGACTCCTGTGAGTACCAATCCTACCCTGCTAGAACATCCCCACACTTGTAGATGCTCCGATGACCAGCTTTAGAAAAAAAAAAAAAAAAGGGGGGGGGGGGTGGCTAGGTGTTCCGAGCTTCCCTCTTTTAGGCAGCGATAAAAAGAGAACCCTGTACTGCTGGCATCCCCAGGTACACTGTGCCTGTTCCTGGGATGCCGCAGCCAGGAGCCCCCTGCCACCTAGCACAAAGGTATAGCAGTTAAACAAATAGCCTAAATCATGCTCCTGCCTGGCTGGAGGATACACAAGAACTGAGGGTATGGGGAATGGGGCATGCTTTAAACAAAGTGGATCATGCGTTTTCTGTGATAGGTGGGAGGAGCCTCTCTCTCTCTCAAAGCTGTCCTGGAAGATGACTTGGGGAAAATTTTCGCCTTCTCCCCTCTTAACTTGAACAGGGAATTTCTTCCCTTTCTGTGCAGAGCGGGATAACACTTGATCTAATCCTGGACCAAAGAGTTAAGAGCCCTCAACAAGTAGGCCACAGAGATGAGATTGTGACACA
This sequence comes from Lithobates septentrionalis, assembly GCA_037952835.1. Classification (NCBI taxonomy): domain Eukaryota; kingdom Metazoa; phylum Chordata; class Amphibia; order Anura; family Ranidae; genus Lithobates; species Lithobates septentrionalis. The sequence goes on along the minus strand of JBBDGP010000419.1, from coordinate 1,572,187 downwards.
TGGTCCCCCTCCCACATCTTGATCCAGATCGCCTGGCTGAGTTAAGAAGGGCCGCTGACAGTCTCCACCGCGGCATCCGCCAAATATGCAACTGCCTTGCCAATCGCCTCCACCAACGGTCTATTTACCCACGCATACATATTTCTAGCAATACAGGCAGATGTAAATGCAGCGGCCATGGCCCCCGCTTTGGCATCCCAGGACTTGCACAATAGTGTCTCAGACCTATTGTCCATCTGGTTCCTGATATTTCCTGAATCCTCAAAAGAAAGATCGGACTGCTTTGACACTTGGGGTAGTGAGGCATCTAGCATCAGGATCTTGAAGAACTTCTCCTCTTCCTCCTCCCTAAATGGACACTATATGCATTTATAATGGAAGGGCCTAATGTGGTTCTGCTGTATTTCATCATTGCAGTAACCACACCATTTAGAGCAGGAGGGGGCCATGATTTGGGCAGTCTACTGGCGCTTCTTTGGCCGGATCCACTTGGCTCTGGGAATAAACATAAAAACACTATGTCCCAGTTAGATGTGCTTCCCTGGGCAGCTCCACTCCTGCCTGGCCCCCTGTACCACCAGCAGTGGTGAGGGTTGGACCTCCCCCGCTTCCCTGTCCCCTGTCAGCCGAGTCGACTCACCGCCTGTGGTCTCCTCCTGGGCTGCAGCCACCACTGGCTTGTCCTCTCTCTTTCCATCCTGCAAGAGGTCCGTACCCGGCCGCCTGCCGATCCACCACCTGCGTGGGGAAAGGGACTAGGACCCCCACTCCTCTGCCATGTTGGGCCGTATGTCCTCTCAGGCCGCCTTCTGACACCATCTTGCCGGATGTTCCGCCCCTGGAAGCGACTTTGCAGAGTGAAAACAAGGCTTTGCTTGTTCCGCTTTTGAACCTGCACCGAAGTGCTTTTGGTCCGGCCACCTCCGATGCGGCCGGTTTCCTGCCTGAACAAACGCCGCCCCTCCATGCCCACAGTTTATAAACAAGCCGCTCCTATGGCCGCTCACCGGACAGCTGGCCTCCCTGCATCCATCACACCCCTGCCTGGCTGGGGGAAGAGAAGGGGAACCAGGCACACCTTCCCTGCGTGGGGGAAGCTCCAGAAAACAAGGGAGAATTGCCTCCTGACACACCTCTGATGGTTCCCCTGCAAGTTGGAACCCCAAGCACCTGCCTGAACTGTGCCACCCTCCCCAGCTTTGCGGTCCAGCTCTCAGGGGAGACCTTCAGCCCCAGGGCTAAGATAAGTTAGAAAATAATAAACGTATCACTGCAACCCCAGGGAAACACAATCAAAAACTGAGGAGTGGGGGTTTTACCCTCCGTTATTGATTAAATTAAAAAATAAATCTAAAAGGCAAGTATGAAACCCTCTGATCATGGCTACAACATATGTACAGACCCAAGAACCAAAAAGCACAGACATTTCACCACTCAAGTGCCCAAGAGATTCCATTAGCTGGATTAACCCTCCAGCATTGGAATTAAAAGAAAAAAAAAACAAACAAAAAACAAATGCAACATCAAATATGGGTCGATAGGATATGTTAAAGCATATATTCACATTTTTACCATATACCAAGTCAAACCTAAAAAAAATAATTAACGTAGCAGACCAGTTCTGAAAGCATTTCTATGTTATATTGCATATAACATGTAAGAAGATTTCAGGCAGATTATGAGAAGCTTTTATGAGTATCTGGGGATTTACTGATTATACCCAAGTAATGCAAATAGGTGAAACCAGGGAATGTAAAATATATACACACAAAGCCATAGGGAGCTGAACACATCTATTACAGGTAGCAAACAAACTTACCAAAACTCCACCCTAGGGGAGGCTCAATCTTAAGAACAAAATCCCCCTGAAAGAATAAAAGATGAAACATACTGTAATTACACTGGTCTTGCTGTAAACATGTATTGAGGACAGTAATAGGCAAATATTGCTATGTGCAAGTACATAATCTAGACTTGCAAAATGTTTTGGGTTTTTTTTCTGTGTTGGCCTAATGAGAATTTTTTTCATAGGCAAGTGTCCCTATCGGACTTAAAGTGGCTCTAAAGGCAACACATATTTTACCTTAATGCATTCCCTGCATTAAAAGGGTTGTAAACCCTCGCCGTTTTTCACCTTAATGCATTAAGGTGAAAAACATTCTTTACTGCAGCAGCGCCCCCGAGCCCCCCCTTATACTTACCTGAGCCCCGAAATTCGCACGACGGGAACGAGCACACCAGCTCCGGCCGGTGTCTCGTGTCCTGATTGGATAGATTGATAGCAGCGCAGCCATTGGCTCCCACTGCTGTCAATCAAATCCAATGACGCGGGCCCCAGAGGCGGGGCCAAGTCCTACATTCGGCGTCCATGGACGCCGAATGCTGGACTCGGGAGCGCGCCCGCAATGTAACCCCCCCGGGGGAGAGCTTCCCCTAGGAGGTTATACGATGCGGGGAGGAGCCGCAAGAGCCACGGAGGGACCCAAGAAGACGAGGATCTGTGCAAAACTAACTGCACAGTGGAGGCAAGTATGACATGTTTGTTATTTAACAAAAAAGAGGAAGCCTTACAATCACTTTAAGGTAAAAAAAAAGTCCTATCTCAATCCAGCGCTGTATCCATATCTGTAGCGGCGCTGGTCTGTGTTCCTCTAACAGGACACAGAGACAGCAGCAGGAGTTATTGGATCCTGCTGCTGTCAATCAAATCCTGTGAGGAGGGAGTAGGACCAAGCTGCTCTGTGCGTCTATGGACGCACACAGCCTGGCTCACGAGCAAGCCAGCAGGTGTGTCCCAATAGCAAGCAGCTTGCCATGGGGGCACACACAGAAGAGGAGCTTTGCTGACCCCCTCTACATTGCCCTACAAACTACTGACCCCTGTACTTGACCCTAGAAACCACCAACCCCTGTACACTGCCCTACATATTATTCACACTGGCCAGAACTCGGAGCAGGCAGCCAGGCTCCTGCATCAGACTTGTTGACCAATTACTCTCCAAAAATTGATCTCTTCCATGTCATTCGGGTAGATCTCCATCCCTCAAAAGGTTACCTACCCCTGCTATAGAGGTACTGCAATATGCACTTCTGATCCACAGAACCACTCACAAAAAGATTTCCAGATATGTTGGACTATCTTAGAAAAGAAGGTGGCATAACCTTCCAGGTTGACCTTCCATTTCATGGTGGTTGGTTATAATAGGATTTTTATAACAGCTTACCTGTAAAATCCTTTTCTATGAAGTACATCACGGGACACAGCCATAGTAGTTACTAATTGGGTTATATAGGCCACCTTTAGGTGATGGACACTGGCACACCCTAAACAGGAAGTTCAACTCCCTATATAACCCCTCTCCCTACAGGCAGTACCTCAGTTTTGTAGCAAAGCAATACACGTGTATACCCAAAAAGAGGCGAGGGACCTCTGTGTCCCGTGATGTACTTCAAAGAAAAGGATTTTACAGGTAAGCTGTTATAAAAATCCTATTTTCTTAATCGTACGTTACGGGACACAGAGCCATAGTAGTTACTAAGTGGGATGTCCCAGAGCAATGCCAACTGAGGGGAGGGAGACACAAACAAAAGTAGGGTGCCAACAGGCCCGAGGACCTAAACTACTGCATGCAGTACACTGCGCCCAAAGGCGATATCCTCATGCCTTCTTAAATCCACCTGATAGAATCTGGTAAATGTATGGACTGAAGACCAAGTTGCGGCCTTGCAGATATGAGCCATGGAGGCTTGGTGATGCACTGCCCATGAAGCACTAACAGCCCTGGTGCAGTGCACTTTGATTTGAAAAGGTGGAACCTTCCCTTCAAACCATAAGCTTGAATAATTACTTGCCAGATTCACTTAGAAATAGTAGATTTTGACTCTGCCTGTCCTTTTCTAGGACCTTCAGGCAAAACAAACAAACATCCGGTTTTTGTTTGTTTTTTGTTTTTTTTTAATCTGTGTAGTCGTATTCAAATAGACTTTGACTGCTCCCACTACATCAAGAGAATGTAGCGACCTTTCTTCCGTTAGAACAGGGTTCTGGAAAAAATGAAGGTAGAACAATATCCTGGTTTAGATGAAAACCTGAAACCACCATCGGCAGAAAGCTAGGATAAAGGACGCAATACCACCTTATCCTTGTGAATAATTAAATATGGCTCTTTACAAGAGCAGCCAATTCTGATACCCTTCTTGCAGAAGAAATGGCAACCAGAAAAACCAACATGTCAAAAGGATCAAGGGAGTATGTCGTATCGGCCCAAAAGGCTGTCTTTGTAAACCTGACAAAACCAAATTCAAGTCCCAAGGTTTTAAGGGTGACCTAACCGGCGGATTAAGTCATGTCACCGGACCAGGGAATACGAAGCAAGTGGTTGTTGGAATGATACCGATAAGGCCAAGACCTGGCCCTTGATGCCAGCTTCATTTCTAATCCTGATTACAGAAAGGCAAGTAATATACCTTCTAGGATGCCAACCCCGGACTTGCACCAGGACATATGGCTTCCAGACTCCATAATAAAATGACTCTGGAAGCTGGCTTTCTTGTATTAAATCAAGGTAGATATCACTGAGCCTGAAAGCCCACGATTCTTCAGAATGTGGGTTTTAATAGCTAAACTGTTAAATATAGCGTTTGTAAGATAGGATGGAATATTGGTCCCTGCGAGAGCAGGTCTGGGCGTGGTGGTAGGGTCCATGGGTCCCCTACCTCCATCCTTACGATCTCCGCATACCAAGATCTTCTGGGCCCCACTGGGGCCAAAAGAATCACCGACTTCTTTTCCTGCTTGATCCTGCGAAGAAGTCGTGGTAGCAGCAGAATAGGAGGGAATGCATAAATCAATGAACTGATCCCACGGGGTCACCGACGCATCTGTTCCATATGCGAGTGGATCCCTTGTTTTTGACACAAAGTTGTCAACTTAAGTAGTCTGCCTGCCAACTCTCTACCCCTGGAATGAAGATTGACGATATCCGCGGCACCTGCTTTTCTGCCCAGGCTAGGATATGGTTTACCTCTCCCTGGGCTGCATGACTTCTGGTGCCCCCTTGGTGATTGACATAAGCCACTGCTGTGGCATTGTCGGATTGAATCCTGACAGGACAAAACCGCAACCTGAATGTCCAGGCCCTTATGGCTAGGTGCGCTGCCCGAATCTTAAAGAATGTTGATGGGCAAGGTCCTTTCAATTCTCGACCCTTTCCCTTGGACAGTCGCTTCTTCCAGGACTGCTCCCCAACCCGAAAGGCTGGCAGCTGTTGTTACCATCTTCCAGGTAACTGGTAAGAAAGGATTTCCTTTCTGCAGATTCTTGGATATCTTCCACCAACTGAGGCTCTGGCGCACCCTTTGGCGACAGGCGCTTTGAAAATCTAGCGCTTGGACCTTCTTGTTTCAGGTAGACAGGATACTGTTTTGAGCAGTCTTGAATGAGACTGAGCATAGGGAATCGCTTCAAATGAAGCTACCATCTTTCCCAACAACCTTATGCAAAGGCGAATAGAAGGACCCTTCTTTGTCCTGACCACCTGAACCAGCTCCTTTACGGAACTGATCTTTGCATGGGGTAAAAGCCACCCTCTTCTGAGTTGCATCTATAACCAGACCCAAGTATTCTTAGTCTTAATGCTTTTAAAGAAGATCTCTCTAGGTTGAGGACCCAACCTATTTATTCCAAGTAGCCGATTGTTGAGACCATGCTTTGGTCTAAGCGGGCTACCGACCTGTTTATTCAGAGCAGGTCGTCTAGGTATGCTACAATTGTTATATCTTGAGTCCTTAATCTGGCCAAAGCAAGGGCCAGAAATTTTGTAAACACCCGAGGTGCAGTAGCTAGACCGAAACAGGCAATGCTACAACTGAAAGTGAAGTTTTTCTACTTCAAAACAATATTTTTGATGAGCGGAAAAAAATAGGCACATGCAGGTATGCATCCCTGATGTCGACTGATTCCAGAAGTTCTCCTCCTTATAGGATGGAGACAACAGATTAGATTGATTCCACATGGGAAAAGTGGATATTTCAGGAACCGGTTTAGATCCTTGATATCTAGCATGGGTCTGATATCCCCATTTGGTCTTTAGTACCGTGAAAAGGTTTGAAAAAAACCCCAACCCCTGCTCCATCGCGGGGACCGCCATGACCCTTTTTGAGACAAAAAATGGACTAATGCTTGAAAAAAGGAGACTTCTTTTTCTCTGGATCTATGGACCTTTGCCCTGAGAAAAATGAGGAGACGGGAAATCTCTGAACTCTAGTTTGTAGCCTAGAGCTATTATGGAGACCATCCATCTCGAAACTCCTGCTGCCAGACCCTTGAGAACTGCAGAAGTCTCGAGAGAGCGGGGGCGCCCCTTCATAAGAGGCTTTAGCGTTCTGTTTTGTAGGTTTCCGCCCCCCCCCCCCCCCGGGCTTCTTTTGTCCCTGTGGTTGACCCTGAGGTTCTCTTGAACCTGACGATGGAGGCCATCGCGACTGCCTGAAGGCAGACGCCCCTGGCACTGGAGAAAAGAGCCCATTTAAATGAGGGACATTTTACTTCTTTTCTTAACTGGCAAAAGGGTACCTTTTCCCATCCCCAAAAGCCTTTCAGCGCGGAAGGAAAAAACAGCCAAGAGCTTTGCATGGCGCTTCAGCTGACCACTTTTCAACCATAAGATTCTACGGATGTGCCCAAACCCAAGCGAGAGGTTTGCAGAATAGAATCTCTGATTGTGTCAATTGCAAAATACCAAGCCCCTGGCAGCTTGGCTAATCCTGGGCTAGCTGTTCAGGGAAAACCTTGAGCACCTGTCTCAAATGGTCTCTCCGGGACTGACATACCCCAATTGCCGCCACTGCAGGTTGAGCTGCTGAACCTGCCAAAGAGAAAATATTTTTTAATAGGAATTCCAATTTTTCATCAGATGGATTCCTAAGCACGGCCAAGTCAAATTTTAATTTACCGAGCAAACAGCAGCGTCAATTGCCGGTATACTCCACCTCTTAGTAAATTTTCCTAAGAACAGCGCTATGGGAGCTGACACCATGCCGGTCCTGGCCCTCTCCAGGCACTGAGACACAGGAGACCGCAGCACAGCCAACCTCTCCAGCGGAGTGCTGCTATTGGCAGAGGAGAGGTTAGTGAAATAGCCCTATAGAGCCCCTGCTCATGAGACCTAGGGACCAGGTTCCAGGAACATGTTACCCCCCGTCCGGAGGAAACACAAATAACTGACATGGGCCTGGAGGACCACCCTTTTATCTGGTGGGGGTGACGTGTTTCCTGTCCTGGTGGGAGGAGCCCAAGGTCTCATGGGCTGTCCTGGAATACGCTTGGAAAAAACTTTTTTAGGAGGGAATGAACAGGAAAGGCATGCACAGCTTGAGGAGGCTTCAGTAAACCCAAACCAGAAGTAGGCTTTTCCCAACTGACTCAGTTACGGGTAACTTAAATGTGGAGCGGATCATTTCAGTAAGAGATTGCACCAGCAATTTCTCAGCCTGTGAGGATGAAAAGGGTCCTTCCCCACTTGATTCCTCAGAAGAGGAGTCATCAGTCTCTTCCTGCTCCCCTGAGGGGGGATCATCTTCCTTCTCCCAGAGTTTCTCTGTTTGAGCGTCCTGGGTGATAGAAGGTGCCTTAATGCGTTTTCTTCTATTTGTGAAGATGCGATTAAAGTCACTAATCTTTCCTCTAATCTACTCATGGCTGAGGAAAAAAACCTCCTGAGTAATATATACAGGGGCTGAAATGCCAGAAGCAGTTGCAGCCCCTGACCCCGACGGCTTACTCTGACTAGCCTCCCTAGGTCTTTCAGGGGGAGATGGCATTGCAGAGGGGGGGTCCTCAGAGCCTCAGGGAGATCCCTTTGAGCCCCTATTTTTCGGGGTATTTGTACCTCCCCATAGTGCCAAGCACAAATGCAGAGGTACTAGCAGAAATGCACCCACTGCTGAGCAATATAGTTCAGAAACTGCCGCTGCCATCAAGGCTCAGTCTGATGCTAAGTAAATGTGCCTGGAAATGCCTGTGTCAACCACTCTCACATGCAATCCATCTGCTCTGTGTCCCTCCTTTAGCTGTGTGCACCTGCAAAAAGCGCACCTTTATAGCCAAGCATGGCCCGCGCTTGTGGGCGTTGAACCACGCTGACGCCACTCTGATGCTCTGTCCCCCCCCTCCTCCGACCACCCCCTCATCTTTTTTCAAAAAAGACCGCTTTCCCGCATGAGCTCTGATCCAACCGGATCGCAAGTGGAGGGGGGCTGGGGTGGAGGAGAAAGGAGGGCAGGTGGATGGAGAGCCGCTGTAATGGCGGCTGGAGTGGTGCGGCATACCGCCGACCGCCCCATGCCCTCTAACCGGGAGGAGAAGCTGTGAAGGGGCATTCCTAAACAGAAAAACCCCCTTTCGCACATCCTACCTGGCACTTGGGCTCGAAGGAAATTTGCAGCTTGTGACACTGAGCAAGACTGACCAGCATGGAACAGGTACATGCCCTTAACAGCCCCCAGTGGCGACTTTAGGCATAGCAAACATTTACTTAACCACTTAAGGACTGAGCCTTTTTCTGAGATTTGTTGTTTACAAGTTAAAAACTGTTTGTTTTTTGCTAGAAAATTACTTAGAAACCCCAAACATTATACATTTTTTTTTCTAACAAACTAGAGAATAAAATGGCGGTCGTTGCAATACTTTGTCACACCGTATTTGTGCAGCGGTCTTACAAGCGCACTTTTTTTGGAAAAAAAAAACACTGTTTTGAATTAAAAAATAAGACAACAGTAAAGTTAGCCCAATTTTTTTTATACTGTGAAAGATAATGTTACGCCAAGTAAATTGATACCCAACATGTCATGCTTCAAAATTGCGCCCGCTTGTGGAATGGCGACAAACTTTTACCCTTAAAAATCTCCACTGGCAACATTTAAAAAATTCTACAGGTTGCATGTTTTAAGTTACAGAGGGGGTCTAGGGCTAGAATTATTGCTCTCACTCTACCGATCACGGCGATACCTCACATGTGTGGTTTGAACACAGTTTTCATATGCGGGCCCTACTCACGTATGCGTTCGCTTCTGCACGCGAGCTCGTCGGGACGCGTTTAAAAAATTTATTTTATTTTTAAAAAATTATTTTAAAAAAGTTATTTTAAAAAAATGGCCCTTTAAGAGCTGTGGGCGGAAGTGACGTTTTTGACGTCGCTTCCGCCCAGCAATTGTATGGAGACGGGTGGGGGCCATCTTTCCCTCACTCGTCTTCGTACCTGACAGGAGAACAGACGCGATAGTCTCCGCCGCTGCCAATGGCTCCAGTAAGCCGCGGAGGGCACCGGATCGCGGCGGTGGGGGGGGCCCTCTTCTGCCACCGATAAAAGTGATCTTGCAGCGAATCCGCCGCAGAGACCACTTTTATCTTGTAGCGGACCGCTCGCTGAAGACAGGGATACCGGGGTTATGGCAGCTAGCTGCTGCCATAACAACGATATCCTCCTTCAATCAGCCGCCGTATAACGACGGCGGGCGGTCCATAAGTGGTTAAAGGAGAAAACCCACAAGAATTAGAAAAATTCCTTAGGAATCTCCCTTACCTTATCCAGCTGCTGGGTTCTGTGGTAAAACAGACCCAATCTTCACCACTCACGGTGGGCTCCGTTAAAAAAAAATCTTCAGGGACAGGGGCCCCTTTTTCATCGGGGGATCCGCAGCCCTGGGCCTGTAAAAAGTACCCCGCCAGGAATATTGCTGAAAAAAATAAATACTGGATCCCGGGGTCCAGCTCTCTAAAAAGAGAAGCGTTACAGGTAAAACCTTGTTTCTTCGGACAAGAGGCCCGGGTACCAATTCTATTCGGCCTGGAAAAGACACTTTGAATGGATCCGGTTGCACGGCTTGCCCCAGCAAGGAATATTCTAGCGGAGCTCAGCACAGCACATCTTTACTCGTGACCAACACCTAAGAAACTGGCGAAAGAAACGGAGGTACTCCCTGTAGGGGGAGGGGTTATATTAGGGAGTTGAACTTCCTGTTAAGGGTGTGCCAGTGTCCATCACCTAAAGGTGGCCTATATAACCCACTTAGTAACTACTATGGCTCTGTGTCCCGTGATGTACGATTAAGAAATCAATTTTATTTTTAAAGCGCTAATAGTGTTCCTTCTTTGTCGTGTAATAATTTTTGTTTGTCATGATTGCTTTAGCTTTCTCTACTTACTCACCTTATCATAAAGAGGAATCATGAAGTAACCATTATTTGGCGCACAATCGGTCTGGTATTTCAATGTGCCTTGTTTGGTATATAGCTTAATCTAAAACAACAAACAATTTACATAATTTAAGTATTGATGGCTATATTTCACTTTAAAAACATTCTTATTAAAAAATAAAACACAAAAAGCTACCACATCATTTAAAGCGGTAGCAAACTCGGAGGGGGAAAAAAAAAAAAAAAAAAAAACTCTTCAAGTTAAGGGCATAATGTGTTAGTATACATAGCATACTAGCACATTATGAAAGGCTTACCTGTAAAACGAAGCCCTCCAGCACCACACTGTCAGCGTTGACAGGGCTTCCATCTTCACCCGGTCTTCCTTCTGGGTTCACAGGCTTTGGCCGTTTGAATGGCCAGGCCGCGATAACATCATGGCCACAGAACAAAGCTCTGAAGGGACAGCATACTCAGTATGCCATCCTTTTAAAGCGCTGTGCGCATGCGCTGGTGACGTACCAAGCTCCAGAAACAGTGAATATCTCCTGAACAGTGCACATTTAGCAGATATACATTGTACCTATAAGTAAGCTTTAGACCCTTTTCACACTGAGGCCTTTTTCAGGCGCTACAGCGATAAAAATAGTTGCAAACAAAGTATGGGTTTCTTGCGAGCCACAGATGGACTAATGCCTCTAAGGAGTTAACCAATGTTATCTAAGCAGCAAGCACTAAACCATGTTTCATTCCATGTAATATAATACGTCAAATAATAATTGTGCCTGCGCTAATACAATATACGAATAAATAAAATATATATTCATAGAATAAAAGAAATAACGTGCAAAAATAAAACCATAATAAATATGCTAGTAAAACCATACATATATAAATATAATGTGCGAACCTTTATAATAAATCTCCAAGTGCATATGCAAAAAGTGCAATCGTGGTAATACTGTTGAAAAGTGCACCGTGCATACATAAAATATTATGCTATGAATATATATTTTATTTATTCGTATATTGTATTAGCGCAGGCACAATTATTATTTGGCGATAAAAATAGTGCCTGAAAAAATCCTCAGCTGAAAACCCAGTGTGAAAGCACTGGGGTGCTGCGTTGGCAGGGCATCACAAAAAGTCTTGCCAGCAGCTTCTTTGCACCGCTCCTCCCCATTGAAAACAATGGGGCAGCGCTGCTATACCGCCAGCAAATCGCTGCTGCAGCAGCGTTTTGCAGGCGGATTTAACCCCTTTTCGGCCGTTAGCGCAGCTAAAACGCCAGTAAAGTGGCGCTAAAAATAGCACTGCTTTACCGCTGACGCCTAGGGTGGCTCAGTGTGAAAGGGGTCTTACTATAAACTTACCTGTAGGTACAAATCACCAAGTGCATTCACTACCACTTTAAAATCAGATAAAAAAACAGTCCTAAGTTGTTACATAAAAATATAAACGTTACATAAATTAAGAGAATAAAACGTCTCGCTTCACACAGGGGCGAATTGTCAGGTGAATTAGCCACCTGACAAGTCAGGCTCAGTTCTGTACTATGGAACCGTTCTAATAGGAGCGACTCAAGTCGCTCCGATTTAGAAAAAGGTTCCTGTACTACTTTGGGACGACTTCAGGGCGACTTGCATTGACTTCTATACAGAAGTCATTTTGCAAGCCGCCGCTGAAGTCGTGTGCAGATCGCCTAGCAAAGTCACACTGCAAGTCGGGCTGCCCCTGTGTGAACCGCACTAAAGGTGATGCTGCAGACAAACAAAACTAAACAAATTCTTCCCATTTGCATTCACAAGGACTTGCTCTGCCAGTTTACTTGTGCCAAGTCCAATTACATTAGCAAGTATTTCTCAGTAAGCTCATTCATTCTCTATTAAAAATGAAAAAAAAAAAAAAAACTGACTGTGATTGATTTTTGAACGTTTTGTGAAAATCACATTGACTGCTTTACAAATATGCCCCTTAAAAAGGACATACAGCCCAAACTTTATTTTTTTATTTATTTATTTTTTTTGTTAGTATTGGCTAGAGTGGGAAAGGGTTAGAACCCCAAGTCAAATTTTTACTCCAAAGTGCTCCATTAAAGAGACAGAAGGGGAAAGGTACAGTGTCCATAATAAGCTCAGGAGGGTTCTATTTCCTTATTTTGCCATAAAAAGCATTTGCATTTCTGTTTCCCTGTTGCAGATTTTCCCTCACTTTCTTTCTGGTAAAAATTGTGTCACCAGAACAGGTAAGGGAAAATCTCCCTGACACCAGACAGCAGTCAGCAGTACAAACTCAGGGGGGAAATAGGGAAGGGTTAAAAACCATTTCAGGCTTTATTTTTTACGGTCAGTGTCCTTTTGTGTCTCCAGACCAGGAAGCAAAGGTAAATCTCTCAAAGAGAGTGCCTTCTTGGATGCGGTCATCAGAACAGGGGTCCCCGCTGGAAGATTTCTCCTCACCTTCTGTTCTGGGGAAACAAAAATTTTGCAGTTGCACTTTTTCTGTCCCAGTCACAAGCTAATAGGAAACGCAGTTTGAAATGTCCCAGCAGGGACACAGAGCAGTAAAGATTTGGTAAGGGTTGTATGCATCACCCACTATATTCAATACTAAAAAAATCAAATAAAAAAAAATAAAAATAATGAATTACTTTCTATACACTTTAACCACTTAAGCCATATGGCACGTGCCCGCAAACCGCTTAAAGGGCAATGTAGAGGTACGTTAATCTGCCTGTACGTGCCCTTCTGCCGACGTATATCGGCGTGAGCCGGTCGGCAAGTGGTTAAATGGCACATATCATAAAGAAAATAGCTGTTAATAAAAAGTTCTGAAATTAGTCTTTAGAAATCCAGATAAGCAGGAGTCTTGGACAAATAATGTACTGCACAATATACATATTGCAGCTGTCAAGTCATTTATACAAGTAGTGATGGTTTAACTTGCAGCACAGCGTTTCAGAGTATGTAATGTACCAATCCAAAGTTTATAACATACATCACAACATTCTGTATATAGTGCAGCCTAGAGTATGTAACATAAAAAAAGCAAAGAAGTCACCCCTAATCAGGGTGGATATAAATCAACGATTTAAAAAAAAAAAAAAAAAACTCAAAATCAGATTTTTTTTTTTTTTAAATCCATTTTTTTGATTTTTATCAAATTTATTGTAATAAAATGCTTTTGGTGTAAAAATCTAAAGATAGTTTTCTATTTAAGATACATTAATAATTTTGTTTATTCAGCATGAAATGGAGCCTAATTATATAGCACGAGGCTGTATAATCCTGCAATATTTACATTTTCAGTAAACTCATTCAATGAATCCAAGATCTGCAAGCTGAAAACATGCACTGCATTGATGCATTCCCACAATTTCATGGTGACCATGAGATAAAAAGATAAAAGTTAAAAGATAAAAGTTCAGGAATATTCTTTTATCCCATTGTTTTGCAAATCTATGTACACACAAACTGTATGATTGAATTGGTTCTGATATCACTGTTTTACTAACCTGACAGCTTATAATTCTAAATAGGAAAACTTAATTTTGTTTGCAAATATTAAAGATTCTATCTACCAGCAAAAATAAGTCCTCACATTAAAGAGCATCTGTCATTTCAGATCCATCATGGCAGCGCTGTTAGCGGGTATCCACTCACCTGCTGCCGCCACGTCCCTCACCTTGTTGTGTCACTGCTGCATCACCAGCCTTCCTATTAAAGTGAATGGGACTGTCGGTGAGTCAACAGCGGGCCAGAGGAAGAACTGCTGCGGAACAGAGGTGACAGTTGCTCTTAATTTAAATTACGATTTAAATCGAGTTGAGTTATATCAGTCCTTTTTACTAGTGATTTAAATCAAATCCACCCTGTCCCTAATCTAAACCTCTTTACACCAGTGCCCTCTTACTTTGGTGGTTAGTAGCAAGCTACATAAAAGGAGGGGGGAAAAAGTTTGGGACTTTATATGAGGCCTGGGCATCCGCCATAGAATGCGTCCATCCCTATTATGTCGAAAAGGGGGAAGGGGAGTTTGGGACTTTGTATGAAGCATGCGGCCGAAATGAACAGCATGAACAGAGAGTGACTGGTGGATAAATAATGGTAGATAACCCAATCACATAGTGTTATGGCATGTTACATTGTAACAGAACATGAACCAGTTGCATGATTATGAGGTTTATTAAAACATAACAATCATATAGTAGTAAGTATAACATAGATAACATGAATAGTACATGACATTAACAACACGATAACAGGAAAGAGAGAAACCACCAGATTCAAATTTTGTGCTCCCGTATTGTATCAGGTTCATAAATGTCTTGGTAGAGGCCAACAAAAACAACAAAATAACAATAATAATGTTGTGGAATATCACTCGAGTAAAATTGGTATTCTAGGCATCTAGAGAGCTCGACGCGTTTCATGGATATCTCCAATCTTCAGGAGCAGATGCAATAATCTCTAAATGTAACGTGCAGTAAATTGGTAAAACTGGCCAATTAGAAAAGGGAAATTGGAAAAAAAGAGGGGCTTAGGAGATAGGTACAACAAGAGTTGGTATAACAACGATAATGTAGAAGTATAGCCCATAGACATAGTATGTGGCAGCGCAATGGGCCAGGACTTTTTCCCCCCTCCTTTTATATACTGATCAGGGATGGAAGTATGCATTCCCGACTACTATATCTATTTTTAATTCTTGGCATTGTCCATTAACAGTCTATTATAGTTATTACTATTTATCTCTCGTTACTTCTGGCCCAATAGTGTCTACCTTAGAGGGATTAGGTGATTGATCATATTTATTCTTTTATGTTTCCCAGATAGTTATACTCCTTCTTGAGGTCTGTGGGAGTTTTTTGATTGCGCATCGACGCCACACCCCTAGCGTCCTACGCATGACGTCAGAACTGACGTTGTGACGCACGCGCTTTACATCCATCTTGGCGGCTTCTGATGATGGCGGAAACTTGGCGTCATACGCCGAGCGGTTACCTGCTAGGGTGTGTGCGCTTCTTCCTCCTAATCAGACGCCCGCATGATGTTGGCGGTTACCCATTAGCTATACTGGAGTATATATACTCCCCCCATATGGAACAGATGGGTCCTTATTGAGCGGTTTTGTCCATTGCCAATAAGCATCAGCTAGATCACACGGGAGTACTTGTTTCACCTAAGGTAAGCATTACTTGCAGTATCTTTAATTAGGTTTTTCACATTATCAGCCTTTTGGTTGGGTTTTTAGTATATTCCTTAACATTACTGCAATATCATGCTGCATCACCACATTTTTATATTTTATGTCCAATATAAGATCACCCATTGCTACAATACTTCTACCTATAATGCTATTAGTACACTAATATGGACTACTATGTGATTTTCGATCCCCCTCATTTACCCCTTAACACATAATCAGCAAAAAAAAAATTTCTTCTTTTCCCACTTTTTACTCTTTTCACCATCACTATTTTTAATATTTTTACACTTTAGGCACATGGCATACCGCTCCTCAGCCATCTCTTTTCCAATTTGGTTTTTCAATCTTGCCCTTGGAATCTACTGCCTCAGCTCCCGGGAGGATGACCACTTCCCCAGTTGGTCCTGGCCCATTGCGCTGCCACATACTATCACAGCTCAATTGTAAGTTGTCTATGGGCTATACTTCTACATCATCGTTGTTATACCAACTCTTGTTGTACCCATCTCCTAAGCCCCTCTTTTCCCAATTTCCCTTTTCTAACTGGCCAGTTTTACCAATTTACTGCACGTTATATTTAGAGGTTATTGCATCTGCTCCTGAAGATTGGAGATATCCATGAAACGCATCGAGCTCTCTAGATGCCTAGAATACCAATTTTACTCAAGAGTGATATTCCACAACATGTCTATTATTTTGTTGTTTTTATTGGCCTCTACCAAGACATTTATGAACCTGATACAATACGTGAGCACAAAATTTGAACCTGGTGGTTTCTCTCTTTCCTGTTATCGTGTTGTTAATGTCATGTACTATGCATGTTATCTATGTTATACTTACTACTATATGATTGTTATGTTTTAATAAACCTCATAATCATGCCACTGGTTCATGTTCTGTTACAATGTAACATGCCATAACACTATGTGATTGGGTTATCTACCAATATTTATCCACCAGTCACTCTCTGTTCATTTCGGCCACATACTTCATACAAGGTCCCAAACTCCCCTTCCCCCTTTTCAGTAGTAAACTACACCCTTAGAACTGACAAGGGGCAACTCACCAGCAACAACATCATTACCAGAGTAATGTAAACACCCAGCTACTTCTATGACCTTGCTCTCTTGCTGGCTGAAACAGCAGAGCATTGCTCCCTCAAAGGCAAGTAAGATTCTGGAGCGTTTCAGGCAGCCAAAATGTAATGCTGAAGGAGCAGGTAAATGTTCTGTTTAGCAATCCTGTTGCTAATAAAGAAGTGGATGTATCACTAGCACTTACTGGAGGTCAAGAATCAAGGTGGGTTTATTTTAGAGGTGCAACGAATGGAAATTTTGGTACCAAGGATGCGCTTAGCCGAAAACCAAAAATGACAGTTTTTTAAAAAATATTTATATTTTTATATATAATTGTATATTTTTCCACTTTTTAATATCATCAATTTAAATTAATATGAATTTATTGTTGGCCATTATTGGCAACTTTAGTGCAAGAAAAGCTAAAGAAAAATGCAGTCTGCAGTCTCTGACCATCTCTTGTATCATATTTGCAATCTCTTAAACACTTCCATACCGGGCCTATTCTGGCACTCCTCTCCTACATATAAAAATCATCATTTTTTTTGCTAGAAAATTACTCAGAACCCCCAAACACATATATATATATATATATATATATATATATACATATTTTAGCAGACACCCTAGGGAATAAAATAGCGGTTGTTGCAACTTTTTATCTTACACGGTATTTGCACAACAATTTTTCAAACGTCTTTGAATCATGATTTAAAGAATAACAAAACAGTAACGTTAGCCCATTTTTTTATATAATGTGAAAGATGATGTTACGCCAAGTAAATCGATACCCAACATGTAATGCTTTAAAATTGCGCACACTCATGGAATGACGCCAAACTTCGGTACTTAAAAATCTCCATAGGCGACGCTTAAAATTTTACAGGTTACATGTTTAGAGTTACAGAGGAGGTCTAGTGCTAGAATTGTTGCTCGTGCTCTAACGCACACGGAGATACCTCACATGTGTTGTTTGAACAGCGTTTACATATGTGAGCAGGAATTACGTGTGTGTTCGCTTCAGAGCATGAGGGACCGGGAACAGGGGTGTTTTAAAAAAAATTTACTTTTTTTTTCTATTTTTACACTTTTTTACATTTATTTATTTTATATTTATTTATCGCACCCGGGCCTCCGACGGTCATAGAGATCTAGAGGACTGGAAATCTCATCCGGCGGCGGCCGATTCTTTCTCCAAGTCCCCGATGGCACGGGAGAGCCCGGAGAAGCACCGGATGGCGGAGGGGCGTGGGGAATGTCCCCTCCCGTCGCCTGTAAGAACGATCAAGCAGTGGAACTGCCGCTTTGATCCTTCTTATGGTGCACAGAATCGCCGGCTAAAAACAAGGATATCTGAATGATGCCTGTAGCTGCAGGCATTATTCAGATATTCATACTGAAAGACAAAAACGTCATATGACGTCTCTGGGCGGGAAGTGGTTAAACACATATAGTATAGTTTAGCAAAACTTCCATTAGGTGCACCTCTGGCAGACACGACACAAGAGATGGTCAGAGACTGCAGACACGACACAAGAGATGGTCAGAGACTGCAGACACGACACAAGAGATGGTCAGAGACTGCAGACACGACACAAGAGATGGTCAGAGACTGCAGACACGACACAAGAGATGGTCAGAGACTGCAGACACGACACAAGAGATGGTCAGAGACTGCAGACACGACACAAGAGATGGTCAGAGACTGCAGACACGACACAAGAGATGGTCAGAGACTGCAGACACGACACAAGAGATGGTAAGAGACTGCAGACACGACACAAGAGATGGTAAGAGACTGCAGACACGACACGACACAAGAGATGGTAAGAGACTGCAGACACGACACAAGAGATGGTAAGAGACTGCAGACACGACACAAGAGATGGTAAGAGACTGCAGACACGACACAAGAGAGGGTAAGAGACTGCAGACACGACACAAGAGAGGGTAAGAGACTGCAGACACGACACAAGAGATGGTAAGAGACTGCAGACACGACACAAGAGATGGTAAGAGACTGCAGACACGACACAAGAGATGGTAAGAGACTGCAGACACGACACAAGAGATGGTAAGAGACTGCAGACACGACACAAGAGATGGTAAGAGACTGCAGACACGACACAAGAGATGGTAAGAGACTGCAGACACGACACAAGAGATGGTAAGAGACTGCAGACACGACACAAGAGATGGTAAGAGACTGCAGACACGACACAAGAGATGGTAAGAGACTGCAGACACGACACAAGAGATGGTAAGAGACTGCAGACACGACACAAGAGATGGTAAGAGACTGCAGACACGACACAAGAGATGGTAAGAGACTGCAGACACGACACAAGAGATGGTAAGAGACTGCAGACACGACACAAGAGATGGTAAGAGACTGCAGACATGACACAAGAGATGGTAAGAGACTGCAGACATGACACAAGAGATGGTCAGAGACTGCAGACATGACACAAGAGATGGTCAGAGACTTCAGACATGACACAAGAGATGGTTAGAGACTGCCGACAAGAGATGGTCAGAGACTGCAGACATGACACAAGAGATGGTCAGAGACTGCAGATACGACACAAGAGATGGTCAGAAACTGCAGACATGATACAAGAGATCAATGCAGCCGTGTCAGTGCCCATCAGATGCGGTCTCCCCACATGCAGCCTCACCAGAGCCCATCAGATGCAGCCTCACACTACATCACAAAGCTGGATTTTAATCGCCAGGCGGCTACTTTAACAATGTCCTGCCTCCTAGACCTACTGCAATGACACTCAGCACAATGATCCCTGACATTGGATCAGTGTGCCGTCTATCACAAGAGCCGGTCTAGGAGGTGGGACATTGTTACAGCGGCTGCCCGGCGATTCAAATCCAGCTTTGTGACGTAGTGTGAGATCGCACTACCAGGAACTGGCGAGGCTGCATCTGATGACACTCAGAGGGGAGGAGAGAGAGAGAACACATGTGTGGTACCCGGAGCAGACTGCCCCCTTTTCGGTTCCACGATCAGCACTTTTTTTTTTTCCTCTTTCCGCCGCCTGCCGAAAACACAATTTACGGCGGATGTGTTTCGGCGGCCACAATTTCGGTGCACCACTAGTTTATTTGTATCGCATTATTTTGCCAAGATACAGCCAATGTTTTGGGGCCTCGGAGGATCCTCAAGGTTTTGAGGCTTCAAGGTGACACAATGGCAAATGTGTCACCTTGAGGAAGGGACCCTGCAAGGCCCCAGAAACATTGGCTGTATCTGACCGATATGACAATATAAATAGACCCACATTAAATCTTCATCTCCAATTGAGTGCTGGTGACTCCACTTCTTTTGTGGTACTGCACAGAAGCATCCACTGCTGTCACTATTAACACCGTCCAGTAACACTGGACTAAACACTGCATCCAGTGCAAACACAGCGCCGTACTACTTCTGTAGCTTACGAGTTGTTCCCAACATTGTGACACAGCCCCCACAGTGGAAGTCACTGGCAGAAAGCTGAGGGCTTAGGTCTATGTTATCAGTTGCCTGTATTGGCTATATACATATACAGCCCAAGAGTAAAGCTGGTTATGCATGGTCAGTTTTTTTTCATTCCCCTAGCAGACTGAATGGAAAAAAAAAAAAAAAAAACTATCCCCAGAAGTGAGATGGATGGAATTCCCCTACCTCGGGACATTGTATTCTGACAGTCGCATCTGTAGCTCTCAAAATACACTGATCAGCACCTGCAGCCAGTACAAAATTTTCCAATGTCTTTTCGACCGAAGTTGATTAAAGAATTGACTTCTGTTGAACAGGGGAGCCTACACACTGATTGAAATTTAGCTTTAGACCTACCTCACTAAAGCATATGCCCTGGAGGGCTATGTTTACACACACGGGGATGCACAGGTGTTCCATACATCCCAATGCGGGCAGTTCTATTCCTGACAATTAGGACGCCGCAACTGCATGGACACAGCCACTGCTCCAAATTCAACATTTACGTGGGTGCGTATGAGTTTACCCGAACTCACACAGTGTGCATTCAGGGACATGCACCACACCTACACAGATGTCAAATTTGAAGCAGTGGCTGTGCACCATTTGAAATCAATGTGACTTCATGGAAAGGGATGCACGGAAAACATATGCATCCCGGGTGGATAAACATAGCCCTCTACTGGCTTACGCTTTAGTATGTCCCGTGTGGACAAGGCCTTAGACTGGATTCAGAAAGGCTATTCTGCTGCTAGACACATATCACCAGGAACCAATCTGTTTGTCCTTATGGAATAACTTCCTCTGTAGCCGATACCCCAGAATTGACGTCTAACAACAGGAGCAATCTTGTCTATATTCCCATTACACACTTTCCTGGAACAGGACTCCTTTGTAGCGGGTGCTGCGGTGACTACCAGCTGGATACTGGGTTGATCAGAGATAAATGCATATATCCACCAGCACATAGGACCCCTTCGTCAGGCATGTGATCCTGCGAGGCTCCGAAATGTCACACTTGTTCTTTTGTGATGTGATCTTTCTGCAATAAGACCCCTTTCACGCGGTTTAGCGCTAAAAATAGTGCCTGTAAAGCAGCTGAAAACTGCCTCCCATTCATTAAAATAGGTGCTTTCACACCCGGGCAGTGCGCTTGCGGACATTTGGAAACGTCCTGCAAGCAGCACCTTTGGAGCGGTTTGGGAGTGCTATATACAGCGCTCCCAAAACGCCCCTGCCCATTGCAATAATTGGGCAGCGCTTCTGAAGCACCTGAAAAGCGGTTTGGAAGCACCAAAACACGGGAGTTTTTAACCCCTTTTTGGGGGTTAAAAGCATCCCGCTAGCGACCAAAAAGCGCCGCTTAAACAGCAGTTAAGCACCGCTAAAACGAGCAGCGCTTTACCACTAATGGCTGGTGCTTTTGGTGTGAAAGCAGCCTAAAAGCTTTGGACAACATTTAAAGATCCATGGTGTGCTGGTGAATATGTGCACTTATAACAGCAGGAGCGACATCTTGTAGCTTCTGCTACAGAGGGAGCTATTCCAAAGGGTCAATCAGACAGCCTCTTAAAGTGGAACTTCACCCACAATTTTGTGATTTAAACATTTTTTGGGAGGAGGGTACATGGATTTGGACTTGTAGTTTTGTAACAGCTGGAGGGCCACCAGTTTGACACCTGTGATCTAGGCGAATCAAGCAGAAGTTCTTCCCTCCTTCCTGCCCACTGCCTTCTGGGACACATCACAGGTCCCAGAAAGCTGCAGAACTACTTCCAGGGTGTAGCACGACTCATGCATGCACAGTGGGCAGCTGGCTGTGAAGCAAGGAGTCATAACCGGCAGCCCACAGTTAAGAGGCTGGCACCAGAAACCCAAAGACTGGTGAAGAAACCGGCTCGGGTGAGGATTGCGCTGGATCACTGGACAGGTGAGTGTTTCTTAAAAGTCAGCAGGTACAGTTTTTGTAGATGCTGACTTCATTAAAAAAAAAAAAAAAAAAAAATTAACGAAAAACGACATTAACGATCCTGCCATTGGCAATTTCAACAAATTGTTATTTCCTAGGACCCCGTGCACACAGTTGTAGGAATTTACGTACCAAATATGCTGCAATTTTTCTGCAAGATCTACGCACATTTAGACGTGTATGATGTTGAGCGTAAATGCATTCTGCTGATCAGAATATTGAATTTGGAATACATTTTACGCCCGTTTGCACGCATAGATCAAGCTTGTAAACGCCTCTCCAAATGCAGCTTTGGTGCATTTTTTTTTTAAATGCCTCTAAGCACTGCTTTTCAAATACAGTGGAACATTGGTTTACGAGCAACGCGGTTAATGAGCGTTTAGAAAGAAGAGAAACTTTTTTTTAAAAACTCTGTTTGTAAATGCTGTCTCGCAAAATGAGCAGGATTCAAGCCAATGGGGTGTGCAGTACCGGATTTGGTCAGAGTTGCAGGGGCGCAGGTGACACTTGGAACGGTTTGGAGCTGTTCGGAAATACTCCGTTCCCGAGTGTTTCCGAGTTCAGCCGAGCTGTCCCGAGTATTTTCTCCAGCACCCCCCACCTCTGGCTACATGCAGCATTGCATGCAATAGAAGTCAATGCGGAACTAATTATCTTAGTTTCCATTGACTTCTATGGGGAAACTCGCTTTGATATGCGAGTGCTTTGGATTACAAGCATTCTCCTGGAACGGATTATGCTCGTAATCCAAGGTTCCACTGTACTAAATCTAAAAACCTGATGTAAATGGTCGCACAGGCGAACACAGAACTGCATTTAAAGTAGAGCTGCACAATTATTCGTTAAAAAAAAAAAAGTCACGATCTGGATTCAACCCTCCTCATGATCTTAATGAGGCATTTCCATGATTCTATGTAAACAATGCAGAGTCGTTCTCTGCTCAGAGATGTCAAAAACAAAATAAAAAACTGGCAAATGTTTCTCAACATTGGTCAGCACTGAGAGATAGAGAAGAGATACAATGTAACATTTAGTTCTTTTAGATCAAAGGGATGAACTTCGGTCTTTAAATGAGATCAGTTTAAAGGAGACGTCTAGCCTGAGCTTGTTTGGCTGGGCTTCTCCTCTGGGTCACAGGAGTGACTCTCTGCTGACATCATTGGAGTCAGTCCAGGCACCACGTCATCATGACAATAAAGTCTGGATCCACCATGTGCATAGACTGAGAGCCTGAGACGGCCGCTCTGCACCTCTCCACAGCTCTGCATTCCAATGACCTTTGAGGAGCAGTGAGGAGAACTGCTGACTGACTGCTCGGGGAGCTGAGAGACCTGAGCCAAGTAAATCGATACCCAACATGTAATGCTTTAAAATTGCGCACACTCATGGAATGACGCCAAACTTCGGTACTTAAAAATCTCCATAGGCGACGCTTAAAATTTTACAGGTTACATGTTTAGAGTTACAGAGGAGGTCTAGTGCTAGAATTGTTGCTCGTGCTCTAACGCACACGGAGATACCTCACATGTGTTGTTTGAACAGCGTTTACATATGTGAGCAGGAATTACGTGTGTGTTCGCTTCAGAGCATGAGGGACCGGGAACAGGGGTGTTTTAAAAAAAATTTACTTTTTTTTTCTATTTTTACACTTTTTTACATTTATTTATTTTATATTTATTTATCGCACCCGGGCCTCCGACGGTCATAGAGATCTAGAGGACTGGAAATCTCATCCGGCGGCGGCCGATTCTTTCTCCAAGTCCCCGATGGCACGGGAGAGCCCGGAGAAGCACCGGATGGCGGAGGGGCGTGGGGAATGTCCCCTCCCGTCGCCTGTAAGAACGATCAAGCAGTGGAACTGCCGCTTTGATCCTTCTTATGGTGCACAGAATCGCCGGCTAAAAACAAGGATATCTGAATGATGCCTGTAGCTGCAGGCATTATTCAGATATTCATACTGAAAGACAAAAACGTCATATGACGTCTCTGGGCGGGAAGTGGTTAAACACATATAGTATAGTTTAGCAAAACTTCCATTAGGTGCACCTCTGGCAGACACGACACAAGAGATGGTCAGAGACTGCAGACACGACACAAGAGATGGTCAGAGACTGCAGACACGACACAAGAGATGGTCAGAGACTGCAGACACGACACAAGAGATGGTCAGAGACTGCAGACACGACACAAGAGATGGTCAGAGACTGCAGACACGACACAAGAGATGGTCAGAGACTGCAGACACGACACAAGAGATGGTCAGAGACTGCAGACACGACACAAGAGATGGTCAGAGACTGCAGACACGACACAAGAGATGGTAAGAGACTGCAGACACGACACAAGAGATGGTAAGAGACTGCAGACACGACACGACACAAGAGATGGTAAGAGACTGCAGACACGACACAAGAGATGGTAAGAGACTGCAGACACGACACAAGAGATGGTAAGAGACTGCAGACACGACACAAGAGAGGGTAAGAGACTGCAGACACGACACAAGAGAGGGTAAGAGACTGCAGACACGACACAAGAGATGGTAAGAGACTGCAGACACGACACAAGAGATGGTAAGAGACTGCAGACACGACACAAGAGATGGTAAGAGACTGCAGACACGACACAAGAGATGGTAAGAGACTGCAGACACGACACAAGAGATGGTAAGAGACTGCAGACACGACACAAGAGATGGTAAGAGACTGCAGACACGACACAAGAGATGGTAAGAGACTGCAGACACGACACAAGAGATGGTAAGAGACTGCAGACACGACACAAGAGATGGTAAGAGACTGCAGACACGACACAAGAGATGGTAAGAGACTGCAGACACGACACAAGAGATGGTAAGAGACTGCAGACACGACACAAGAGATGGTAAGAGACTGCAGACACGACACAAGAGATGGTAAGAGACTGCAGACACGACACAAGAGATGGTAAGAGACTGCAGACACGACACAAGAGATGGTAAGAGACTGCAGACATGACACAAGAGATGGTCAGAGACTGCAGACATGACACAAGAGATGGTCAGAGACTTCAGACATGACACAAGAGATGGTTAGAGACTGCCGACAAGAGATGGTCAGAGACTGCAGACATGACACAAGAGATGGTCAGAGACTGCAGATACGACACAAGAGATGGTCAGAAACTGCAGACATGATACAAGAGATCAATGCAGCCGTGTCAGTGCCCATCAGATGCGGTCTCCCCACATGCAGCCTCACCAGAGCCCATCAGATGCAGCCTCACACTACATCACAAAGCTGGATTTTAATCGCCAGGCGGCTACTTTAACAATGTCCTGCCTCCTAGACCTACTGCAATGACACTCAGCACAATGATCCCTGACATTGGATCAGTGTGCCGTCTATCACAAGAGCCGGTCTAGGAGGTGGGACATTGTTACAGCGGCTGCCCGGCGATTCAAATCCAGCTTTGTGACGTAGTGTGAGATCGCACTACCAGGAACTGGCGAGGCTGCATCTGATGACACTCAGAGGGGAGGAGAGAGAGAGAACACATGTGTGGTACCCGGAGCAGACTGCCCCCTTTTCGGTTCCACGATCAGCACTTTTTTTTTTTCCTCTTTCCGCCGCCTGCCGAAAACACAATTTACGGCGGATGTGTTTCGGCGGCCACAATTTCGGTGCACCACTAGTTTATTTGTATCGCATTATTTTGCCAAGATACAGCCAATGTTTTGGGGCCTCGGAGGATCCTCAAGGTTTTGAGGCTTCAAGGTGACACAATGGCAAATGTGTCACCTTGAGGAAGGGACCCTGCAAGGCCCCAGAAACATTGGCTGTATCTGACCGATATGACAATATAAATAGACCCACATTAAATCTTCATCTCCAATTGAGTGCTGGTGACTCCACTTCTTTTGTGGTACTGCACAGAAGCATCCACTGCTGTCACTATTAACACCGTCCAGTAACACTGGACTAAACACTGCATCCAGTGCAAACACAGCGCCGTACTACTTCTGTAGCTTACGAGTTGTTCCCAACATTGTGACACAGCCCCCACAGTGGAAGTCACTGGCAGAAAGCTGAGGGCTTAGGTCTATGTTATCAGTTGCCTGTATTGGCTATATACATATACAGCCCAAGAGTAAAGCTGGTTATGCATGGTCAGTTTTTTTTCATTCCCCTAGCAGACTGAATGGAAAAAAAAAAAAAAAAAACTATCCCCAGAAGTGAGATGGATGGAATTCCCCTACCTCGGGACATTGTATTCTGACAGTCGCATCTGTAGCTCTCAAAATACACTGATCAGCACCTGCAGCCAGTACAAAATTTTCCAATGTCTTTTCGACCGAAGTTGATTAAAGAATTGACTTCTGTTGAACAGGGGAGCCTACACACTGATTGAAATTTAGCTTTAGACCTACCTCACTAAAGCATATGCCCTGGAGGGCTATGTTTACACACACGGGGATGCACAGGTGTTCCATACATCCCAATGCGGGCAGTTCTATTCCTGACAATTAGGACGCCGCAACTGCATGGACACAGCCACTGCTCCAAATTCAACATTTACGTGGGTGCGTATGAGTTTACCCGAACTCACACAGTGTGCATTCAGGGACATGCACCACACCTACACAGATGTCAAATTTGAAGCAGTGGCTGTGCACCATTTGAAATCAATGTGACTTCATGGAAAGGGATGCACGGAAAACATATGCATCCCGGGTGGATAAACATAGCCCTCTACTGGCTTACGCTTTAGTATGTCCCGTGTGGACAAGGCCTTAGACTGGATTCAGAAAGGCTATTCTGCTGCTAGACACATATCACCAGGAACCAATCTGTTTGTCCTTATGGAATAACTTCCTCTGTAGCCGATACCCCAGAATTGACGTCTAACAACAGGAGCAATCTTGTCTATATTCCCATTACACACTTTCCTGGAACAGGACTCCTTTGTAGCGGGTGCTGCGGTGACTACCAGCTGGATACTGGGTTGATCAGAGATAAATGCATATATCCACCAGCACATAGGACCCCTTCGTCAGGCATGTGATCCTGCGAGGCTCCGAAATGTCACACTTGTTCTTTTGTGATGTGATCTTTCTGCAATAAGACCCCTTTCACGCGGTTTAGCGCTAAAAATAGTGCCTGTAAAGCAGCTGAAAACTGCCTCCCATTCATTAAAATAGGTGCTTTCACACCCGGGCAGTGCGCTTGCGGACATTTGGAAACGTCCTGCAAGCAGCACCTTTGGAGCGGTTTGGGAGTGCTATATACAGCGCTCCCAAAACGCCCCTGCCCATTGCAATAATTGGGCAGCGCTTCTGAAGCACCTGAAAAGCGGTTTGGAAGCACCAAAACACGGGAGTTTTTAACCCCTTTTTGGGGGTTAAAAGCATCCCGCTAGCGACCAAAAAGCGCCGCTTAAACAGCAGTTAAGCACCGCTAAAACGAGCAGCGCTTTACCACTAATGGCTGGTGCTTTTGGTGTGAAAGCAGCCTAAAAGCTTTGGACAACATTTAAAGATCCATGGTGTGCTGGTGAATATGTGCACTTATAACAGCAGGAGCGACATCTTGTAGCTTCTGCTACAGAGGGAGCTATTCCAAAGGGTCAATCAGACAGCCTCTTAAAGTGGAACTTCACCCACAATTTTGTGATTTAAACATTTTTTGGGAGGAGGGTACATGGATTTGGACTTGTAGTTTTGTAACAGCTGGAGGGCCACCAGTTTGACACCTGTGATCTAGGCGAATCAAGCAGAAGTTCTTCCCTCCTTCCTGCCCACTGCCTTCTGGGACACATCACAGGTCCCAGAAAGCTGCAGAACTACTTCCAGGGTGTAGCACGACTCATGCATGCACAGTGGGCAGCTGGCTGTGAAGCAAGGAGTCATAACCGGCAGCCCACAGTTAAGAGGCTGGCACCAGAAACCCAAAGACTGGTGAAGAAACCGGCTCGGGTGAGGATTGCGCTGGATCACTGGACAGGTGAGTGTTTCTTAAAAGTCAGCAGGTACAGTTTTTGTAGATGCTGACTTCATTAAAAAAAAAAAAAAAAAAAAATTAACGAAAAACGACATTAACGATCCTGCCATTGGCAATTTCAACAAATTGTTATTTCCTAGGACCCCGTGCACACAGTTGTAGGAATTTACGTACCAAATATGCTGCAATTTTTCTGCAAGATCTACGCACATTTAGACGTGTATGATGTTGAGCGTAAATGCATTCTGCTGATCAGAATATTGAATTTGGAATACATTTTACGCCCGTTTGCACGCATAGATCAAGCTTGTAAACGCCTCTCCAAATGCAGCTTTGGTGCATTTTTTTTTTAAATGCCTCTAAGCACTGCTTTTCAAATACAGTGGAACATTGGTTTACGAGCAACGCGGTTAATGAGCGTTTAGAAAGAAGAGAAACTTTTTTTTAAAAACTCTGTTTGTAAATGCTGTCTCGCAAAATGAGCAGGATTCAAGCCAATGGGGTGTGCAGTACCGGATTTGGTCAGAGTTGCAGGGGCGCAGGTGACACTTGGAACGGTTTGGAGCTGTTCGGAAATACTCCGTTCCCGAGTGTTTCCGAGTTCAGCCGAGCTGTCCCGAGTATTTTCTCCAGCACCCCCCACCTCTGGCTACATGCAGCATTGCATGCAATAGAAGTCAATGCGGAACTAATTATCTTAGTTTCCATTGACTTCTATGGGGAAACTCGCTTTGATATGCGAGTGCTTTGGATTACAAGCATTCTCCTGGAACGGATTATGCTCGTAATCCAAGGTTCCACTGTACTAAATCTAAAAACCTGATGTAAATGGTCGCACAGGCGAACACAGAACTGCATTTAAAGTAGAGCTGCACAATTATTCGTTAAAAAAAAAAAAGTCACGATCTGGATTCAACCCTCCTCATGATCTTAATGAGGCATTTCCATGATTCTATGTAAACAATGCAGAGTCGTTCTCTGCTCAGAGATGTCAAAAACAAAATAAAAAACTGGCAAATGTTTCTCAACATTGGTCAGCACTGAGAGATAGAGAAGAGATACAATGTAACATTTAGTTCTTTTAGATCAAAGGGATGAACTTCGGTCTTTAAATGAGATCAGTTTAAAGGAGACGTCTAGCCTGAGCTTGTTTGGCTGGGCTTCTCCTCTGGGTCACAGGAGTGACTCTCTGCTGACATCATTGGAGTCAGTCCAGGCACCACGTCATCATGACAATAAAGTCTGGATCCACCATGTGCATAGACTGAGAGCCTGAGACGGCCGCTCTGCACCTCTCCACAGCTCTGCATTCCAATGACCTTTGAGGAGCAGTGAGGAGAACTGCTGACTGACTGCTCGGGGAGCTGAGAGACCTGAGCCATCGGCAATGTTCGGTGGCTCGGGTCTCAGTGCAGAGACGCCGGAGAATAGATGCAGCATCGGTCTGATGTGGCATCCACCCAGGCAAGTATGATGGGTTAAAAAAAAAAAAAAAAACCCAACATACTTCTCTTTTAGCCAATAAAAAAATAAGGGGTTGTAAAGTTTTTTTTTTTTTTAAACAACATGTTATACTTGCCTCCTCTGTGCAAGGGTTTTGCATAGAGCGGCCCCGATCCTCCTCTACTGGGGTCCCAGCGGCACTTCTGGCTCCACTTTTTCTCGAGTGCCCCCAAGGAGAGCCGCAATCCAAGGGGGCACTTCTGCGGGCACGCTCCAGAGTCCTTCTGGTGCGTTCATTGACACAGACAGCAGGACTCAGCTCCGCCCCTCCGGCTCCCGTGTCACTGGATTCGATTGACAGCAGCAGGAGACAATGGCTCCTGCTGCAATCAATCTATCCAATGAGGACCCGAGACAGCGGCTGGAGCTACTGTGCTTGTCCCCGACGCTGGAACGATCCGACTCAGGTAAGTAAAAGGGGGGCTCTGGGGGGCTGCTGCACTACAGAAGGTTTTTCACCTTAATGCATAGAAAATGCATTAAGATGACAAACTGAGGGTTTACAACCCCTTTAAAAAAGGTGAAGTCCAGCCTGAGCTTGTTTGGCTGGACTTCTCCTATGGGTCACCGGAGTGCAACCTGTTTTGCACTCCTGTGACCCGTTTTCAGCAGAGAGCGGTCTGAAGTCCGCTCTCTGTTGATGTCACAGGAATCAGTCCAGGTACCACGTCATCCCGACAATAAAGTCTGGATCCACCAGGTGCCTGGACTGATACCCGTCTCAGCCTCTCAGCGAGCCACTGAGAGGCTGAGACGGCAGCTCCCCACCCCTCCACAGCTCAGCACTCCAATGAGCTGGGGGGGGGGGGCGCAGAGCAGAGAGCTGCTGATTGACAGTCAGCAGCTCTCTGCTCAGGAAGCTATGAGAACCGAGCCATCGGTGGTGTTCGATTGCTTGGTTCTCTGTGCAGAGGCAGCGGAGGACAGATGCAGCATTGCCCGATGCTTCATCTACCTAGGCAAGTACGATTATGGGAATTTAAAAAAAAAAAACAAAAAAAAAAAAAAAAACCACACAACACATACTTCTCTTTAAAAGACTAAGCCTTTTTCTGATATATTTTTTAGCAAAAACCCTAAAGAATAAAATAGCAGTTGTTGCAATATTTTATGTCACACTATATTTGCGCAGTGGTCTTTCAAATGCAGTTTTGTGGGAAAAAATACACTTCACTGAAAAAAAAAAAAAAAAAACAGTAAAGTTAGCTATTTTTTTGTAAAATGTGAAAGATGTTACACCACGAGAATCGTGATCTTTATTCTAAGCAAA
This sequence comes from Lithobates septentrionalis, assembly GCA_037952835.1. Classification (NCBI taxonomy): domain Eukaryota; kingdom Metazoa; phylum Chordata; class Amphibia; order Anura; family Ranidae; genus Lithobates; species Lithobates septentrionalis. The sequence goes on along the minus strand of JBBDGP010000419.1, from coordinate 1,541,499 downwards.
AAAAAACGTGATTCTCATTTTATCCAGAATCGTACAGCTCTAATTTAAAGGCATTAAAAAATACGCTGTATGCCTGTAAAATAAAAAAAATTCTGCCTGTGTGCAAAAGGCCTTACAAGTCCCGCTACTACTCAACAAAAACACAAGGAAAGCACACACCTTCACTTAGCTTCCTGGGCTTTAACTGATACAAGGAATGAGAACATTATAATTACATATAAAGGATAATCACCCTGCTCTAACCTGTACAAGTGAAGACATCATTTTCAGGCACAAACTAAAAAATAAAGTTGGCAGTTTTATCCTTCTCAGCCTAAGCCCCCATTCACATCGGTCCGATTTGACATGTCAAATTGCATGACAAATCGGAGCCGACTGCCGGCAACGGCACGGTCCGAATCCGTCTTTGTACTACTTTTGGCGACTTCAGGTGTGAATTCAATAGACATCTGTGCATGAACCCGCACAGATGTCTCTCAAATCGCCCCCCGAAGTAGCACTGAAATGCCGTTCAGCTAAACGCACATGATTTCAAACCAGCATTCAGTGTGAACCTAGGCTAAGCCATCTATTACTGTCGACAACATTGTGACTAAGGTCACCCACAATAGGGAGATTCCTCCTGTATTGAATTGTAAGTGTACTGTCTGCCCTCATGTTGTAGAACGCTGTGCAAACTGTTGTCGCTATATTAATCCTGTATAATAATAGGAATCCAGACTAGGAAGTGGCTGCTGTCTATAGTGTGACCCTGAGATCAGTCAGGAGTATGGAATGAATGGAGACTGAGGCCTGGCCCGGATGAAGAGATGTCAGCACAGGACTCAGCCTACACCCAGTGCTGTCACGTGTTCCGGGGATTATAGGTGACTCTGCCCACACATCGTACCAACCTCAATCAGCGAGTAGTTTATATCCACGTCCGATTTAACGAACCCCCCGCACCCCACCACGATGTCATCCGCCGACTGTACCCGGCCCCAGCAAAGAACACACAGCACCGTCCATAACACAAGGACGCCCATTCTTCCCGTCCTGACAGGTGTCTCCCCTCTCTGGGCCCTACTCAACACGCCGCTCCGAAATTTCTGCTGACACAACTTGATTATGTCAGTCTCAGGCCGACAACACTTCCAGGCGCAGGCGCACTACTCCCCGGCTCAGTCAGGGTGACAGAGCTTCAGCTTGTATCCATGACCACGACACCGAAGTGGGGCCCACGCTGTGCTTTGCTGCCACCTGGTGAGCAGGGGGACTAACAGCACTTCTCAGGTCACAGCAAGGTTAGGTTACTGATTTGTAAGATGCTGTAGAGTTTAAATCTGGTTTCTTTATGTGCGGTAATTTCAGAGGAGACAAAAATAATTCCACTGATATTAAACACGCACCATCACCAACAGCTAATTGAATCACTTACTGGGATTTTATCTCTTGCCTATGTTTCTAATTAAAGCAGAACTCCACCCAAAAGGGGAAGTTCAGCTTTAAAGCGGTTGTATACACGAAAAAAAAACAAAAAACTGTAAGGCAAAGGCATAATGAATATATAAATAAAGTGATGCGCTCGTAATATCTCAAGGATATCCTACTACTTCAATGTGCTGTCAAGACACATCCTAAAGTGAATACATTGTTACAAACTTTTTCAAAACAAACGCAGTGATTCCACATACAAATATAAATACAATGTGTTTAAAATTATCTAGTGTGATTTCCTTATTGAAGACCTCCTGGGATATAAAGCCAAAATAATTTAACACTGTTCTTGTGAGTAGTGATGAAATAAAGTGAAAAAATAAATAAAAATTCTAAAAATTATATATATTATAATTGTGTGAGTTCCAATACACCTCAATTAAAATAGTGATTGGTTCACTGATTAGAAGCAAAAACGATACCTCCTATACGTGTTAAAACAGGGCTTTGTGAGTCAAGATGAATCAGCAGTAGATAGGCTTAATCCCTTTCATCCGCCAGCTTGGATCATTTACTCTCCGCTTCTATTGCTTTCCCCCATATGAAATACAAAAGTGGGAAAAAAAAACATTGCGCACATATCATCTAGTACATGTGTGTAGCAGAGACCCCAATAGATTCACTCCAACCCTCACCCCCTTCTTCCTCCCCTTCTTCCTCCACCCCCCCCCCCCTTTTCCTCCCTCTTCCATACCGCCCTTGTTCTACCTTTCCCTTTAGAATGTGATATTTTTGATTAACCTTAAAGCTTAATGTCTACATTTACACTCTTGGCAACTTTTGGATATGAGGCAGATTTTGGAGGACTTGGTACGGTTCCCCCCGTGCCTAGCAGGCTGTTTACAACCAATATCTCATGTACTTTTTTACAGGTGATTATGTTTGGGCGATGTATTGTGGAACCTTAAAGCTTCTGCAGAAACTGCAGAAAGGTAAATAGAGGGCTGATGGGAAAACCCTCCGGTTACTGGAGTGGCAGCCACCACCACTGTAGGGACCTGTGTTGGTACAGCCGTACCTGGTCCCTGGGAGGGTTCCTCAGACCTTTTGTTGAGTCTTGTAAGGACCAGCCAATTGTCTTGTTTGCCAGCTACATTGATGGTGATTCAGAAGCTCCAAAAACAAAAATGGAGGCCTGATGGGAGGACCTTCCAGTTACTAGAGTGGCAGCCGCCACCAGTGTAGGGACCTGTGTTGGTACAGCCATACCTGGTCCCTGGAAGGATTCCTCAGACTTTTTGTTGAGTCTTCTAGGAACAGCCAATTGTCTTGTTTGCCCAGCATTGAAAACCCACTAGCAAGTCCAATTGTTAATGGCATTGGGTCAGTAACTGCCAGACTTGGCGAATACTTGGATAAATTTCTTCAACCCAGTGTTATTAAAACCAAAGCATGTCTTAAAGACACTACAGACATCCTACGGATGTTGGATAAGATCAAGCTAAATTCGTCTGTAGAGACCTATTTAGTCACTGCAGATGTCCGGTCACTATACACCATTATACAGCATGATGATGCTCTTTTGGCTTTAAACTGGGCCTTGAGCAAGCGGGAGGACATTCAACATGTGCAAAAGTGCTTTCTGGGGAAGACCTTAGATTTCTGTATGGCGCACAATTACTTTTGGTATCAGGATCGGTTCTACTCCCAGCAGGTTGCTAAGTATGCTCCCAGCCTAGCCAACCTGTTCATGGCAATTAAAATTATATCGCAGATTCATAGATGACCTCCTATTTCTATGGGAGGGGTCTGAGGATTCAGTGGTCCAATTTTTGCAACATCTTAACTGTATAAGTCATTCGAAGGTGAATTTTCCTGCCTGGATTAGGAATATCCCTAAAGGACAATTGTTAAGGGTAAGGCGTAACTGCACGGAACTTGACGACTACCTGGAACAGGCTGATACACTTAAGGAAAAGTTCTTACAAAAAGGTTATAGTGAGACCGTACTGGATAAAACAATCTCTGAAATAGCGAATATAGCCAGAGAACAATGCCTAACTAAAAGGGAGAAGTTAATGACTCACACTAATGGGGGTTCATTTCCAGCTTTTATTATCAATACAGAGAGATTGAAAACATTTTTAGGAAGCACTGGCATATTTTATGTAGAGACAGGCACTTGGGTGAGACTTTACCTAATAATCCAAGATCTATTTATAGAAGGGCCCCAAATTTTGGCGATCAAATAGTGAAGAAGATCTTGGATCCACCAAATAGATCAGGCCTACAAATACATTTAAATGGCTTTTTCTCTTGTAAAAAATGCATCTGCTGTAGGACTGTGAGTGTACTCAATAGGGGGGTAACTAGTGTGACAAATTTAGATCAGGAAACATTTGAAATTGACAAATTTATCACCTGTAACTCATCACATGTGGTTTACCTGCTCTGGTGCCCATGCGGATTATATTATGTGGGAAGAACGAAACGGCAATTAAAAGTCCACATAGCTGAACATATAACCAACATAAAAAATGGCTTCAAGTTTCATAGTGTATCCCTACATTTTAGAGAAAAACATGGCCAGGACCCAACCTTGTTGCAATTTTGTGGGATTGACCATGTCTCCCCTGCATGGAGGGGGTCAAATCAGGTTAGAGATCTGTCTCAAAGAGAAACCAAGTGGATCTTTCTTTTAAAAAGTCTTTACCCGAGAGGGTTAAACATAGAGCTGGATCTCAACTGTTTCATTAGTAATTTCTAAATTCTCTCCCATACTCAATATTTTATAGATGTCATTTTTAGTTTTGCCTACACATATCTGATATCAACCATTTCAGGTTTGGATGTAGGTTTAATTTTAATTTTATTTGTTTTCAAAATTAGTCATTCTCACTATGCAGAACGAGTCTTATGTGCTTGTTCAGTGAGGGATTCAATTCTCATATGTATGTGTTATGTGGGAAGGTTTGGCTATTAATTGTCATGCAATGTGCTGTTTGTAGCGACCTGTGTTGGTACAGCCTTACCTGGTCCACGGGAGGGTTCGACAATATGTAACTATATGGTAGATGTTTTTAGCTTTTATGGGTTGGCGCTGTAATCTGCTCTTTCAGTACTTATACCCGTATATCTGTTATTGTTTTAATTTTTAAATGTTTGCTTTCCGTATCCTATTATGCTGTGGGATCGATGTATTGTGCTTATGGGGACATGGGATGCACGCAGGCACTCTAATATCACTTCCGCCAGTAGTCTGTACAGGGAGTATAAGGGAGGGGTTGCCGTGCCGTACAGCCAATCCTGTGAAGAAGTCGGAATGACGAAACATGTCAGGGGTGTGGCTGTACGGCAACCCAGCATCTGTTTGTAACGTATGACATATTGCGCTCTGCACTGGTCGGCTGAGACTACCTCGTACTGTTGAGGATCCAACGAGGGGAGGGGTGAAATCTAACCATTGCATTCCGGGTTCGCCGTGACCAAAGTACACTGCCATTATCTGTCACAGGGAGCTTACTTTTTATGCCTTTTAAAATTGCAAGAATGTGAGTACAATGATAGAAGATCTTGTGTGTGTATTTCAATAAATGCTCTCAACGTTATCACACTATTGGAGGCACTGTTTCTTTTCATGTCGGTATACCTCTTCACGATGAGGATTGCTGTTAATTGAAGAGTTCCATCTGCTGTGATCGCAACTTCATTTATCTTGAGCAGTCCCCCGGGGGGGCTCTAATATTGCCTACACGCAGAGCATGAGAGTGCAAGGCAATATTTTCTGGTGAGTGTGGCTCCATATGAGTGGATCACAATCACAACCGGTGTGGTGAAGGAGACCTTTACGGCATAGGAAGGTTGTTTTTCAGATTCACTTTTCTAATGCACAGTATTTTGCATGGACTTTTCCTCATCAGTTTACCTATAGAATATTGCATGGACTGTTTATTTATTATTTGTCACTGTTTTTATACTCTCCTGGTCACTAACGGAAAAGTCATTTGGAAGTACCACGGACATTACATTGGTATAGCAATAGCATCAAATGTTGATGTATTCCATTTCACTAGCTATCACTACATATAAATTATTCATGTGATTTACAGCGCCACTATTTTATTTATTTAAAATACTATGTCCAGCTATATTGATGGTGATTCTGAAGCTCCAAAAATAAAAATGGAGGGCTGGTGGGAGGACCCTCCAGTTACTGGAGTGGCAGCCACCACCAATGTAGCGACCTGTGTTGGTACAGCCTTACCTGGTCCCTGGGAGGGTTCCTCAGACTTTCTGTTGAGTCTTCTTCTAGGAAAAAAACAATTTTCTTGTTTGTCCAGCTGCATTGATAGTTGGTGATTCAGAAGCTACAGAAAGGGAAATAGAGGGCTGATGGGAAGGCCCTCTGGTACTGGAGTGGCAGCCGCCTCCAGTGTAGGGACCTGTGTTGGTACAGCCGTAACTGGTCCCTAGGAGGGTTCCTCAGACTTTTTGTTGAGTCTTCTTCTAGGAAAAAGCCAATTGTCTTGTTTGTCCAACTACATTGATAGTAAGAGATTGATGACGTAGTGGATTCCAGTAAAGGCTTGAATTTTTTTCTTCCAACATTTTGGCCATCTTCAATCCCAAAAAGGCTGACCTGGAAGAAGATAGCGGAGGGGCCGGGAGAAGATACCAGAGAAGAACCGGACAGCGGCAGCAGACCGGGCCCCGCTAGCAAAAGAGCTGGAAGAAGATAGCGGAGGGGCCCGGGAGAAGAAGCCGGACACCAGAAGAAGACCCCCGAAGTCGGAAGAAGACCCCCGAAGTCGGAAGAAGACCCCGGGAGCTGCCTAATAAATTACTTTTAAAACCTGTGTAGTGTGTTTTTTTTTATTGACACTTTTTTTCCTTAGGTGAATGGGTAGGGGTACCATGTACCCCATACTCATTCACATAGGGTGGGGGGATGGGATATGGGGGCCCCCTTATTAAAGGGGCTCCCGGATTCCGATAAGCACCCCGCCCGCAGACCCCGACAACCAACAGCCAGGGTTGTCGGGAAGAGGCCCTTGTCCTCATCAACATGGGGACAAGGTGCTTGGGGGTGGGGGGGCCCGCAGGCACAGCCGCCCAACATCTGGCACATCTGCCGCCCGCCATCTGCCACATCTGACGCCCACCATCTGGCACATCTGCCACCCGCCATCTGGCACATCTGCTGCCCGCCATATGACATCTGCCTGCCATCAGGCACATCTGCCCGCCAACATCAGGCACAGCTGCCCGCCAACATCAGGCACAGCTGCCCGCCAACATCAGGCACAGTCGTCCATCTGGCACATCTGACGCCCACCATCTGCCGCCCGCCATCTGGCACATCTGCCACCTGCCATCTGACATCTGCCTGCCATCAGGCACATCTGCCTGCCAACATCAGGCACAGCTGTCTGCCAACATCAGGCACAGCCGCCCAACATCTGGCACATCTGACGCCTGCCATCTGCCACATCTGCCACCCGCCATCTGGCACATCTGCTGCCCGTCATATGACATCTGCCTGCCATCAGGCACATCTGCCCGCCAACATCAGGCACAGCTGTCTGCCAACATCAGGCACAGCTGTCTGCCAACATCAGGCTCAGCTGCCCGCCAACATCAGGCACAGCCGCCCAACATCTGGCACATCTGCCGCCCGCCATCTGCCACATTTGATGCCCGCCATCTGGCACATCTGCCACCCGCCATCTGGCACATCTGCTGCCTGCCATATGACATCTGCCTGCCATCAGGCACATCTAGCCGCCAACATCAGGCACATCTAGCCGCCAACATCAGGCACATCTAGCCGCCCACCATCTGGCACATCTGCCTGCCAACATGACTACAACAAGATCGTACAGCGCAGAGGAGGCTCTCCAGATACTCCAGAGTATGTCGGATAAGGGTAGCGGGGAACTCTGTCTGTCAGATTCGGATAGCAACTATGAGCCAGTGGAAATCAGTGGCTCCGAGATGGAAACCGAGGAAGATAGAATCCTAACAAGGAGAATTGGGAGAAATGAGCAGGCGCAGACATCCATCAGCAGCGCAGCACTCCAGGGCATCCACCAACAGGCATCCACCAGCAGCGCAGCACTCCAGGATGATATGCAGGCATCCACCAGCAGCGCACCCCTCAGGGCATCCACCAGCAGGCATCCACCAGCAGCACAGCACTCCAGGATAGGCAGGCATCCACCAGCAGTTCTGCAGCTTTCCTATAGGATAGGCCAGATGCTAGCAACGGAGCATCCCATCAACGAGGCAGTGACCATACTAGCCTTGCAGATGTTCTACTGTATCCAACATGGCTGCCCGATACGTCAGTAGAACATGTAATTTCCCTTTTTACAGCCCAGCCAGGCGCTCAGATACAGACGGAAAATGTAACCCCACTTTATTATTTTCAATTATTTTTTACCAATGATCTCCTAACCTACATTGTGGAGCAATATAATCTATATGCCAGCCAACACATAGCCAACAATCCAAGTTCTTCATATGCCCGTCCTTTTGTTTGGAAACCCCTCACCGTGGAAGAATTTAAAATTTTCCTTGGCCTAACCCTCAACATGGGGCTGGCAAAAAAAATGAACTCCATTTCTACTGGTCTACCCAACCTATCCACCACATGGCGGTCTATTCGTCATTGGTGCCCAGAACCCGTTATGAGATGATTATGAGATTTTTACATTTCAACGACAATGCCCAATGCCTCCCTCAAAATCATCCCAGTTACGATAAATTATTCAAAATTCGGCCCCTAATCAATTTTTTTTGCGCCAGCTTCAAGCAGATGTTTACCCCTGATATAAATATTTGTGTAGATGAATCCCTAGTGCACTTCACAGAAAGACTTGGATTAAAGCAATACCTCCCCAGTAAAAGAGCCAAACGTGGGGTAAAATTTTATAAGGCGTGTGACTGGGCCACGGGTTACACATATGACTTTATCATTTATGAGGTAAAAGACAGACAGCTAAACCCCCCTGGATGCCCTACCTACATGGAAACAAGTGGCAAAATTGTCTGGCAGCTGATCCAACCATTGCTTGGAAAAGGTTACCACCTATACGTAGACAATTTCTACACGAGTCTCCCACTTTTCCGCTATTTGTACCAAAATAAGACTGTGGCCTGTGGGACAGCACGGACCAACCGCAAAGGCTTCCCACAGAGATTGGTTGCCAAGCAATTGAAACAGGGTGAATTGGCAAGTATGCAGACTGAAGAGGTACTAGCGCTGAAGTGGAGAGTTAAAAAAAAGAGATGTCTACATCCTTTACACAGTGCATGATGACACCTTGGTGGAACTGCAGAGAAGAAGAGGCCCCATCCAGAAGCCAAAATGTGTGCATGAGTACAACCTATACATAGGGGGGTGGATATGAACGACCAGATGATGCAGCCCTACTTGGCCACCAGGAGATCACTGTTTTGGTACAAGAAAGTCACCATTTATTTGATGCAACTATCCCTGTTCAATTCATATATTATTTTTTCTATGTGCACCCAAAGTACTCTAACCTATCTAAAATTCCAAGAAGACGTTGTCACAGCCCTTCTCTATCCCCATGGCCAAGCCCCTCAACTAGGGATGAGCTTCGTCCGTCGAATTGCGAACGTTATGGGCCGTTCGCGCCAAATTCGTGTGGCGCGTCACGGCCCATAATTCACTGCGGCATTGCAGTGCATTGCTGGCTGATGATTGGCCAAGCATGCACTATGACCCGCATGCTTGGCCAATCACAGCGCCGTCAGTAGAGAGAGCTGAAATTGGCCAAAGCCAGGGTGGCTTTGGCCAATTATGGCTCAGGGGATTTAGTACACGCCCCACACTATATAAGGCCGCCTGCACGGCGGCCCTGTGTAGTGTGTTCCGGTGTGCTGAGAGATAGAGAGAGAGACAGACAGTGTCATTTGATTTGAGTTAGATAGATTAGGCAGAACAGTCAGTCAGTTAGCTGCACTTACAGTGTATTGTGTATATATATGCATCCCAGGTGTTGCATATATATATATATATACACTGTATTCAGTTTAGCTAGATCCGTTCCTGTTATCTTCTATCTAGACTATTTACATTTGGTGCAGTGCGTCCTGCTCACAGTGTTCAGCTAGATCCGTTCCTGCTATTTACATTTAGTGCAGTGCGTCCTGCTCACAGTGTTCAGCTAGATCTGTTCCTGCTATTTACATTTAGTGCAGTCAGTGCGTCCTGCTCACAGTGTTCAGCTAGATCCGTTCCTGCTATTTACATTTAGTGCAGTGCGTCCTGCTCACAGTGTTCAGCTAGATCCGTTCCTGCTATTTACATTTAGTGCAGTCAGTGCGTCCTGCTCACAGTGTTCAGCTAGATCCGTTCCTGCTATTTACATTTAGTGCAGTGCATCCTGCTCACAGTGTTCAGCTAGATCCGTTCCTGCTATTTACATTTAGTGCAGTCAGTGCGTCCTGCTCACAGTGTTCAGCTAGATCCGTTCCTGCTATTTACATTTAGTGCAGTGCGTCCTGCTCACAGTGTTCAGCTAGATCCGTTCCTGCTATTTACATTTAGTGCAGTGCGTCCTGCTCACAGTGTTCAGCTAGATCTGTTCCTGCTATTTACATTTAGTGCAGTGCGTCCTGCTCACAGTGTTCAGCTAGATCCGTTCCTGCTATTTACATTTAGTGCAGTCAGTGCGTCCTGCTCACAGTGTTCAGCTAGATCCGTTCCTGCTATTTACATTTAGTGCAGTGCGTCCTGCTCACAGTGTTCAGCTAGATCTGTTCCTGCTATTTACATTTAGTGCAGTCAGTGCGTCCTGCTCACAGTGTTCAGCTAGATCCGTTCCTGCTATTTACATTTAGTGCAGTGCGTCCTGCTCACAGTGTTCAGCTAGATCCGTTCCTGCTATTTACATTTAGTGCAGTGCGTCCTGCTCACAGTGTTCAGCTAGATCCGTTCCTGCTATTTACATTTAGTGCAGTGCGTCCTGCTCACAGTGTTCAGCTAGATCTGTTCCTGCTATTTACATTTAGTGCAGTGCGTCCTGCTCACAGTGTTCAGCTAGATCCGTTCCTGCTATTTACATTTAGTGCAGTCAGTGCGTCCTGCTCACAGTGTTCAGCTAGATCCGTTCCTGCTATTTACATTTAGTGCAGTGCGTCCTGCTCACAGTGTTCAGCTAGATCCGTTCCTGCTATTTACATTTAGTGCAGTGCGTCCTGCTCACAGTGTTCAGCTAGATCCGTTCCTGCTATTTACATTTAGTGCAGTGCGTCCTGCTCACAGTGTTCAGCTAGATCTGTTCCTGCTATTTACATTTAGTGCAGTGCGTCCTGCTCACAGTGTTCAGCTAGATCCGTTCCTGCTATTTACATTTAGTGCAGTCAGTGCGTCCTGCTCACAGTGTTCAGCTAGATCCGTTCCTGCTATTTACATTTAGTGCAGTGCGTCCTGCTCACAGTGTTCAGCTAGATCTGTTCCTGCTATTTACATTTAGTGCAGTCAGTGCGTCCTGCTCACAGTGTTCAGCTAGATCCGTTCCTGCTATTTACATTTAGTGCAGTGCGTCCTGCTCACAGTGTTCAGCTAGATCCGTTCCTGTTATCTTCCTACTGACAGGCAGGCTTGTCTGGTTACAGTATATAAAGCTTCCTGAAGAAAATTACAGGTGTTCTATCCCAGCTTAGTGCAGCTACAGGCCATTAGTATGTCTGGAAGGCCAAGAAGGAGAGGCAGACAGTCACAAGCCAATAAGAGAGGGCAAGCAGGCTCTGTGTCTAGTGCTGGTCGTGGAGACGGTGCATCCTCATCAGCACGTGGCCATGGGACACGCTTGGCCTTTTTTTCGGCAGCTGGCCGTGTTGAGCCGCAACATGCGGAAGACTTGGTCGAGTGGATGACCAAGCCGTCCTCATCCTCCTCATCCTCTCTCACCCATGCCCAGGGTGCTTTGTCTGGCAAAGCAGCGGCCTCTTCCCTCAGCTCAATGTCATCAGTGACTCCTTCCCTAGCTCCACCATGTCCTCCTGAGGATTCCCTCGAACTGTTTGACCACAGTGTTGGGTACATGCTCCAGGAGGATGCCCAGCGTTTGGAAGGCTCTGATGATGATACTGAGCTCGATGAAGGCAGTAACATGAGCACGGACAGAGGGGGTGCCCAAGAAGGACAGCAATCTGGCAGTCATGCTCCCCCTGCTGCAGCATACTGCCAGGTTTGCTCCAGTGATGAGGAGGGAGGGGATGATGAGGTCACTGACTCAACGTGGGTGCCTGATAGGAGAGAGGAGGAGGAGGAGGAGGAGGAGGCGGCACATCACCAACGAGGCAGGATGCCCTCCAGGGGCCAGCCTAAGAGCAGCACACTGACTGCATCACACCCCAAAGCTCCGAATGTGCAGGGCGCTGCTGTCTCTGCGCGTTATTCCAAAAGTTCTTTGGTGTGGGCCTTTTGTGAGACGAGTGCATCAGATCGCACCGCTGCTATTTGCAACATATGTCTCAAGCGTATCTCGCGTGGCCAAAACATCTCCCGCTTGGGTACCACATGCTTGACCAGACATATGTTGACCTGCCATGCAGTTCGTTGGCAAGCATATCTAAAAGACCCACACCAAAGAACAAAGAGGATCTCTCCTTGCTCCTCATCAGCTGAGATTTCTAACCCCACTAGACCTTCAGTCCTCTCTGAGACCTGCAGTGAGAGGAATGAAGGTGTAGAATTAGGTGTGTCACAGCCAAGTACTTGTGGGCAATCTGCTTTTGGTACACCGACGTCAGATTGTACCAGGCAAATTTCCCTGCCCCAGCTGCTGCACCGCCGAAAGAAGTTTGCTCCCAGCCATCCACATGCCCAGCGGTTGAATGCTAGCTTGGCAAAATTGCTAGCACTTCAACTGCTGCCTTTTCAGTTGGTAGACTCTGCCCCCTTCCGTGAGTTTGTGGAATGTGCGGTTCCTCAGTGGCAGGTACCCAAACGCCACTTTTTCTCACGGAAGGCGATTCCGGCTCTCTACCGGCATGTGGAAGGCAATGTCCATGCCTCGCTGGACAGGGCGGTCAGCGGTAAGGTGCATATTACCGCTGACTCATGGTCCAGCAGGCATGGACAGGGACGTTACCTAAGTTTCACGGCGCATTGGGTGACTCTGCTGGCAGCTGGGAAGGATGCAGGACAAGGTGCAGTAGTGTTGGAGGTTGTTCCGCCACCACGCCTCCAAAATGCTGATTGTGACACACCTCTCTCCTCCACCCCCTCCTCTTCTTCTTCCTCCATGGCCTCTTCCTCGGAACCAGCGGTGCTCCGTAGGCGTTCAAGGGGCTACGCAAGTACGCAGGCCAAAAGATGCCATGCGGTGCTTGAGCTGGTGTGCTTGGGGGACAGGAGCCACACTGGGGCAGAGGTTCTGTCAGCTCTGCAGGGGCAGGTTCAGAGGTGGTTGACGCCACGCCAACTTAAGGCAGGAATGGTGGTTTGCGACAATGGCACCAACCTCCTCTCTGCCCTCCGACAGGGACAACTGACCCATGTGCCCTGTTTGGCTCACGTCCTTAACTTGGTGGTGCAGCGGTTCTTGGGCAGGTACCCGGGCTTACAGGATGTCCTGAGGCAGGCCAGGAAAGTCTGTGTGCATTTCCGCCGGTCATATAATGCCAGTGCTCGGCTGATGGACCTCCAAAAGGAGTTTAACCTGCCCAAGAACCGCCTAATCTGTGACATGCCCACCAGGTGGAACTCAACGTTGGCCATGCTGCAGCGGCTGCACACGCAGCAGAGGGCCATCAATGAGTACCTGTGCGACTATGGCACCAGGACAGGGTCAGGGGAGCTTGGTTTTTTTTTCCCCACGCCAGTGGGCCATGATCAGGGATGCATGCACTGTCCTGTCACCATTCGAGGAGGCCACGAGGATGGTGAGCACTGACAGTGCATGCATCAGTGACACTGTCCCCCTTGTCCACCTGTTGGAGTACACGCTGCGTGGAATAATGGACAGGGCACTTGAGGCAGAACAGAGGCAGGAAGAGGAGGACTTCCTTAGCTCTCAAGGCCCCCTTTATCCAGACAGTGTTCCTGCGTGCCCGCCGATCACACAGGAAGAGGACGAGGAGGAGGAGGAGGAGGAGGAAGATTGTGTCAGTATGGAGGTGGAGCCTGGCACTCAGCATCAGCAGTCTTTAAGGGATCAGTCCCAAGGAACACATGGACTTGTACGTGGCTGGGAGGAGGTGGCTGCGGACGTTGTTGTCCTTAGTGACCCAGAGGACTCCGGACCGAATGCCTCAGCAAACCTACGCTGCATGGCCTCCCTGATCCTGCAAAGCCTGCGTAAGGATCCTCGTATTCGTGGTATCAAGGAGAAGGACCAATACTGGCTGGCAACCCTCCTTGATCCACGTTACAAGGGTAAGGTTGCGGACCTTATCTTGCCATCGCAGAGGGAGCAGAGGATGAAACATCTTCGGGAGGCCTTGCAGAAAGGTCTGTGCAACGCGTTCCCAGAGACTGGGAGGTTACAAACTCCTGTTTCTGGACAACGTGTTGCTGAGGCTTCGGTCAGTCAAAGAAGGAGCGGTGGAGAAGGTGGCCGTCTGACCGATGCGTTCAGACAATTTTTTGGTCCGCAGCCCCAAGGTATGATCGGTTCCAGCAACCATCGCCAGCGTCTGTTTTACATGGTGCAGGAATACCTAGGGGCAAGATCAAACTTGGACACCTTTCCCACCGAAAATCCTCTGGGTTACTGGGTCTTGAGGATGGATCACTGGCCAGAGCTTGCACAGTATGCAATTGAGCTACTGGCCTGTCCTGCATCCAGCGTTCTTTCGGAACGCACATTCAGTGCTGCTGGAGGCGTGGTAACCGATCACAGGGTGCGTCTGTCCACCGACTCGGTCGATCGGCTGACCTTCATAAAAATGACTCAGTCTTGGATCACCACCAGCTACCAAGCACCTGATGCTGATGTAACCGAATAATTTTTTTTGAAATCTCAGATCCCTTCAAAGACTGCCTATGCTGATGCTGAGTGACTATCCCTGAGTAATTATCCTCTTCCTCCTCAATCATCACGCTGATAGCTTGTAAGAACATTTTTGGTTCTGGGCGCCACCACCAGTGCCTAAGGCACAATTTTTCAGCCCCTGTTTAACAGGGCGTGTAATTACAATTTTTGATGTAATACTTTGCAGCAGGGCTCGTTCCTGCATTCCAACTAGAGTGTCTGTGAGGGGTTGCAGTGTTGTGGCACCAGCACCAGTGCCTAAGGCCCAATTTTTCTGCCCCTGTCTAACAGGGGCGTGTAATTACAATTTTTGATGCAATACTTTGCAGCAGGGCTCGTTCCTGCATTCCAACTAGAGTGTCTGTGAGGGGTTGCAGTGTTGTGGCACCAGCACCAGTGCCTAAGGCCCAATTTTTCTGCCCCTGTCTAACAGGGACGTGTAATTACAATTTTTGATGCAATACTTTGCAGCAGGGCTCGTTCCTGCGTTCCAACTAGAGTGTCTGTGAGGGGTTGCAGTGTTGTGGCACCAGCACCAGTGCCTAAGGCCCAATTTTTCTGCCCCTGTCTAACAGGGGCGTGTAATTACAATTTTTGATGCAATACTTTGCAGCAGGGCTCGTTCCTGCGTTCCAACTAGAGTGTCTGTGAGGGGTTGCAGTGTTGTGGCACCAGCACCAGTGCCTAAGGCCTAATTTTTCAGCTCCTGTTCAACAGGGGCATGTAATTACAATTCTTGATCTAATATTTCACAGCAGGGCCCTGTGAGGGCTTACAGTGTTGTGGCCACAGCAACACCTAAGGCCCAAATTTCTGCTGAGTATATAGGGCAGGACCCTACTTTCAAACATCTAACTTACAAACGACTCCTACTTGCAAACGGAAGGAGACAACAGGAAGTGAGATGAAATCTACCCCTAGGAAGGGAAATTCTCTCCTGTAAGAGTTAATATGGGAAAACAATTTCTCCTTTCCACTGATGCTTTCCAATCCTTGTTCCACAAAAAAACCCAAATTTTCAAAAATCATTTTTCATTGGGACAAAAAAGTGAGGTGAAATCTTCTGAAGAGGAGGAAAGACGGCAAAACAAATGTCACAGGGGTGATAACCCTTCCCTATGTTTTCCAAAAAGCTTAGAAAAGATTTTTTGGCTGGAGCTAAACAAGTTAAAAATGTAACCGTTCAAAATTACAAAGAGATTCTACTTAACAACAAACCTACAGTCCCTGTCTTGTTTGCACCGCCTGTATACTGCTGTTCAGAGTATATAGGGCCTTTCCTTATTTTAATTTGGGTGCGGGGTTCCCCTTAATATCCATACAGGACCCAAAGGGCCTGGTAATGGACTGGGGGGGTACCCATGCCGTTTGTCTCACTGATTTTCATCCATATTGCCATGACCCGACATGACATTAAACCCGCAAGCAGTTTTAAATGAGATTTTTTCCTTTAAAAATGACATTTGGTGCAGGGACTGTTCTAAACATGGGAAACACGCGTCACTTTACAGGCATACTATAGACACCCCCCAGGTACGATATTTAAAGGAATATTTCACTTTTTTTTTTTTTACTTTAAGCATCATTAAAATCACTGCTCCCGAAAAAACGGCCGTTTTTAAAAGTTTTTTTTGCATTGATACATGTCCCCTGGGGTAGGACCCGGGTCCCCAAACCCTTTTTCTGACAATACCATGCAAATTAGCCTTTAAAATGAGCACTTTTGATTTCGAACGTTCGAGTCCCATAGACGTCAATGGGGTTCTAACGTTCGTGCGAACTTTCGGTCCGTTCGCGGGTTCTGGTGCGAACCGAACCGGGGGGTGTTCGGCTCATCCCTACCCTCAACTAATTCGCTCCGATTCATTAGCCAGACTCCATGAAAGGCACTTTCTCAAAACCCTCCCTCTTACCCAAACAGGTCACAAACCCCCCAAAAAATGTTGTGTGTGTTCAAGTAGAGGAATTTGCCGTGACACCCGATACTACTGTCCCCAATGTCCCATCCAGCCAGGCCTCTGTATTGGAACGTGCTATCAGAGCTATCATACTTCACTACACTATTAGTAAAGTGAAGATGATTTTTTCCAGTTTCCACTATCTGCCATTTCTGTGAATGACCCGGACTGTTAACGAATATGCCTGTGCCAAACATGTTTCTGCCTTCAACGTGAATTGACCTTGGCCTGTTAAATGACCATGCTTTTTGCCTGCCTCCTGAACTGAACATTTGCCCTGCCACTGTATAGCACAGGGGTCTCACATATGTGAGGGGCTCCGGAAAAGGTTTTCCGAGTGGAGAAAACATTTTTCTCCGGGTTTTTAGTTTTCTCGGATTAGGGTCTGGAGACTCGGAGGCTTCGTAGAGATTTGGGTGGAAAGAAGCCTCTACCCCTGTCCTCAGTTCTTACCTGACCAAGGCCCAATGTACAAAGTGCTGCCTGCTGCCACCAGAACTGGCCATGCCTTTTCCTGCCACCTGAACTGGCCATGCCTTTGGCTGCCACCTGAACTGGCCATGCCTATGCCTGTTACCTGAACTGCCTGCTAAACTGTGGACTGTACTGAACCATGTTCATACTTTTCCATATCTGTCTGCTGCCTGGATAATTCCTGGACATTTCCTTTCGCTGTCTGGACAAATGCTTTGACTGCTCTGGAACGGTATTCCTGCCTGTTAAAAACCACAGGTGAGCTTTTTTTTTACCCTTTGCTCAGCAGAATGTATTTTGGGGTGTAATTCTTGGTGTGTACATGCTATGTGTTAAAAGCCTGAAGGTGCTACTTGCATGTTGGGCCTCTGTATGTGGCCAGGCAGTGGAAAAGTCTCACACATGGGGTATCGCCATACTCAGGACGACGAGCAGAATGTATTTTGGGGTGTCATTTTGGCTATGTACAGTGGGGACGGAAAGTATTCAGACCCCCTTAAATTTTTCACTCTTTGTTATATTGCAGCCATTTGCTAAAACCATTTAAGTTCATTTTTTTCCTCATTAATGTACACACAGCACCCCATATTGACAGAAAAACACAGAATTGTTGACATTTTTGCAGATTTATTAAAAAAGAACAACTGAAATATCACATGGTCCTAAGTATTCAGACCCTTTGCTGTGACACCCATATATTTAACTCAGGTGCTGTCCATTTCTTCTGATCATCCTTGAGATGGTTCTACTCCTTCATTTGAGTCCAGCTGTGTTTGATTATACTGATTGGACCTGATTAGGAAAGCCACACACCTGTCTATATAAGACCTTACAGCTCACAGTGCATGTCAGAGAAAATGAGAATCATGAGGTCAAAGGACCTGCCTGAAGAGCTCAGAGACTTTGTGGGAAGGCACAGATCTGGCCAAGGTTACAAAAAAATTTCTGCTGCACTTATGCCGCGTACACACGGTCGTACTTTTCGTCTACAAAAGTCCAACGGACGCTGACGGACTAAAGCTGGCTGGTAATCCGATCGTGTGTGGGCTTCTCCGGACTTTCAACGTACTTTTTTAGCCTCAAATCCGACGTACTTTAGATTTGAAACATGCTTTAAAACTTTACTTCGTAACTACGACGGACCCCGAAATCCGCTCGTCTGTGTGCTAGTCCGACGGACAAAAAGCCACGCTAGGGCACCTATTGGCTACTGGCTATGAACTTCCTTATTTTAGTCCGGTGTACGTCATCACGTACGAATCCGTCAGACTTTTGTGTGGTCGTGTGTAGGCAAGTCCGTTCGTTAGAAAGTCTGCCGCAAGTCTGTCGAAAGTCTGCCGGAAGTCTGCCGGAAGTCTGTCGGACAGGCTGTCTGACTTTTGTAGACGAAAAGTACGACCGTGTGTACGCGGCATTAATGTTCCTAAGAGCACAGAGTTAGAAAGATCTTCTAAATTGACAACTTTGTGAGAAAAAAATAAGTTTTCATTTTCTTTCCACATTTTCCAAAAACTTTTGGAAAGAAATTACATGTTCAAAAGACTCATTATGCCTCATAGAATATACATTGGGGTGTTTTCTTTCCAAAATGGGGTCATTTTGTGGGTAATTCCATTGTCCTGGTGCTCCAGGGCCTTCAAAAATGTGATAGGTACTCAGGAAATGAAATGTGTAATTTATGCCTTTAGAACGCCTGATGGTGCTACATGTTGGGCCTCTGTATGTGGCCAGGCTGTGGAAAAGTCTCATACATGGGGTATCACCTTACTCATGAGTAGCAGAATGAGTAGATGAGTAGCAGAATGTATTTTGGGGTGTAACTGCAATTACGCCTGCACCGTGTGTGAGAAATAACTTGTAAATATGACAATTTAGTGAAGAAAAAAAATATATCTATATTTCTTAATTTTCCAAAGCATTGTGGGGAAAAAATTGCAACTTCAAAAAATTCACCATTCCTCTTACTAAATACCTCAGTAGTTTTACTGTCCTGACATTTTAGGGCCTCAAGAAATGAGATAGGCCATCAGTGCATTAGGATTGATATATTTTCAACAATGCGTAGCATGGCTTGTAGACTCTATAACTTTCACACAAACCAATGATCATACACTTATCAGGATTTTTTTTACCAAAGACATGTAGTAGAATACATTTTGGCCTACATTTTCAACAAAATTAGATTTTTTTGGTTTCTTTTAAAAGAGAAAGTAGAAATTTTTGTGTTTTTATTTCAAAATATTCGCTCTTTTTCGCTTATATCACTGAAAATAAAAAATGAAGTGGTGAATAAATACCACCAAAGCTCTATTTATGTGAACAAAATGATAAAAATTTCATTTGGGTACAATGTAGCCTGACTGAGTAATTGTCATTCAAAGTGTGAGAGCGCTGAAAGCTGAAAATTGGTCTGGGAAGAAGGGGGTGAAAGTGCCTAGTATTGAGGTGGATACAATCCATCCATCCATACAATCCATCCATCCATACAAGCCATCCATACATACAGTCCATCAATACATACAATCCATCCATGCATACAATCCATCCATACAATCCATCCATGTATACAATCCATCCATACATACAATCCAGTTAACCATCACTGCAGCCTCCACCAGTCGGGGCTTTATGGCAGAGTGGCCCGACAGAAGCCTCTCCTCAGTGCAAGACACATGAAAGCCCGCATGGAGTTTGCTAAAACAAACACCTGAAGGACTCCAAGATGGTGAGAAATAAGATTCTCTGGTCTGATGAGACCAAGATAGAACTTTTTGGCCTTAATTCTAAGCGGTATGTGTGGAGAAAACCAGGCACTGCTCATCCCCTGTCCAATACAGTCCCATTAGTGAAGCATGGTGGTGGCAGCATCATGCTGTGGGGGTATTTTTCAGCTGCAGGGACAGGACGACTGGTTGCAATCAAGGGAAAGATGAATGCGGCCTCAGACTGGGCCGAAGGTTTACCTTCCAACAAGACAATGGGGCTGATTTACGAAGCATTTGCACCATGACTTGCGGTGCACGCCGATGCGCAAATTACATTTTCGTATTTACAAAGCATTTGCGCCGGTAACACAGCGCGATCCCCCATTTACTATTCTCTTCCCGGCGCACGGGAAGAGGTGATCTGTACGCCACTGTAGACCTGGTGCACGGCATGTTTATCTTCAAATTTAAACAAGCTGGAAGTGCCAATAATATGGGGGTGATGTGGGGAAGTGTTGTACTAACTGCCCAAGTCACAAATATGGCCAATATAGAACGAGAAAGTGCACTGAACTTTAGTTCAGTGCGCCGGCAAAATATTAGTAAATGTCAGGCAACGTAAAAACATTTGCATAGGTTGAACGGGCGTACCTCTAGACTTTTCTTCTTTTTTTTTAACGCTGGTTCACTTCGTGCGGCTCTAATGAAATGTCGGTCCGGCAAAACACATACAAGTTCATCGATAAAAACAGCATTAAGAAAACAAACACAATTCAGAAAAAAAAAATGCGTGGGGTTCCCCCAAAATTCAATACCAGGCCCTTCAGGTCTGGTATGGATATTAAGGGGAACCCCACGCCAAAAAAAAAATGACGTGGGGTCCCCCCAAAAATCCATACCAGGCCCTTCAGGTCTGGTATGGATTTTAAGGGGAACCCCGCGCCAAAATTTTTAAAAAAATTGGCTTGGGGTCCCCCCAAAAATCCACACCAGACCCTTATCCGAGAGAGCGCCCCCCCTCCTGAACCGTACCAGGCCACATGCCCTCAACATTGGGAGGGTGCTTTGGGGTAGCCCCCCAAAACACCTTGTCCCCATGTTGATGAGGACAAGGGCCTCATCCCCACAACCCTGGCCAGTGGTTGTGGGGGTCTGTGGGCGGGGGGCTTATCGGAATCTGGAAGCCCCCATTAACAAGGGGACCCCCAGATCCCGCCCCCCCGTGTGTGAAATTGTAAGGAGGTACAAAAGTACCCCTACCATTTCACAAAAAACTGCCAAAAATGTTAAAAATGACAAGAGACAGTTTTTGACAATTCCTTTATTTCTTCTATTTTCTATCTTCTTTCTTCTATCTTCCTTCTGTTTCTTCCTCCATCTTCTTCTTCTGGTTCTTCCTCCGGTGTTCTCGTCCAGCATCTCCTCCGCGGCGGGCCGCTCCGCATCCATGGCATGGAGGGAGGCTCCCGCTCTTCTCTTCTTCATCTTCTTCTCTTCTTCATCTTCTTCTCTTCTTCTCTTCTTCATCTTCTTCTCCGGGCCGCTCCGCACCCATGCTGGCATGGAGGGAGGCTCCCGCTGTGTGGCGCTTCTCCTCTTCTGACGGTTCTTAAATAATGGGGGGCGGTGCCACCCGGTGACCCCATGCCACGATGGGTGCGGAGCGGCCCGGAGAAGAAGATGAAGAAGAGGAGAAGAAGATGAAGAAGAGAAGAAGATGAAGAGAAGAGCGGGAGCCTCCCTCCATGCCATGGATGCGGAGCGGCCCGAGGAGAAGAAGGGAAGAAGATGCCGCGGAGGAGATGCTGGACCAGAACACCGGAGGAAGAACCAGAAGAAGAAGATGGAGGAAGAAACCGAAGGAAGATAGAAGAAAGAAGAAAGAAGAAAGAAGATAGAAAATAGAAGAAATAAAGGAATTGTCAAAAACTGTCTCTTGTCATTTTTAACATTTTTGACAGTTTTTTGTGAAATGGTAGGGGTACTTTTGTACCTCCTTACCATTTCACACAGGGGGGAGGGCCGGGATCTGGGGATCCCCTTGTTAAAGGGGGCTTCCAGATTCCGATAAGCCCCCCGCCCGCAGACCCCCACAACCACTGGCCAGGGTTGTGGGGACGAGGCCCTTGTCCTCATCAACATGGGGACAAGGTGTTTTGGGGGGCTACCCCAAAGCACCCTCCCAATGTTGAGGGCATGTGGCCTCAGAGCCGGTACAAGGGGTGGGCGAAAGGTGCGGGTGCCCTGGGCGGAGCAATTTATTGTAGGAAGGGGGCGCAGCGCTGGCAGGCAGTATGATATTAAACTTTCTGGGCAAGTGACTATCACCGGCCGCCCCTATATTATTGCAGAGCTGCGCCCACAGAGGCGTACTAAGTACGGGGCGGACCGCCCCAAGTACCACACAACACACTGGGAGGGGTGTCAGGCTGCCCCCCCTCCGCGATTGAAGTGGTGGCAGCGCTGTGGGTTTAGGCAGCGGCGCAGTGACAGGCAGGGAGAGGCGATCTACATTGTGATGCGTGGGGGGGTGTGCGGGGGTGCAGGGTGACACCGCTGCACCTACCATCCCCTCCTCTCGCGGCTGCGGGCTGTGCGATCCCGGACGTCACACAGGCACAGCCAAGCAGAGTGAAGCCACCTCCCCCTCCTCTCTGTTTATGGGTAAACAGTGGGAGGGGATCTGCTGAGCATGTGCCGCCGCGCTGATCTGAGGTACTGAATGGGGGGAGTCTGCACACTGCACTGAACAGGGGCTACAGGGGGCATCTGCAATGAACGGGGGCTACACTGAATGGGGGGGGGGGCTACACTGAACGGGGGGTCTGCACTGAACAGGGGGCTACACTGAATGGGGGGGCTACACTGAAGGGGGGTCTGCACTGAACAGGGGGCTACACTGAATGGGGGGTCTGGACTGAACAGGGGGCTACACTGAATGGGGGGTCTGCACTGAACAGGGGGCTACACTGAATGGGGTGTCTGCACTGAACGGGGGGCTACACTAAAGGGGGGGGTCTGCACTAAATGGGGGGCTACACTGGAGGGGGCGTCTGCACTGAATGGGGGGCTACACTGAAGGGGGGTCTGCACTGAACAGCGGGGCTATACTGAATGGGGCGTCTGCACTGAAGGGGGGTCTGTGTAACATGCAGGGGGTCCAGAGCTGCAGGGTGATGTGTAATGTAAAGGGGCCCAGAGCTGCAGGGTGATGTGTAATGTAAAGGGCCCAGAGGTGCAGGGTGATGTGTAATGTAAAGGGACCCAGGGGTGCAGGGTGATGTGTAAAGTAAAGGGGCACAAAGGGGCAGGGTGATGTGTAATGTAAAGGGGCCCAGAGGTGCAGGGTGATGTGTAATGTAAAGGGGCCCAGAGCTGCAGGGTGCTGTGTAATGTAAAGGGGCCCAGAGTTGCAGAGTGCTGTGTAATGTAAAGGGGCCCAGAGGTGCAGGGTGATGTGTAATGTAAAGGGGCTCAGAGGTGCAGGATGATGTGTAATGTAAAGGGGCCCAGAGGTGCAGGGTGCTGTGCAATGTAAAGGGGCCCAGAAGTGCAGGGGGGCTGTGTAATGTAAAGGGGCTCAGAGGTGCAGGGTACTGTGTAATGTAAAGGGGCCCAGAGCTGCAGGGTGCTGTGTAATGTAAAGGGGCCCAGAGCTGCAGGGTGCTGTGTAATGTAAAGGGGCCCAGAGGTGCAGGGTGATGTGTAATGTAAAAGGGCTCAGAGGTGCAGGTTGATGTGAAATGTAAAGGGGCCCAGAGGTGCAGGGTGCTGTGCAATGTAAAGGGGCCCAGAGGTGCAGGGGGCTGTGTAATGTAAAGGGGCTCAGAGGTGCAGGGTACTGTGTAATGTAAAGGGGCCCGGAGGCGCAGGGGGCTGTGTAATGTAAAAGGGTGCAGGGGGCTGTGGAATGTAAAGTAGTGCAGGGGGCTGTGTAATGTAAAGGGGTTAGTGCGGGGGATCGCTGGACTCCAGGTTAGCAGGACTTGGAGGGATGGGGAGGGGGTCCAATGTAAGTTCACCTTACAGATTTTCTGTAAAGTGAGCTTACAATTTAACCATTTGCCGACCCGCCGCAGTACATATACTGCGACGGGGCTGCAGCTACAGTATTGTATTGTTGTATTATTTTAAGTGTTTTCTGGTTTTGAAAGGACACTGACTCTTTCTTTATACCCGGGGGGGGGGGGCGCAGTTTGCCATCTTCGCCCTGGGCACCAGATGGCCTTGTCCCAGCACTGTGTGGCCTGGTACGTTTCAGGAGGGGGGGCGCTCTCTCTCCCCCCCCCTCTTTTCCTGCGGCCTGCCAGGTTGCGTGCTCGGATAAGGGCCTGGTATGAAATTTAGGGGGACCCCCCACGTCATTTTTTAAAAAAATTTTGGTTCCGGGTTCCCCTGTGGGGAATTTCATGTCGTTTTTATCAATGAACTTTTATGTGTATTGTTGGACCGGCAATTCATTAATAGCTGCGAGTAGTTTTAAATGACTTTTTTTCCTTTGAAATGTCATTTTGCTGTCAGACTGTTCTAAACACGGGAAACATGTGCCCCTTTACAGGCATACTATAGACACCCCCCAGGTACGAAATTTAAAGGGATATTACACTGTTACATTGTTTCACTATTGTTGCATTATTAAAATCACTGCTCCCGAAAAAACTGCATTTTTTAAAACTTTTTTTTGCATTGATACATGTCTCCTGGGGCAGGACCCAGGTCCCCAAACACTTTTTATGACAATACCATGAATATAAGCCTTTAAAATTAGCACTTTTGATTTCTCCCATAGACTTTTAAAGGGTGTTCCTCGGCATTTGAATTTGCCGCGAACACCCCAAATTGTTCGCTGTTGGGCGAGCTTGCGAACAGCCAGGGCCGATCCTAGGGTCACAGGCGCCTGGGTGCAGAAATATTTCTGGCGCCCCCACATGGGCGTGGTCATCTTTACCAACTCCTCCCCTTTACAAATGATTCTATGGCAACGACTCAAACACAGAGCTGCTCCCCTAAGAAGTCTTTGTTACCCTAGGATCCTCCCACGATCTCTTAACAATAAAGAAAATACAGGAAGAGAGAACACTAATGAGACCTGGAGGGGAGTCTCTCTGATGCACACAGAGAGGGTTGTCTGTTAGAAAGAGTCCCCAGACATAATACAGGATGCGGTCAAAGACTGCAGACATGATACAAGAGACAGTCAGAGACTGCAATCATAGTACAGGAGATGGTCAGAGACTGCAGACATAATACAGGAGATGGTCAGAGACTAAAGACATGATACAGGAGATGGTCAGAGACTGCAGACATAGTACAGAAGATGATCAGAGACTGCAGACATAGTGCAGGAGATGGTCAGAGACTGCAGACATAATACAGGAGATGGTCAGAGACTGCAGACATAATACAGGAGATGGTCAGAGACTGCAGACATAGTACAGGAGATGATCAGAAACTGCAGACATAGTGCAGGAGATGGTCAGAGACTGCAGATATAATACAGGAGCTGGTCAGAGACTGCAGACATAATACAGGAGATGGTCAGAGACTGCAGACATAGTACAGGAGATGATCAGAGACTGCAGACATAATACAGGAGATGATCAGAGACTTCAGACATGGTAAAGGAGATGGTCAGAGACTGCAGACATGTTACAGGAGATGGTCAGAGTCTGTAGACATAGTACAGGAGATGGTCAGAGACTGCAGACATAGTACAGGAGATGGTCAAAGACTGCAGACATGATACAAGAGATGGTCAGAGACTGCAGACATGATACAAGAGATGGTCAGAGACTGCAGACATGATACAGGAGAAGGTCAGAGACTGCAGACATAGTACAGGAGACTGCAGACATGATACAGGAGAAGGTCAGAGACTGCAGACATAGTACAGGAGATGGTCAGAGACTGCAGACATGATACAAGAGATGGTCAGAGACTGCAGACATGATACAGGAGATGGTCAGAGACTGCAGACATAGTACATGAGACTGCAGACATGATACAGGAGATGGTCAGAGACTGCAGACATAGTGCAGGAGATGGTCAGAGACTGCAGACATGATACAGGAGATGATCAGAGACTGCAGACATAGTACAGGAGATGGTCAGAGACTGCAGACATGATACAGGAGATGGTCAGAGACTGCAGACATAGTACAGGAGATGGTCAGAGACTGCAGACATGACACAGGGGATGGTCAGAGACTGCAGACATGATACAGGAGATGGTCAGAGACTGCAGACATGATACAAGAGATGGTCAGAGACTCCAGACATGGTACAGGAGATGATCAGAGACTGCAGACATGGTACAGGAGATGATCATAGACTGTAGACATGGTACAGGAGGTGATCAGAGACTGCAGACATGGTACAGGAGATGGTCAGAGTCTGTAGACATAGTACAGGAGATGGTCAGAGACTGCAGACATAGTACAGGAGATGGTCAGAGTCTGTAGACATAATACAGGAGATGGTCAGAGACTGCAGACATAGTACAGGAGATGGTCAGAGACTGCAGACATGATACAGGAGATGGTCAGAGACTGCAGACATAGCACAGGAGATGGTCAGAGACTGAAGACATGATACAGGAAATGGTCAGAGACTGCAGACATAGTGCAGGAGATGGTCAGCGACTGCAGACATGATACAGGAGATAGTCAGAGACTGCAGACATGATACAGGAGATGGTCAGAGACTGCAGGCATGATACAGGAGATGGTCAGAGACTGCAGACATGATACAGGAGATGATCAGAGACTGCAGACATGATACAGGAGATGGTCAGAGACTGCAGACATAGTGCAGGAGATGGTCAGAGCCTGCAGACATAATACAGGAGATGGACAGAGACTGCAGACATAGTACAGGAGATGGTCAGAGACTGCAGACATAATACAGGAGATGGTCAGAGACCGCAGACATAATACAGGAGATGGTCAGAGACTGCAGACAAGATAGAATAGATGGTCAGACACTGCAGACATGGTACAGAAGCTGGTCAGAGATTGCAGACATGATACAAGAGATGGTCAGAGACTGCAGACATGATACAAGAGATGGTCAGAGACTGCAGATATACTACAAGAGATGGTCAGAGACTGCAGACATGATACAGTAGATGGTCAGAGACTGCAGACATGATACAAGAGATGGTCAGAGACTGAAGACATGATACAAGAGATGGTCAGAGACTGCAGACATTATACAAGAGATGGTCAGAGACTGCAGACATTATACAAGAGATGGTCAGAGACTGCAGATATAATACAGGAGATGGTCAGAGACTGCAGACATGATACAGGAGATGGTCAGAGACTGCAGACATAGTGCAGGAGATGGTCAGAGACTGCGGACATAATACAGGAGATGGTCAGAGACTGCAGACATTATACAAGAGATGGTCAGAACAAGAAGATGGTCAGAGACTGCAGTTCCTATGGACGTTAGTAGATAATGGCCTATCGGCCCTCTCACCTGACCCAGCGATACAGCAACGGTTCCTCTGATCAGGAGTCAGCTCACTCTGAATTGCCCGTGGCGACTCCGCTGGGTAGCGCCCAGATCTGTATTCCGGCAATGACTCCATTCCTTTCTCCACCAGGTATGGCGCTAGGCTGTGTGTCTTTCCCTCTGGTGGTGCAGGGCAGTGGGGTTCCCTCTCCGATGGTGTTCCCTCAGCACTGCCCTCTCCCTCTGGAGTCCAGGGTGTACTTCCCTGAAAGCTTTTCCAGGCTCCTGTCTCTCTCTCTCCCATTCAGCTTAGCATGCTGTGTGGGCTGCAGTTTCCGTGTTACAGTGGGGCTGTCAGTCCTCGGGACTACATGTCCCACAATCCTCTTCTATGCTCCTTTTTCTATTCTATTTTTCCCTGGCTGATATGAAGGCAGGGGAAGAAACATAGTGGGAGGCTGTGCCGGCCAGCACCGCTCACTAGTATAGCAGTTCACGTGCGGAGGAGAGGGAGGGCAAGGGGCAAAAGAAGAGCCCGCAGCTGCAGTGACATCACTAAACCCCCTCCATTAGTACAGACCCCCCCAGGAGAACCCCCCTCCACTAGTACAGACCCCCACAGGACAAACCCCCCCTCCATTAGTACAGACCCCCCACCAGGACAAACCCCCCTCCATTAGTACAGACCCCCCAGGACAAACCCCCCTCTATTAGTACAGAACCCCCCAGACAAACACCCCCCCTTCATTAGTACAGACCCCCCCAGGACAAACCCCCTCCATTAGTACAAACCCCCCAGGACAAATCCCCCCTCCATTAGTACAGACCACCCCGCAGGAGAAACCCCCCTGCATTAGTACAGACCCCCCCAGGACAAATCCCCCATTCATTAGTACAGACCCCCCCAGGACAACCCCCTTCATTAGTACAGACTCCCCAGGACAACCCCCC
The DNA here is from genome assembly GCA_037952835.1 of Lithobates septentrionalis. Taxonomy (NCBI): domain Eukaryota; kingdom Metazoa; phylum Chordata; class Amphibia; order Anura; family Ranidae; genus Lithobates; species Lithobates septentrionalis. Next base: position 1,513,524 of record JBBDGP010000419.1, on the reverse strand, counting down.
TCTATTAGTACAGACCCCCCCAGGACAGCCCCCCCTCCATTAGTACAGACCCCAACAGGACAAACCCCCCCTCCATTAGTACAGACCCCCCAGGACAAACCCCCCCTCCATTAGTACAGATCCCCCTAGGACAAATCCCCGCCATTAGTACAGACCCCCCAGGACAAATCCCCCCTTCATTAGTACAGACCCCCCAGGACAAATCCCCCTTCATTAGTACAGACCCCCGCCAGGACAACCCCCCCTCCATTAGTACAGACCCCCACCAGGAAAAAGCCCCCTCCATTAGTACAGACCCCCCCAGGAGAACCCCCCCTCCATTAGTACAGACCCCCCACCAGGACAAACCCCCTCCATTAGTACAGACCCCCCAGGACAACCCCCCATTAGTGCAGACCCCCCAGGACAAGATCCCTCCATTAGTACAGCCACCCCCAGGACAAATCCCCCCTTCATTAGTACAGACCCCCCCAGGACAACCCCCCCTCCATTAGTACAGAACCCCCAGGACTAGCCCCCCCATTAGTACAGACCCCCCAGGACAACCCCCCATTAGTACAGACCCCCCAGGACAACCCCCCCATTAGTACAGACTCCCCCAGGACAAACCCCCTCCATTAGTACAGACCCCCCACCAGGACAAACCCCCCTCCTTTAGTACAGACCCCCCCAGGACAACCCCCCATTAGTACAGACCCCCCAGAACAAATCCCCCTTCATTAGTACAGACCCCCTCAGGACAACCCCCCTCCATTAGTACAGACCCCCCCAGGACAAGCCCCCCCATTAGTACAGACCCCCCCAGGACAACCCCCCCATTAGTACAGACTCCCCCAGGACAAACCCCCTACATTAGTACAGACCCCCCACCAGGACAAACCCCCCTCCTTTAGTACAGACCCCCCAGGACAATCCCCCCATTAGTACAGACCCCCCCAGGACAAATCCCCCCTTCATTAGTACAGACCCCCCCCAGGACAAACCCCCTCCATTAGTACAGACCCCCCACCAGGACAAACCCCCCTCCTTTAGTACAGACCCCCCCAGGACAATCAGGCCCGGATTTACTCCCTTTGCCGCCCCAAGGCCGGGTCCTTCAATGCCGCCCCCCTATCAGTGTCCCCTGCCCTTAAAGACCCACATTAGACTGCCTTACCGAGAGCCATTTAGAGCCAGGAAATGTGTAAGCTGGAGTTTGGGGGCGGAGCGAAGCTGCTCTACTGTAGTGCTATTTTCCTTCTTCCCTTCCCTTGTGAGGGGAGGCTTGGAGAGAAGGCAAAGTAGAGGCAGGTGCTGCATTGCTGTGCCCAGTGTGTCGGCAGCACACAGGAATCAAAACACATCCGAACTTGTGCACTGAGGGGAGAGAGGAGGTGGGGGAGGGAGGTGAGAAAGGGTGAGAGGAGGAGGTAAGGGGGTATGGAGGCAGAATAGAGAGGGGGTGAGAAATAGAGAGGGGGAGGGGATTGGGGTTGTGAGGGGGAGTGGGGTGAGAGAGAGAGGAGGGGTGGGAGAGAGAAGGGGACTGAGAGGGAGGAGGGGTGAGAGGGAAAGGTGGTAAGAGAGGGGGTGGTCTGATAGAGAGGGGGTAGCTGACAGGGGGGATGTAGCTGATAGAGGGGGGGGAGTAGCTGACAGAGGGGGGAGTAGCTGACAGAGGGGGGAGTAGCTGACAGAGGGAGGAGTAGCTGACAGAGAGGGGAGTAGCTGACAGAGAAGGGAGTAGCTGACAGAGAAGGGAGTAGCTGACAGAGAAGGGGAGTAGCTGACAGAGAGGGGAGTAGCTGACAGAGAAGGGAGTAGCTGACAGAGAGGGGGGTAGCTGACAGAGAAGGGAGTCGCTGACAGAAAGGGGAGTAGCTGACAGAGGGGAGGAGTAGCTGACAGAGGGGGAGTAGCTGACAGAGAGGGGAGTAGCTGACAGAGGGGAGGAGTAGCTGACAGAGAAAGGAGTAGCTGACAGAAGGGGGAGTAGCTGACAGAAGGGGGAGTAGCTGACAGGGAGGGGGAGCTGACAGAGGGGGGTAACTGATAGAGGGGGTAACTGACCGAGGGGGGGGTGGCTGACAGAGGGGGTAACTAACAGAGGGGGGTAACTGACAGAGGGGTGTAACTGACAGAGGGAGAGTAACTGACAGAGGGGGGGGGTAACTGACAGAGGGGGTAACTGACAGGGGGGAGGGTAACTGACAGAGGGGGTAACTGACAGAGGGAGGGTAACTGACAGAGGAGGTAACTGATGGGGGGTAACTGACAGAGGGAGGGTAACTGACAAAGGGGGTAGCTGAGAGGGGAGGGGAGCTGACAGAGGGGGAGTGGCTTACAGAGGGGGGGAGTGGCTGACAGAGGGGGTGAGAGGGCAAATGAGAAAGATACCTCAGTGAGGACTCCAGAAGACACAGCAGAGCACACGCCAGGCAAGGAGGCGGGACTCCCACAGTCCAGCCCCGCCTCCACATCTGACCAATCACAGACTCTCGTGTCCGCGCCCGCATGTGACCAATTCAGCCAATCACAGGCTGAATAGGTACGCCTGCTGCCCATCACTGAGCTCGGCTCGGATGCGGAGAGCACAGTAATATATGTGTAACAGTAATGGCGGGATCTGGAATCGGGATGCTGAACTGCTGATATATGTGCCTGGCTTTCAGGCGGCTTGAAAACCGGCACATGTGTCCAAAACCGGACAGATGGCAAGCCTAGTGGCGCAGCCCCTGCACCACTGCCACCCCGAGGCCTGGCCTCGGTGGCCTTGTGGGAAATCCGGCCTTGAGGACAATGCCCCCCTCTATTGGTACAGACCCCCCACCAGGACAACCCCCCCATTAGTACAGACTCCCCCAGGACAACCCCCCCATTAGTACAGACCCCCCAGGACAAACCCCCCTCGATTAGTACAGACCGCCCCAGAGACAAACCTCCCTCTATTAGTACTCTAGAGACCCATTAAAACCTGGGCGGCAGCTGGGGAGGACAGTGTGCAGCCGCGCCGCCCGGCAGAGCAGTTGTCTAGACATGCTTGGGCAGGCCGCGGGAGTGAGAGACAGAGGAGGAGAACCTGTGTCAGCCTGTCAGGCTGCAGGCACAGACCGCTCTCCCCCTTTAGCGAAGTTACTGAGCGGCTGGTCTCTCTCCACACAGAGACCAGCTGCTCCGATCTCCGGCGGCTGCTCTCCTTCTCTGACAGGAGAAGGAGGGAGGGGGGACGGGCTCTAGCAGCAGCGAGAAACACAGCGGCCGCTCCGCGGCCGTGACCTGTGGAGAGAGCCTGCCCTGGACACGGAGAGGAGGAGGAGGGAGGGGAGCACTCTGGCGCTTCAGCGCCCCCACCTCTCTGGCGCCCGGGTGCACTGCACCCCGTGCACCCGCCTGGGATCGGCCCTGCGAACAGCCGATGTTCGAGTCGAACATGAGTTTGACTCGAACGCGAAGCTCATCCCTACATATAAGCCTTTAAAATTAGCAATTTTGATTATTCATGTTCTTGTCCCATAGACTTTAACGGTGTTTGTGTGTTCAAACACATTTTTTGCCTGTTCGCAAGTTCTGGTGCGAACCGAACAGGGGGGTGTTCGGCTCATCCCTAATTGCCGCACCGACATTTCATTATAGCCGCGAGTAGTTTTAAATAACTTTTATTCCTTAAGGGCCAGTTCACACCACATGCAGTCCAGTGCGTTTTTTTTCTGCATCAGAAACGCACGGAAAGTAGGTTATATGGTTTTCAATGGCATAGTTCACACCAGTGCTTGCAGTTCGTGCGTTTCCAGTTCCCCAAAAAAAAAGTCGAACATGCTGCATTTTGTATGCACTGGACTGTACTGGAACGCTGTAAAATGCATCAAAAACGCACTGGAACGCACCTAAATGCACCAAAAACGCACTGCAATACACTTGTCCTTATTTAGGCCTGATTCACATCTATGCATTTTTAGTGCTTTTTGCAATTTGCAGATTTGCACTACAGAACGTGTTCCATAGGAAACCATGTTAAATGGACTGTAGTGCAGATCTACAAAATGCAAAAAGCACTAAAAATGCATAGGTGTGAATCAGGCCTTAAGGTTAAGAAAAAAGAGGGGGGGGCACTGGACTGCATAAAAAATGCACCAAAAACGCACTGGAACGCATAAAAAACGTGCATGCAGAAAAGCACCTGGAACGCGTCCGGACTGCGTTTCTATGGTGTGATCTTGCCCTTAGGGCCCTTAGGGCCAGTTCACACCATAGAAACGCAGTCCGGACGCGTTCCAGGTGCTTTTCTACATGCACGTTTTTGATGCGTTCCAGTGTGTTTTTGGTGCATTTTTGATGCAGTCCAGTGCTTTTTTTCACCCCTCTTTTTTCTTAACCTTAAATAAGAACAAGTGCGTTCTATTGCGTTTTTGATGCATTTTACAGCTTTTCAATACAGTCCAGTGCAGAAAAAATGCAGCATGTTCTACTTTTTTTTCTGGAACTGGAACGGCAGGCACTGGTGTGAACTATGCCATTACACACCATATAACCGAATTTCCATGCATTTTTGATGCATAAAATATGCACTGGACTGCATTGGTGTGAACTAGCACTTAAGCAATTTGGCATATTTAAAGGCATTTCTCCTTGTTTCCTTTTTGGGGTTGTCCAATTGGTGACATTGATATATGTCCCTTAGGGTGGGACCTGGGCCCCATACTCATTTTAGGGCAATAACTAGAAGATAAGCCAGCCAAGTGGGGACTAGTAAAATTGCCAAGTCAGTTCCCTTAGACTGCAATGGTATTTGTTGTATAACTTTTGCCAATGTTAGGCTCTTTGTTTGCCCCCCTGGACTGGGGGGTGTTTTGTCCCATCTGTAATTTTGGTACATGCTGGATGATGTGCTTAATTTTGGACAGGGGGTGGCTTATTTTGTGCTAGCTGCATTTGGGTTGTTCTGAGCATGCTCAGGGACTTTGTTTTTTTTTGGTGGTGCTTTTTGTGTGTGAACATTACTTGGATGTTTCTGGGCATGCTCAGAGTGTGTTTTTTGGGTTAGTAATTTAAGGACATCCTTAACAGGTGTACCCACTTTGAATTTTTCTCTACATTGGGTGAACTTGCATTTTGTGTGTTTAATGGACTGTCCATGTGTTTGCAACTGCCTCATTAGCAGACAAACCTATGTTATATAAAGCTTGCAGATAGCAATCTTTACTTTGCCCTGAAATCCATACATACAATCGATCCATCCATCCATACAATCCATCCATACAATCCATACATACAATCCATCCATACATACAATCCACCCATATATACATACAATCCATCCATCCATACAATCCATCCATCCATACAATCCATCCATTCCTACAATCCATCCATACATACAATCCATCCATCCATACAATCCATACATACAACCCATCCATGCATACAATCCATCCATCCATACATACAATCTATCCATACATACAATCCATCCATACATACATACAATCCATCCATCCATCCATACATACATACATACATACAATCCATCCATACAATCCATCCATACATACAATCCATCCATCCGTACAATCCATCCAATCCATCCATACATACAATCCATCCATACATACAATCCATCCGTACAATCCATACATCCATACAATCCATCCGTACAATCCATCCATCCATACAATCCATCCATACATACAAACAATCCATACATACATACAATCCATCCATACATACAATCCATCCATACATACAATCCATCCATCCAATCTATCCATCCATCCAATCCACCCATACATACAATCCATCCATACAATCCATCCATCCATACAATCCATCCATGCAATCAATCCATCCCGACATACAATCCATGCATACAATCCATCCATACATCCATACAATCCATCCATACAATCCATCCATACGTACAATCCAACCATACATACAATCCATCCATCCATCCATCCATCTATACAATCCATCCATACGTACAATCCAACCATACATACAATCCATACATACAATCCATCCATCCAATCCATCCATACAATCCATACATACATACAATCCATACATACAATCCATCCATCCTGACATACAATCCATCCATACATACAATCCATACAATCCATCCACACATACAATCCATACATACATACAATCCATCCATCCATACGTACAATCTATACATACGTACAATCTATCCATACATACAATCCATCCATTCATACAATCCATCCATTCATACAATCCATCCATCCATACAATCCATCCATACATACAATACATCCATAAATACAATCCATACAGACAATCCATCCATCCATACTATCCATATATACAATCCATCTATACAAACAATCCATCCATACAATCATAGTTGCATAGTAGGTGAGGTTGAAAAAAGACACAAGTCCAACCTATATGTGTGATTATATGTCTGTATTACATTGTATATCCCTGTATGTTGTGGTCGTTCAGGTGCTTATCTAATAGTTTCTTGAAACTATCGATGCCCCCCGCTGAGACCACCGCCTGTGGAAGGGAATTCCACATCCTTGCCGCTCTTACAGTAAAGAACCCTTTACGTAGTTTAAGGTTAAACCTCTTTTAAAACGAGTGCCCACGTGTCTTGTTAAACTCCCTTCTGCGGAAATGTTTTATCCCTATTGTGGGGTCACCAGTACGGTATTTGTATATTGAAATCATATCCCCTCTCAAGCATCTCTTCTCCAGAGAGAAAAAGTTCAGTGCTTGCAACCTTTCCTCATAACTAAGATCCTCCAGACCCTTTATTAGCTTTGTTGCCCTTCTTTGTACTCGCTCCATTTCCAGTACATCCTTCCTGAGGACTGGTGCCCAGAACTGAACAGCATACTCTAGGTGCGGCCGGACCAGGGTCTTGTAGAGTGGGAGAATTATCGTTTTATCTCTGGAATTAATCCCCTTTTTTAATGCATGCCAATATTCTGTTTGCCGTGTTAGCAGCAGCTTGGCATTGCATGCCATTGCTGAGCCTATCATCTACTAGGACCCCCAGGTCCTTTTCTATCCTAGATTCCCCCAGAGGTTCTCCCCCCAGTGTATAGATTGCATTCATATTTTTGCCACCCAAATGCATTATTTTTCATTTACATACATACATACATACATACAATCCATCCATAAATACATACAATCCATCCATACATACAATTCATACATCCATACAATCAATCCATACATACAAACCATCCATACACACAATCCATCCATACAATCAATCAATCCATCCATACATACAATCCATCCATACACTCCATCCATCCATACAATCCATACATTCATACAATCCATACATCCATCCATACATACAATCCATATATACTGTACATACAGTGGGGCAAAAAAGTATTTAGTCAGCCACCAATTGTGCAAGTTCTCCCACTTAAAAAGATGAGAGAGGCCTGTAATTTTCATCATAGGTATACCTCAACTATGAGAGACAAAATGTGGAAACAAATCCAGACAATCACATTGTCTGATTTTTGAAAGAATTTATTTGCATCTGGCTCTCACAGACCTGTATCTTCTTCTTTAAGAGGCTCCTCTGTCCTCCACTCATTACCTGTATTAATGGCACCTGTCTGAACTTGTTATCAGTATAAAAGACACCTGTCCACAACCTCAAACAGTCACACTCCAAACTCCACTATGGTGAAGACCAAAGAGCTGTCGAAGGACACCAGAAACAAAATTGTAGACCTGCACCAGGCTGGGAAGACTGAATCTGCAATAGGCAAGCAGCTTGCTGTGAAGAAATCAACTGTGGGAGCAATAATTAGAAAATGGAAGACATACTAGAGCACTGATAATCTCCCTTGATCTGGGGCTCCACGCAAGATCTCAGGAGTTGAAAGTCCGTGTTGCCCAGCGACAGCCCCCAAACATCACTGCTCTAGAGGAGATCTGCATTGAGGAATGGGCCAACATACCAGCAACAGTGTGTGACAACCTTGTGAAGACTTACAGAAAACCTCTGTCATTGCCAACAAAGAATACATAAAGTATTGAGATGAACTTTTGATATTGACCAAATACTTATTTTCCACCATAATTTGCAAATAAATTCTTTCAAAAATCAGACAATGTGATTGTCTGGATTTGTTTCCACATTTTGTCTCTCATAGTTGAGGTATACCTATGATGACAATTACAGGCCTCTCTCATCTTTTTAAGTGGGAGAACTTAGACAATTGGTGGCTGACTAAATACTTTTTTGCCCCACTGTACATACAATCCATCCATACAATCCATCCATACATACAATCCACACATACAATCCATACATACAAAAACACCAAAGCAAATCCTTTCAGAAATGAATTTCTGTGTAATAAAATGGAAGGACACAGAGAAAGTATTGAACACACAAAGAAAGGGAGGTACAAAAAGGCTTGGAAAGCCAAGATACCAGCTGAAATCTATCAGTAATTAGAATGCATTCCTGCCCCTTGTCAGTGCAAATTATTATCGGCTGGTTCAGTCTAAACTGATAGCCTATAAAAAGGTGTCTCATTCCCAAGGTGTCACACAAGAAACATCTCATGATGGGTAAAAGCAAAGAGCTCTCTCAAGACCTTTGCAAACCTTATTGTTGCAATTATCATATTATATTGTATTATCAGTCTTCAAGGGATGGTTTTCTGTCCCCAGAAACCCAAGGAGTTGTACTTGGCTGGGAGGAGGTAGTTACGGATCATGTGGTCCTTAGTGACCCAGATGACTCAGAATCGAATGCCTCTTCAAACTTACGCTGCATGGCCTCCCTGATTCTGCAACCCTAGGATTCGTAGTATTAAAGAGAGGGATCATTACTGGCTGGCAATCCATCTTCCCTTCGCAGAGGGAGCAGTGGATGAAACATCCTCAGGAGGCCTTGAAGAAAGGTTTGTGCAATGCATTTCCAGACCCTGGGAGGTTACAATTTCCTGGTGCTGGACAACGTGTTGCTGAGGCTTCGTTCAGTCAGAGGAAGAGCGGTGGAGAAGGTGGCCGGCTGACCAATGCCTTTCAGTTTTTTGTGAAATGGTAGGGGTACTTTTGTACCTCCTTACCATTTCACACAGGGGGGAGGGCCGGGATCTGGGGATCCCCTTGTTAAAGGGGGCTTCCAGATTCCGATAAGCCCCCCACCCGCAGACCCCCACAACCACCGGCCAGGGTTGTGGGGATGAGGCCCTTGTCCTCATCAACATGGGGACAAGGTGTTTTGGGGGGCTACCCCAAAGCACCCTCCCAATGTTGAGGGCATGTGGCCTCAGGGCCGGTACAAGGGGTGGGCGAAAGGTGCGGGTGCCCTGGGCGGAGCAATTTATTGTAGGAAGGGGGCGCAGCGCTGGCATGCAGTATGATATTAAACTTTCTGGGCAAGTGACTATCACCGGCCGCCCCTATATTATTGCAGAGCTGCGCCCACAGAGGCGTACTAAGTACGGGGCGGACCGCCCCAAGTACCACACAACACACTGGGAGGGGCGTCAGGCTGCCCCCCCTCCGCGATTGAAGTGGTGGCAGCGCCGTGGGTTTAGGCAGTGGCGCAGTGACAGGCAGGGAGAGGCGATCTACATTGTGATGCGTGGGGGGGTGTGCGGGGGTGCAGGGTGACACCGCTGCACCTACCATCCCCTCCTCTCGCGGCTGCGGGCTGTGCGATCCCGGACGTCACACAGGCACAGCCAAGCAGAGTGAAGCCGCCTCCCCCTCCTCTCTGTTTATGGGTAAACAGGGGGAGGGGATCTGCTGAGCATGTGCCGCCGCGCTGATCTGAGGTACTGAATGGGGGGAGTCTGCACACTGCACTGAATGGGGGGGCTACACTGAAGGGGGGCTACACTGAATGGGGGGGCTACACTAAAAGGGGGCATCTGCACTGAACGGGGGCTACAGGGGGCATCTGCAATGAATGGGGGCTACACTGAATGGGGGGGCTACACTGAACGGGGGGTCTGCACTGAACAGGGGGCTACACTGAATGGGGGGGTACACTGAAGGGGGGTCTGCACTGAACAGGGGGCTACACTGAATGGGGGGTCTGCACTGAACAGGGGGCTACACTGAATGGGGGGTCTGGACTGAACAGGGGGCTACACTGAATGGGGGGTCTGCACTGAACAGGGGGCTACACTGAATGGGGTGTCTGCACTGAACGGGGGGCTACACTGAAGGGGGGGGTCTGCACTAAATGGGGGGCTACACTGGAGGGGGCGTCTGCACTGAATGGGGGGCTACACTGAAGGGGGGTCTGCACTGAACAGCGGGGCTATACTGAAGGGGGCGTCTGCACTGAAGGGGGGTCTGTGTAACATGCAGGGGGTCCAGAGCTGCAGGGTGATGTGTAATGTAAAGGGGCCCAGAGCTGCAGGGTGATGTGTAATGTAAAGGGCCCAGAGGTGCAGGGTGATGTGTAATGTAAAGGGACCCAGGGGTGCAGGGTGATGTGTAAAGTAAAGGGGCCCAAAGGGGCAGGGTGATGTGTAATGTAAAGGGGCCCAGAGGTGCAGGGTGATGTGTAATGTAAAGGGGCCCAGAGCTGCAGGGTGCTGTGTAATGTAAAGGGGCCCAGAGTTGCAGGGTGCTGTGTAATGTAAGGGGCCCAGAGGTGCAGGGTGATGTGTAATGTAAAGGGGCTCAGAGGTGCAGGATGATGTGTTTTTTTTTTTAAACGAAATTTTTATTGAGCATATTGACATGTTACATCACAGTCTGTAAACAATAGGTCGCTTTACATCTCATTAAAGATAACATGTTACCTCTATACATATGGTTCATCCAGTTTCACATGTTTTGTAATTATTGCTTTCGGTATGAAGACCATCTTTTACTTCATTCAACCTAAATGTTTTGCTCTTTTTTTTTTTTTTTTTTATTGTAAATAACTCTTTATTTATATGCATATCATATTTCACTAGAAAACCGCTCAGAAAGAAGAAAAGAAGAGCGCCTGGACAGTCAACATAAACATTAAAACTTTGGGTTCAACCAGAGAGAAAACAAACTCTCAAAAGACCCCCTCCTTGTTTGAACTCCCCCCCTCCCTTCCCACCCCCCCTCCTTATTTATCTGCCCTTAATATTGTATGCATCCATTCTTTTAATACTCTACTGTCCACCCCCATCCCCGCCTAGATTCTTTCTGCGCCATTGCTCTCCTCCTCTTCTCCCAATAAGGTATTTTTGGATTCAGTCCACCTACCCCACACTTTCCTAAATTTTTTGGGGGCTCCTCTCGCCTCGTATGTCATTCTATACATAAGTACATCATCATTTATTATTTTTATCCACATTCCCATGGTGAGTTGTTCACCATGAATCCATCGTCGAGCGATCAGCTTTCTCACCCCAAAATAGAGAAGTCTAAGGAACAATTTAGTATTAGCATTCATCTCTTCCTGATCAAAAATCCCCAACAGGCACCTCATAGGAGAGCATATGTTTGGAAGACCAAAGTGGTCAGATATGAACTCAGTCACCTGAGACCATAAAGGTCTTACCTTAGGGCAATCCCACACCATATGAAGGAAAGTTCCCTCCTCTCCCCTACATTTATGACATTCCGGGTTGTCTCTTCTGTGCATTTTCAATAGTCTAGTTGGAGTGTAGTACATTTGGTGTAAATATCGAAGCTGTATCATTCTATCCGTGGAGGAAATCACCGATACTAAATATGTATCGAGTACCTCCTGCCACAATTCCTCAGTCAGTTCTGGAATGAAAGTCGTCCACCTACTTCTGGTCCTACCGGTCAGGTCAGGTCCTCCCAATCTAATCTCCTTGTAGTATCTAGATATACGCTTAGCCGGTTCCGGGTCCAGCAGGACTTTTTCCAGGGTTGTGTTTTGTACCTTCACCTCCCCCCTCCCGAACTGGGCTGTCGCTGCGTGCTGCAGTTGGGTATATCTGAACTGCCATGTCCTAGGTACACCAAACTGTTCCCTCAGTTGTGCGAAGGATATTAGCCTGCCATCCTGGTATATGTGATGTAGATATTTTATCCCAAATTTGGCCCATCCATGCCCATCCTCTATTTTGCAAAACTCTTTTAGAGATTTATTATACCAGAGGGGACAATTAGGTGATAACCATAGCGGGTCATCCATTATTTTCTGCACACAAAGATGAAATATCTTACCTGGTAGTGCCATAACAGATCCCATCCCTCTCCCTGGTATCTCTTTTCTAAACAGGATGTTCAATAATGTTTCCTGAGATGTGGCAACAGCCGCCTCCAGTAGAGTAGTGGCATTAGGTATTTGGGGGAAGCATCGCCAATGCAAGAATGTCATTTGGGATGCAAAGAAATAGGATCTCATGTCCGGCATAGCCAACCCCCCCCCCTGAGTTATTGGTAGTTTCAGGATTGCTAGGGATAACCTCCCCACAAGAAATCCACCACAATGGAGTCTATGCGTTTAAACGTTTTCACCGAGACATAGACAGGCGAGTTTGATAGAACATACAGCAGCTTTGGCAGGACAATCATTTTAAATAGGTTTATACGGCCCATCACTGTCAATGGCATATTCCTCCACCGCTGCACCTTCTCACGAAGAGCCCGCACTACCGGTCGCAAATTAATATCTATATACCCCGAGATGGGAAGTTGAATCACCACCCCCAGATATTTAAAGGATTGTGATAGCTGAATCGGGGATTCCGCCGGGACCGTCACTGTGTCATCTATAGCAAACAGGGATGATTTGCTCCAATTGATACGGAACCCAGAGTAGTCTCCAAATTCCTGTATCAACCGGAAGGCCGTGGATAATGAAGCACCCGGATCTTGGAGGTACAAAAGCATGTCATCCGCATAAAGGGAGACTCGCTCCTCAATCCCCCCCACCCGAAGTCCATTCAGATGGGGAGTATCCCTTATCTTTGCCGCAAGTGGCTCTATGGCCAAAGCAAAAAGAAGGGGAGACAGCGGGCACCCCTGCCTGGTCCCCCGGAGAACAGAGAAGGGCTCAGATATAATGCCATTTACCCTCACCCTGATCAATGGGTCAGTGTATAACAGCTTCACCCAGGATATAAATATAGGCCCGAATCCCAATATCTCCAGGAGGCCAAACAGATAGGTCCACTCGACCGAATCAAAGGCCTTCTTGGTGTCCAAAGAGGCCACCACTCTCTCCCCGGAATTGTCATGCTCCGTCTGTAGGTTAATAAATAACCTTCTAACATTCATTTGTGCACAGCGCCCTTGTATAAAACCTGTCTGATCCGGGTTAACTAATTTTAACATTACCGACTGCAGTCTCCCCGCCAATACTTACGCTAGTATCTTGGTGTCGACATTCATCAATGAGATGGGTCTATAGGATTCACATTCTTTAGGATCCTTTCCCCCTTTATGTATCAGAACCACCAAGGCCTCTCTCATAGAGGGGGGAAGTTTCCCTTCCCGCCGCGCAGTCAGGAACACTTGCAATAGTCGGGGCGCCAACCCACCCCTAAAAGGTATTATAGCACTCCGAGGGTATACCATCCAGGCCCGGAGATTTCCTAGGGGCAAAAGAAGCTATCGCCCCCGCAACCTCCTCTACAGATATGTCAGCCTCCAGCTCTGCACGGTCTAGATTTGTTAATTTAGGAAGATCAATATCATTTAGATAAGTTTCTAAAGTGTTACCTCCCGGTGGGATGCATGACTTGTAAAGTTCTTTATAAAATTGAACAAAGACCTGTAGTACACCCCCGGAATCACTCACCTCTACTCCACCCCGACCATAAATACTCGTTATACAGATGGGTGTGTATTCTGGCCGTGCCAATTATCCCAACAGTCTACTATTCTTGTCCCCAAATTCAAAGATACGTCTACGTTGCGCAAGTCCAAGTTTGGTAGTCTGGTCAGTCAGTATTTCCTTGTATGCCCGTGTCTTATCCTGGAGAGTACACAAACCCTCTCTAGATGGTCGCCTAACATATTCTGCCTCAGCTAGAGATACCTCACGTTCCCTGTCCATTATTGAAGATGCCAGTTGCTTCTTGAAACTACCCACCTCCGCCATAAACACCCCTCGTAGAGTAGCTTTGAATGCCTCCCACTTTATTAGATCAGATCCAACTTCCTTATTCTCCTTCCAGAACCGCTGAATAGTCTCATTACATTTAATTTTAACATATTCCTCCTGTAACCAACTAGCCTCCATCCTCCAGTGTCTGATACCCTGTCTCTGTCCCAATACAATATCCACTAGTATGGGTGAATGGTCCGAGTGCACTCTAGGTAAGTACCTCGCCCCAGCCACCAATTGTAGCCCCTCCGGTTCAACCAACACCGTGTCTATCCTAGACAGTGTTTTATGTGTCTCAGAGTAGCAAGAGTATTCCCTGCTCTCTGGGTGTCTCGCCTGCCATGCATCGCAAAAGCCGTGGGTTGACAGCCACTTCGCAAGCGGTGTTGGCGTTCTCGGAGGTGCATCCAACTTGTCCATTGTCGGATCCGCCACCGCATTCAAGTCCCCCAGAATGAAAATCCTCCCCTCCGCTATCTCAAAAGTCGCTTGAAGCATATCATCCAGATGGGACAGGGAGAAGGGAGGCGGGACATACAAGTTCACAAAGGTCATGAACCTGTTATGCACCTTTATCACTGTAATAACATATCTACCCTTTATATCGGTTTTTATTGCATGAATACATATGGGTAGGGATTTAGCCACTAGTGTGGACACTCCCCTAGCAAATGAAGAGTAACTTGCATGGTAAGCCCCAGCAATATGCGCCCTTTTTAAAGAGAGAGTCCTGGAGCCCTGCAGATGTGTCTCCTGCAACAATATTAAATGCGGTTTATATTTTTTTAGATAGTCAAAGACCAGTGACCTTTTAAATTTGGAGTTAAGACCTCTAACGTTCCAGGAGATCACTCTAAGGTTCACAGCCATAGTGGGTAAAGCAAGAATCTCCCCCCCTCCCCCTCCTCCTCACTCCCATCGTTCAGGTAGGGCATCCCCCAGGGCTCCAGCACCCCCCCTCCCCATCTTGGTGAGCAGCAACATATAAGGCAGACAGCAGACATCAAAAGTGAGCTTAAAATCATGAGCATACATAAAGCATAATGATGGTTTTCCCTAATACTTCCCCCCTCCCCCCTCCTTGTTTCCAACCCCCCACCCTGTACCCGCCCCCAACTTGCAAGGCACTTCATTCCCAAAACCTTTAACCAAAAAGAGGTTATAACGGATGTGTGTATTAAAAAAAAAACACACACAGGCTCCAGCACTGTGAGGAGTGAGTTCAATTGTGGGAAAGAAAAAAAAAAAACCCCACAGAAAATAAAACCTGTAACACAAAAAAATATAAAAAGTATATAAGTATTTAAGGAGAAGAGGAAGACTTCTTGTTCCACTCCTCAGGTCTCAAATGAAAATAGGTAAACAACAAAAAAAAAAAATCTTTGTTTCCGAAAGGAGAAAAAAAACCTGCAGATTCCTTCGGTGTTAAAAGTATTCTTGAGCATTTGAAAGCAGCAAACATATATCTTCTGTAGTCCTCCGGACTACCGGGTGCATAAAAGACCCATGCAAGGGCCCCATTCAGTGCCTCTCTACACCTTATAAATAGGGTTGTGAGGAAAAAAGGGCGGTAAAAGAGCAGCTCAGCGTCCGCCATGTTTCCTTCTCCTGACATCCCTTATCCCCCAGCATCTTCATCTGTATGTAGTAGTTTAAGATGATCTTGGAGAGTCCCCTCTTCTCGATCGTCCCCTCGCATCCAGCCAATCAGCAGCCTCCGTGGGGGTGGTAAAAAAATGTGTTTTGCCATTATCCACAATGCGTAGTTTTGCTGGGTATAGCATACTGTACATCAGGTTCAGTTCTCTAAGCCGTTTCTTTATCAGATAGAAGGAAGCCCTCTGTTTTTGCGTGGTGGCAGAGAAATCAGGATAAATAGATATCCGATAATTATGACACTTCAGCTCAGGGCCTGTCCTGGCTCCTTTTAGGATATTTTCTCTGTCCTTGAAGTGCAGAATCTTTGCTATCATGGGTCTGGGGATTGCTCCCTTTGGTGGTGGTTTACCTGGTACACGATGTGCCCTCTCTATAGCAAACATAGCAGTGAAAGTTCCAGGGGCCATATTCTCCTTCAGCCAGTCCTCCAGGAATTCCTCAGGATGACTACCTTCCACTCCTTCAGGAAACCCCACCAGCCTTATGTTATTTCTTCTCATGCGGTCTTCCATGTCGGCCATTTTAAGAGTGTGCTCAGAGAGGGTCTTTTTAATGATTTGGTTATCAGTGGTCATAGGTCTAACAGTGTCCTCTAGAGCAGCAATACGGTGATCAGTAGCCTGGGCTTTTTCTCTAAGCTTCTGCATATCATGTTTCATAAAGGAGAATTCCATTTGCAGTTCCCCAAAGTGGTCTAGCAGCTTAGCCTGACATCCCTGTATGGCAGCCATTATTTGCTTAAGGGACGGTTCTCCCTCCTCCTCCAGGGCCCTGTCTGTATCATGTATAGGCCCCTCATCCCTGTCCAGGGATCTCCCCCTGCGCATAGTGCGGTCCCTCTGTATTCTGGGACTCACCCGACCAGAGGAAGCAGGCTGTGGTCTTTCTGTGTCCTCATGCTGCTGCTGGAGCGGCGGCCATTCCTCATCCTCCTCTCTGCCCGGCGCCGCGGCGCCATCTTGAGAGCCCCAGGCATAACGGGCCAGTCTCTCCCCCGGTGTTTTTGGCCACGGAGGCCCGTATTTCACCATCCCCTGAGGCTCTCCGGAGGGTCCGCTACTCATTCCCCAACAGTCCAGGGCAAAACGCCGGCTTTAGCTCACAGGATCAGATCAGGATGTGGAATCTGCAGGGAGAGCTCCTCTCAAGACGTCCTCACATGCTGCGCGCCGGCTCCGCCCCCCGCAGGATGATGTGTAATGTAAAGGGGCCCAGAGGTGCAGGGGGGCTGTGTAATGTAAAGGGGCTCAGAGGTGCAGGGTACTGTGTAATGTAAAGGGGCCCAGAGCTGCAGGGTGCTGTGTAATGTAAAGGGGCCCAGAGCTGCAGGGTGCTGTGTAATGTAAAGGGGCCCAGAGGTGCAGGGTGATGTGTAATGTAAAAGGGCTCAGAGGTGCAGGTTGATGTGAAATGTAAAGGGGCCCAGAGGTGCAGGGTGCTGTGCAATGTAAAGGGGCCCAGAGGTGCAGGGGGCTGTGTAATGTAAAGGGGCTCAGAGGTGCAGGGTACTGTGTAATGTAAAGGGGCCCAGAGGCGCAGGGGGCTGTGTAATGTAAAAGGGTGCAGGGGGCTGTGTAATGTAAAGTAGTGCAGGGGACTGTGTAATGTAAAGGGGTTAGTGCGGGGGATCGCTGGACTCCAGGTTAGCAGGACTTGGAGGGATGGGGAGGGGGTCCAATGTAAGTTCACCTTACAGATTTTCTGTAAAGTGAACTTACAATTTAACCATTTGCCGACCCGCCGCAGTACATATACCGCGACGGGGCTGCAGCTACAGTATTGTATTGTTGTATTATTTTAAGTGTTTTCTGGTTTTGAAAGGACACTGACTCTTTCTTTATACCCGGGGGGGTCGCAGTTTGCCATCTTCGCCCTGGGCACCAGATGGCCTTGTCCCAGCACTGTGTGGCCTGGTACGTTTCAGGAGGGGGGGCGCTCTCTCTCCCCCCCCCCCTCTTTTCCTGCGGCCTGCCAGGTTGCGTGCTCGGATAAGGGTCTGGTATGGACCTTTGGGGGGACCCCACGCCGTTTTTTAAAAAAAATTTGGCCGGGGTTCCCCTTAATATCCATACCAGACCTGAAGGGCCTGGTATGGAATTTAGGGGGACCCCCCACGTCATTTTTTTAAAAAATTTTGGTTCCGGGTTCCCCTGTGGGGAATTTCATGTCGTTTTTATCAATGAACTTTTATGTGTATTGTTGGACCGGCAATTCATTAATAGCTGCGAGTAGTTTTAAATGACTTTTTTTCCTTTGAAATGTCATTTTGCTGTCAGACTGTTCTAAACACGGGAAACATGTGCCCCTTTACAGGCATACTATAGACACCCCCCAGGTACGAAATTTAAAGGGATATTACACTGTTACATTGTTTCACTATTGTTGCATTATTAAAATCACTGCTCCCGAAAAAACTGCATTTTTTAAAACTTTTTTTTGCATTGATACATGTCCCCTGGGACAGGACCCAGGTCCCCAAACACTTTTTATGACAATACCATGAATATAAGCCTTTAAAATTAGCACTTTTGATTTCTCCCATAGACTTTTAAAGGGTGTTCCTCGGCATTTGAATTTGCCGCGAACACCCCAAATTGTTCGCTGTTGGGCGAGCTTGCGAACAGCCAGGGCCGATCCTAGGGTCACAGGCGCCTGGGTGCAGAAATATTTCTGGCGCCCCCACATGGGCGTGGTCATCTTTACCAACTCCTCCCCTTTACAAATGATTCTATGGCAACGACTCAAACACAGAGCTGCTCCCCTAAGAAGTCTTTGTTACCCTAGGATCCTCCCATGATCTCTTAACAATAAAGAAAATACAGGAAGAGAGAACACTAATGAGACCTGGAGGGGAGTCTCTCTGATGCACACAGAGAGGGTTGTCTGTTAGAAAGAGTCCCCAGACATAATACAGGATGCGGTCAAAGACTGCAGACATGATACAAGAGACAGTCAGAGACTGCAATCATAGTACAGGAGATGGTCAGAGACTGCAGACATAATACAGGAGATGGTCAGAGACTAAAGACATGATACAGGAGATGGTCAGAGACTGCAGACATAGTACAGAAGATGATCAGAGACTGCAGACATAGTGCAGGAGATGGTCAGAGACTGCAGACATAATACAGGAGATGGTCAGAGACTGCAGACATAATACAGGAGATGGTCAGAGACTGCAGACATAGTACAGGAGATGATCAGAAACTGCAGACATAGTGCAGGAGATGGTCAGAGACTGCAGATATAATACAGGAGCTGGTCAGAGACTGCAGACATAATACAGGAGATGGTCAGAGACTGCAGACATAGTACAGGAGATGATCAGAGACTGCAGACATAATACAGGAGATGATCAGAGACTGCAGACATGGTACACGAGGTGATCAGAGACTTCAGACATGGTAAAGGAGATGGTCAGAGACTGCAGACATGTTACAGGAGATGGTCAGAGTCTGTAGACATAGTACAGGAGATGGTCAGAGACTGCAGACATAGTACAGGAGATGGTCAGAGACTGCAGACATGATACAAGAGATGGTCAGAGACTGCAGACATGATACAGGAGATGGTCAGAGACTGCAGACATAGTACAGGAGACTGCAGACATGATACAGGAGAAGGTCAGAGACTGCAGACATAGTACAGGAGATGGTCAGAGACTGCAGACATGATACAAGAGATGGTCAGAGACTGCAGACATGATACAGGAGATGGTCAGAGACTGCAGACATAGTACATGAGACTGCAGACATGATACAGGAGATGGTCAGAGACTGCAGACATAGTGCAGGAGATGGTCAGAGACTGCAGACATGATACAGGAGATGATCAGAGACTGCAGACATAGTACAGGAGCTGGTCAGAGACTGCAGACATGATACAGGAGATGGTCAGAGACTGCAGACATAGTACAGGAGATGGTCAGAGACTGCAGACATGACACAGGGGATGGTCAGAGACTGCAGACATGATACAGGAGATGGTCAGAGACTGCAGACATGATACAAGAGATGGTCAGAGACTCCAGACATGGTACAGGAGATGATCAGAGACTGCAGACATGGTACAGGAGATGATCATAGACTGTAGACATGGTACAGGAGGTGATCAGAGACTGCAGACATGGTACAGGAGATGGTCAGAGTCTGTAGACATAGTACAGGAGATGGTCAGAGACTGCAGACATAGTACAGGAGATGGTCAGAGTCTGTAGACATAATACAGGAGATGGTCATAGACTGCAGACATAGTACAGGAGATGGTCAGAGACTGCAGACATAGTACAGGAGATGGTCAGAGACTGCAGACATGATACAGGAGATGGTCAGAGACTGCAGACATAGCACAGGAGATGGTCAGAGACTGAAGACATGATACAGGAAATGGTCAGAGACTGCAGACATAGTGCAGGAGATGGTCAGAGACTGCAGACATGATACAGGAGATGGTCAGAGACTGCAGACATAGCACAGGAGATGGTCAGAGACTGCAGACATGATACAGGAGATGGTCAGAGACTGCAGACATAGTACAGGAGATGGTCAGAGACTGCAGACATAGTACAGGAGATGGTCAGAGACTGCAGACATGATACAGGAGATGGTCAGAGTCTGTAGACATAATACAGGAGATGGTCAGAGACTGCAGACATAGTACAGGAGATGGTCAGAGACTGCAGACATAGTACAAGAGATGGTCAGAGACTGCAGACATGATACAGGAGATGGTCAGAGACTGCAGACATAGCACAGGAGATGGTCAGAGACTGCAGACATGATACAGGAGATGGTCAGAGACTGCAGACATAGCACAGGAGATGGTCAGAGACTGAAGACATGATACAGGAAATGGTCAGAGACTGCAGACATAGTGCAGGAGATGGTCAGAGACTGCAGACATGATACAGGAGATGGTCAGAGACTGCAGACATGATACAGGAGATGGTCAGAGACTGCAGACATGATACAGGAGATGGTCAGAGACTGCAGACATGATACAGGAGATGATCAGAGACTGCAGACATGATACAGGAGATGGTCAGAGACTGCAGACATAGTGCAGGAGATGGTCAGAGCCTGCAGACATAATACAGGAGATGGTCAGAGACCGCAGTCATAATACAGGAGATGGTCAGAGACTGCAGACAAGATAGAATAGATGGTCAGAGACTGTAGACATAATACAAGAGACAGTCAGACACTGCAGACATGGTACAGAAGCTGGTCAGAGATTGCAGACATGATACAAGAGATGGTCAGAGACTGCAGACATGATACAAGAGATGGTCAGAGACTGCAGATATACTACAAGAGATGGTCAGAGACTGCAGACATGATACAGGAGATGGTCAGAGACTGCAGACATGATACAAGAGATGATCAGAGACTGAAGACATGATACAAGAGATGGTCAGAGACTGCAGACATTATACAAGAGATGGTCAGAGACTGCAGACATTATACAAGAGATGGTCAGAGACTGCAGATATAATACAGGAGATGGTCAGAGACTGCAGACATGATACAGGAGATGGTCAGAGACTGCAGACATAGTGCAGGAGATGGTCAGAGACTGCGGACATAATACAGGAGATGGTCAGAGACTGCAGACATTATACAAGAGATGGTCAGAACAAGAAGATGGTCAGAGACTGCAGTTCCTATGGACGTTAGTAGATAATGGCCGATCGGCCCTCTCACCTGACCCAGTGATACAGCAACGGTTCCTCTGATCAGGAGTCAGCTCACTCTGAATTGCCCGTGGCGACTCCGCTGGGTAGCGCCCAGATCTGTATTCCGGCAATGACTCCATTCCTTTCTCCACCAGGTATGGCGCTAGGCTGTGTGTCTTTCCCTCTGGTGGTGCAGGGCAGTGGGGTTCCCTCTCTGATGGTGTTCCCTCAGCACTGCCCTCTCCCTCTGGAGTCCAGGGTGTACTTCCCTGAAAGCTTTTCCAGGCTCCTGTCTCTCTCTCTCCCATTCAGCTTAGCATGCTGTGTGGGCTGCAGTTTCCGTGTTACAGTGGGGCTGTCAGTCCTCGGGACTACATGTCCCACAATCCTCTTCTATGCTCCTTTTTCTATTCTATTTTTCCCTGGCTGATATGAAGGCAGGGGAAGAAACATAGTGGGAGGCTGTGCCGGCCAGCACCGCTCACTAGTATAGCAGTTCACGTGCAGAGGAGAGGGAGGGCAAGGGGCAAAAGAAGAGCCCGCAGCTGCAGTGACATCACTAAACCCCCTCCATTAGTACAGACCCCCCCAGGAGAACCCCCCTCCATTAGTACAGACCCCCCACCAGGACAAACCCCCCTCCATTAGTACAGACACCCCAGGACAAACCCCCCTCCATTAGTACAGAACCCCCCAGACAAACACCCCCCCTTCATTAGTACAGACCCCCCCAGGACAAACCCCCTCCATTAGTACAAACCCCCCAGGACAAATCCCCCCTCCATTAGTACAGACCACCCCGCAGGAGAAACCCCCCTGCATTAGTACAGACCCCCCCAGGACAAATCCCCCATTCATTAGTACAGACCCCCCCAGGACAACCCCCTTCATTAGTACAGACCCCCCAGGACAACCCCCCTCTATTAGTACAGACCCCCCCAGGACAGCCCCCCCTCCATTAGTACAGACCCCAACAGGACAAACCCCCCCTCCATTAGTACAGACCCCCAGGACAAACCCCCCCTCCATTAGTACAGATCCCCCTAGGACAAATCCCCGCCATTAGTACAGACCCCCCAGGACAAATCCCCCCTTCATTAGTACAGACCCCCCAGGACAAATCCCCCCTTCATTAGTACAGACCCCCGCCAGGACAACCCCCCCTCCATTAGTACAGACCCCCACCAGGAAAAAGCCCCCTCCATTAGTACAGACCCCCCCAGGAGAACCCCCCTCCATTAGTACAGACCCCCCACCAGGACAAACCCCCCTCCATTAGTACAGACCCCCCAGGACAACCCCCCCATTAGTGCAGACCCCCCAGGACAAGATCCCTCCATTAGTACAGCCACCCCCAGGACAAATCCCCCCTTCATTAGTACAGACCCCCCCCAGGACAACCCCCCCCATTAGTACAGACCCCCCAGGACTAGCCCCCCCATTAGTACAGACCCCCCAGGACAACCCCCCATTAGTACAGACCCCCCAGGACAACCCCCCCCCATTAGTACAGACTCCCCCAGGACAAACCCCCTCCATTAGTACAGACCCCCCACCAGGACAAACCCCCCTCCTTTAGTACAGACCCCCCCAGGACAACCCCCCATTAGTACAGACCCCCCAGAACAAATCCCCCTTCATTAGTACAGACCCCCTCAGGACAACCCCCCTCCATTAGTACAGACCCCCCCAGGACAAGCCCCCCCATTAGTACAGACCCCCCCAGGACAACCCCCCCCATTAGTACAGACTCCCCCAGGACAAACCCCCTTCATTAGTACAGACCCCCCACCAGGACAAACCCCCCTCCTTTAGTACAGACCCCCCAGGACAATCCCCCCATTAGTACAGACCCCCCCAGGACAAATCCCCCCTTCATTAGTACAGACCCCCCCAGGACAAACCCCCTCCATTAGTACAGACTCCCCACCAGGACAAACCCCCCTCCTCTAGTACAGACCCCCCCAGGACAATCAGGCCCGGATTTACTCCCTTTGCCGCCCCAAGGCCGGGTCCTTCAATGCCGCCCCCCTATCAGTGTCCCCTGCCCTTAAAGACCCACATTAGACTGCCTTACCGAGAGCCATTTAGAGCCAGGAAATGTGTAAGCTGGAGTTTGGGGGCGGAGCGAAGCTGCTCTACTGTAGTGCTATTTTCCTTCTTCCCTTCCCTTGTGAGGGGAGGCTTGGAGAGAAGGCAAAGTAGAGGCAGGTGCTGCATTGCTGTGCCCAGTGTGTCGGCAGCACACAGGAATCAAAACACATCCGAACTTGTGCACTGAGGGGAGAGAGGAGGTGGGGGAGGGAGGTGAGAAAGGGTGAGAGGAGGAGGTAAGGGGGTATGGAGGCAGAATAGAGAGGGGGTGAGAAATAGAGAGGGGGAGGGGATTGGGGTTGTGAGGGGGAGTGGGGTGAGAGAGAGAGGAGGGGTGGGAGAGAGAAGGGGACTGAGAGGGAGGAGGGGTGAGAGAGAAAGGTGGTAAGAGAGGGGGTGGCCTGATAGAGAGGGGGTAGCTGACAGGGGGGGTGTAGCTGATAGAGGGGGGGAGTAGCTGACAGAGGGGGGAGTAGCTGACAGAGGGGGGAGTAGCTGACGGAGGGAGGAGTAGCTGACAGAGAGGGGAGTAGCTGACAGAGAAGGGAGTAGCTGACAGAGAAGGGAGTAGCTGACAGAAAGGGGAGTAGCTGACAGAGAGGGGAGTAGCTGACAGAGAGGGGAGTAGCTGACAGACAGGGGAGTAGCTGACAGACAGGGGAGTAGCTGACAGAGAGGGGAGTAGCTGACAGAGAAGGGAGTAGCTGACAGAGAGGGGGGTAGCTGACAGAGAAGGGAGTCGCTGACAGAAAGGGGAGTAGCTGACAGAGGGGAAGAGTAGCTGACAGAGGGGGAGTAGCTGACAGAGAGGGGAGTAGCTGACAGAGGGGAGGAGTAGCTGACAGAGAAAGGAGTAGCTGACAGAAGGGGGAGTAGCTGACAGAAGGGGGAGTAGCTGACAGGGAAGGGGAGCTGACAGAGGGGGGTAACTGATAGAGGGGGTAACTGACCGAGGGGGGGGTGGCTGACAGAGGGGGGTAACTAACAGAGGGGGGTAACTGACAGAGGGGTGTAACTGACAGAGGGAGGGTAACTGACAGAGGGGGGGTAACTGACAGAGGGGGTAACTGACAGGGGGTGGGTAACTGACAGAGGGGGTAACTGACAGAGGGAGGGTAACTGACAGAGGAGGTAACTGATGGGGGGTAACTGACAGAGGGGGGTAACTGACAGAGGGAGGGTAACTGACAGAGGGGGTAGCTGAGAGGGGAGGGGAGCTGACAGAGGGGGAGTGGCTTACAGAGGGGGGAGTGGCTGACAGAGGGGGTGAGAGGGCAAATGAGAAAGATACCTCAGTGAGGACTCCAGAAGACACAGCAGAGCACACGCCAGGCAAGGAGGCGGGACTCCCACAGTCCAGCCCCGCCTCCACATCTGACCAATCACAGACTCTCGTGTCCGCGCCCGCATGTGACCAATTCAGCCAATCACAGGCTGAATAGGTACGCCTGCTGCCCATCACTGAGCTCGGCTCGGATGCGGAGAGCACAGGCAGTAATATATGTGTAACAGTAATGGCGGGATCTGGAATCGGGATGCTGAACTGCTGATATATGTGCCTGGCTTTCAGGCGGCTTGAAAACCGGCACATGTGTCCAAAACCGGACAGATGGCAAGCCTAGTGGCGCAGCCCCTGCACCACTGCCGCCCCGAGGCCTGGCCTCGGTGGCCTTGTGGGAAATCCGGCCCTGAGGACAATGCCCCCCTCTATTGGTACAGACCCCCCACCAGGACAACCCCCCCATTAGTACAGACTCCCCCAGGACAACCCCCCCATTAGTACAGACCCCCCAGGACAAACCCCCCTCGATTAGTACAGACCGCCCCAGAGACAAACCTCCCTCTATTAGTACTCTAGAGACCCATTAAAACCTGGGCGGCAGCTGGGGAGGACAGTGTGCAGCCGCGCCGCCCGGCAGAGCAGATGTCTAGACATGCTTGGGCAGGCCGCGGGAGTGAGAGACAGAGGAGGAGAACCTGTGTCAGCCTGTCAGGCTGCAGGCATGGACCGCTCTCCCCCTCAGCGAAGTTACTGAGCGGCTGGTCTCTCTCCACACAGAGACCAGCTGCTCCGATCTCCGGCGGCTGCTCTCCTTCTCTGACAGGAGAAGGAGGGAGGGGGGACGGGCTCTAGCAGCAGCGAGAAACACAGCGGCCGCTCCGCGCCCGTGACCTGCGGAGAGAGCCTGCCCTGGACACGGAGAGGAGGAGGAGGGAGGGGAGCACTCTGGCGCTTCAGCGCCCCCACCTCTCTGGCGCCCGGGTGCACTGCACCCCGTGCACCCGCCTGGGATCGGCCCTGCGAACAGCTGATGTTCGAGTCGAACATGAGTTCGACTCGAACTCGAAGCTCATCCCTACATATAAGCCTTTAAAATTAGCAATTTTGATTATTCATGTTCTTGTCCCATAGACTTTAACGGTGTTTGTGTGTTCAAACACATTTTTTGCCTGTTCGCAAGTTCTGGTGCGAACCGAACAGGGGGGTGTTCGGCTCATCCCTAATTGCCGCACCGACATTTCATTATAGCCGCGAGTAGTTTTAAATAACTTTTATTCCTTAAGGGCCAGTTCACACCACATGCAGTCCAGTGCGTTTTTTTTCTGCATCAGAAACGCACGGAAAGTAGGTTATATGGTTTTCAATGGCATAGTTCACACCAGTGCTTGCAGTTCGTGCGTTTCCAGTTCCCCAAAAAAAAAGTCGAACATGCTGCATTTTGTATGCATTGGACTGTACTGGAACGCTGTAAAATGCATCAAAAACGCACTGGAACGCACCTAAATGCACCAAAAACGCACTGCAATACACTTGTCCTTATTTAGGCCTGATTCACATCTATGCATTTTTAGTGCTTTTTGCAATTTGCAGATTTGCACTACAGAACGTGTTCCATAGGAAACCATGTTAAATGGACTGTAGTGCAGATCTACAAAATGCAAAAAGCACTAAAAATGCATAGGTGTGAATCAGGCCTTAAGGTTAAGAAAAAAGAGGGGGGGGGCACTGGACTGCATAAAAAATGCACCAAAAACGCACTGGAACGCATAAAAATCGTGCATGCAGAAAAGCACCTGGAACGCGTCCGGACTGCGTTTCTATGGTGTGATCTTGCCTTTAGGGCCCTTAGGGCCAGTTCACACCATAGAAACGCAGTCCGGACGCGTTCCAGGTGCTTTTCTACATGCACGTTTTTGATGCGTTCCAGTGTGTTTTTGGTGCATTTTTGATGCAGTCCAGTGCTTTTTTTCACCCCTCTTTTTTCTTAACCTTAAATAAGAACAAGTGTGTTCTATTGCGTTTTTGATGCATTTTACAGCTTTTCAATACAGTCCAGTGCAGAAAAAATGCAGCATGTTCTACTTTTTTTTCTGGAACTGGAACGGCAAGCACTGGTGTGAACTATGCCATTACACACCATATAACCGAATTTCCATGCATTTTTGATGCATAAAATATGCACTGGACTGCATTGGTGTGAACTAGCACTTAAGCAATTTGGCATATTTAAAGGCATTTCTCCTTGTTTCCTTTTTGGGGTTGTCCAATTGGTGACATTGATATATGTCCCTTAGGGTGGGACCTGGGCCCCATACTCATTTTAGGGCAATAACTAGAAGATAAGCCAGCCAAGTGGGGACTAGTAAAATTGCCAAGTCAGTTCCCTTAGACTGCAATGGTATTTGTTGTATAACTTTTGCCCATGTTAGGCTCTTTGTTTGCCCCCCTGGACTGGGGGGTGTTTTGTCCCATCTGTAATTTTGGTACATGCTGGATGATGTGCTTAATTTTGGACAGGGGGGGTGGCTTATTTTGTGCTAGCTGCATTTGGGTTGTTCTGAGCATGCTCAGGGACTTTGTTTTTTTTTTGGTGGTGCTTTTTGTGTGTGAACATTACTTGGATGTTTCTGGGCATGCTCAGAGTGTGTTTTTTGGGTTAGTAATTTAAGGACATCCTTAACAGGTGTACCCACTTTGAATTTTTCTCTACATTGGGTGAACTTGCATTTCCTGACGCCTCCATGGCAGCACACACTGGGTTGTGACTCCGCCCCCACAACCTGACAGGATTGGTTAGCTATAAATTTGAAGGGGAGACACCCTGCTGCATTCTCTTTTTTATCCTCACCTGACAGATTGGGATAAGCAGCTTGCTCCTGTCGTCAAGATAAAGAAAAAGCCTCTTACCGCACTCGCCCCAGCAGGTTCAAGCCTCTCCTGTTTGGAAGTCCCTCCTGTACAGTCTCTAAAGGAGCTTCTATGGAGGGAACCCTCGGTCTGGTGGTCTCAGGGGGCGTCTGGACATCTGGCACAGTAAGCTTTAAAGAAGCTTCATATTTTTGCAGTGGTCTCCTTTTCTTTTTTGCCTGTACCTTGCCTGTACCTTGTTTATGATGTTTCTCCTGCTTAGGGGGCTTGCTGGCACTTGCTGTCCACCGCTGTGGAACCGTCATGGCCGCCGAGGCCGCCTCCTCCACTCTGCAATTGGCCTCAGGGCCAAGTTCTGCCTTGGGAAGGTAATGCCCTTCTCCAAGATGGCGCCGAGGCGCTCGGGACGCTCTGCGCATGCGCGGGAGCGTCATTTTGCCGCGACGGCGGCGGCAGATTTAAAAGCACAGGCATTTCTGTGTTTGTTTGCTGAGCATTATCACAAATACCTGAATTTCACAGTGCGTTCAACTGCTTTGCCAAGAAAACAACTCAGCAAGACCAGGTAAGTCGAATCATCTGATTTAGCCTTTTTTTAAAAAAAAAAAGAGTAAGGGTTTTAAAAAAAAAAAAAAAAAAAAATTTTTTCTTTTTCTTCTCTCTTATTACCCTTCAGTCTTACTGTCTTACTATCACTATGGAGACCACTGCCCGCGCAGACCACCATCAGCAAACGAGGTAAGAGGCCATCCGTCATTGGTAAGTATTGAAGAAGGGGAGAGAAAAAGAGAGCCAACCACTAACGCTGCGTTTTTGGCAGCCCTACCAGGTCAAGAGCCGCAAGTTCCAGGCATGAGGGGAGATCAAGTCATGCGTCAAGCAAGAAGTCTCGCAGAAGCCGCTCAAGATCTTCTTCCCGCCACCGAAGACATAGCCGCTCACGTCACAGCCGCTCAAGACGCAGCCGCTCCCGTCACAGTCGGTCACACCGCAGACGGTCACCTTCATCACACCGCCAAAGCCGCCACACCCGTCCTGCAGCAAACGCTTGCTGGGTATGCGGCGCGCCAGCCTTGCCAGATAAGCTAGTCTGCAGATCCTGCTTCAATGAAGCAGCAAAGGACAAAGAGATAGACGCAGCAGTGGCTATGGAGCTCATAAGAGAATCTGTGCGGGAATCCAGAGACAACAGCACCACTAATCGATAGGCCTACGCCCAGCACATCGGTAGCGGATGACCTCCTACCCCAGGCATCAGAACCCTCCTCAGGAGATGAGGATCAGGACATGTCAGCAGGTTTTGATTTCTCCCTTGTACAGCCTTTCGCAAAGTCAGTCAAAGAAGCGATAGGCTGGGAAGAAGATAAAGCGGAGCCGCAGAAAGTCCGGAAATATTTCCCAAATTTAAGGAAAGAACCAGAGAATTTCCCTTTTATAGGTGAACTGGAGGATCTAATTAAAGATGAGTGGGAAAGATCTGATAAGCGGTCCAGTCTCACCAACAGACTGACAAAAATGTATCCTCTGAAGGAGTCAAAAGTCAAATCATTGATGAACGCCCCAGTAGTTGACTCCACCTTGATGCGTCTTGCACGGCATGTCACTCTGCCTATTGAAGACGCAGTTTCCTTTCGGGATGTTCTGGATCGGAAATTGGATCTGGAATTGAAGAAAGCATACTCCACTGCTGGGGGCGCGTGCAGACCAGCAATTACCACAGCAGCAGTGGCTAAAGCCATATCAGGTTGGGCAACCAAGGTGGAGAAAGATCTGCAAGACGGTACTGAAGTCGACAAAATAATATCTTCCCTTCAGGAGATCAAGTTGGCAGGTGACTTCGTGGCAGAAGCTTCAGTGGATATTATAAGATCCTCGGCGAGATCAATGCTAGCCTCAGTCACGGCAAGAAGGGCCTTGTGGCTGAAACCATGGATGGCCGATACTGCATCTAAAACAAACTGGTGCAGAATTCCATATGATGGCTCAAACCTGTTCGGGTCTAAATTGGACACCGCTATCTCGAAGGTAACAGGAGGGAAGTCGGGATTAATTCCCTCAGACAGAAGACCCATGGCCCAAAAGGGTCCGTCCTTCAGGCGCAACCTTCCTGAGAAATATAGGGAAGCTAGATCCTACCGTCCTGGTAGGGAGTTTAGAAGAGACTGGAAAAACACAAGACCTTCCTTCCTAAGGATGCAGAAGTCCAAGCCTACCCCGGCAGGGGAGCAGCAGAAGTCTTTTTGAAGGTTCGCCTGCCCACCCAGTACAGGTGGGCGCCAGGCTCAAGGACTTCATACAGATTTGGTCAAGCCATATAAAGGACCAGTGGACTCTTTCCACGATCAAATTTGGACACAAGTGGAAGTTTATGGGCAAAATTCCAAAGAATCACTTCCAATCAACAAGACTGCCATCTTCACTAATCAAAAGGAAGTTACTATTAAAATATATAGTGGAATTGAAGGAGAAAGGGGCAATCCTGGAGGTTCCGTCAGATCAAAAGGGGAGGGGGTTCGATTCCCCACTATTTTTGGTAAAGAAGAAGACTGGAGACTTACGTCCTGTATTGGATTTAAAAAATCTCAACAGGAACATAAAAATAGAGGCCTTCAAAATGGAGAGTCTGCAGTCCATACTTCTGGCATTGAACCGGGGCGACTGGATGCTCTCAGTAGATTTATCGGACGCTTACCTACATATTCCAATTCATCCCGCCTTTCAAAAATTCCTCCGATTTGCCATCAACAAAAGCCACTTCCAATTTCAGTGCCTTCCTTTCGGCATCTCGTCGGCTCCCAGGACAATCACCAAGGTCCTCCTACCCTTGGTTGCATTCCTCAGGGAAAAGGGTCTGCGAGTCCACCATTATTTGGACGACATCCTGCTCTTGGCAGAAGATCAAGAAACCTTGCTATGTCATCAGAGAATCTTACTCACGGCTCTCCACGACTTCGGTTGGCTAGTCAACTGGAAAAAGAGCAGTTTACAACCCACACAAAACATGGTATTCCTGGGAGCGGATCTGAACACCAAATTGAACAGGGTACAACTCCCTCAGGAGAAGATTCAGCCTCTAGTACAGAAGATGTGGAGATTACTATCAGCGAGGCATCTTCCAGCCAGAATCTGCTTGAGTGTGCCAGGGTCCATGGCTGCGACCCTGCCCATGGTGCAATGGTCACAATGGCACATGAGAGTCCTCCAAAACTCCTTTCTGAGGCAGTGGGATGGAGTATCGATGCATCAGTCCATTACTATCTCCAGACCAATGAAGCAATCAGTGTGGTGGTGGACACACTTGACCAACCTCAGGAAATACAAGCTGATAGTTCCCCCAGATCCGATAATAGTCACCTCGGACGCCTGTCAGAGCGGCTGGGGAGCTCACTGTCAAGATCAAGCAGCACAGGGCCGATGGCAGTTCCGGGCCCAGGATATAGTATTGAATATACTGGAACTCAGGGCAGCTTTCCAGGCCCTCATGGCATTTGCACCAGTCCTCAGAGGGAAGAACGTGCTTATTCGGATGGACAACAAGGTGGCAGTGTCCTACATCCAGAGGCAAGGGGGTACCAAGAGTCTCACACTGATGGAGGAAGTTCACCCTATCTTGGAATGGGCACAGGCACACCTAGCAGATTTAAAAGCAATATATGTTCCTGCGGCACAGAACATGTTAGCCGATTACCTGAGTCGAGAGACTCTTTCGAACAACGAATGGTCCCTGAGTCTCCAAGCCTTTTCTCTTCTTACGGAGACATGGGGAGTGCCAGACATCGACTTAGCAGCCACTCCTGCGAATACGAAGTGTCGGAGGTTTCTGTCCAGAGCATCTTTCCCTTCAGCCGAAGAGATAGATTGTCTAATTCACCCCTGGAACTTCAAGTTGGGGTACATATTCCCGCCAACTCCGTTAATTGCGAGATTCCTGTCCAGGCTTCGGAGATCTTTAGCCACGGTAATCGCGGTAATCCCTCTTTGGCCGAGAAGACCATGGTTCACGACCCTATTGCAGCTCAGCCTTCAACCTCCAATCCTCCTTCCGGTAACTCCGGATTTGCTATTTCAAGGCCAATTTCTACATCCAGCTCCAGAGAAACTGCATCTGACGGCATGGAAGTTGAAAGGGTTAGGTTAAGGGAACAAGGCTGCTCACAGGAAGTAATATTGACTCTGATGCAAGCCAGGAAAAGCACCACCAACACCACCTATACAAGAATTTGGAACCAATTCTTTACAATGGCGCAGCAGAAGGGATGGGATCCTATTGCTCCAGAACCTTCTCAAATCCTAGAATTCCTCCAATCAGGAATCAACAAAGGTCTAAGTTCAAGTACCCTTAAGGTACAAGTATCTGCCTTGTCGGCCAAAACAGGCACCAGATGGGCATTACATCCGCTGGTTATCCAATTCCTGAGAGCCTGCCTAAAAATCAAACCTCCTAAGAAACCAGTTTTTCCATCATGGGATCTCTCAGTAGTTCTCGAGGCCTTCACCAATCCTCCTTTTACTCCATCTGAATCAATATCTCTGTGGGATCTGACTCTAAAACTGTCTTTTCTCATTGCAATCACATCAGCAAAGAGGGTGTCTGAGATCCAAGCACTGATGGCATCAGAACCTTACTTGGTATTCTTTCCTGATAAGGTAGTACTAAGACCTTCAGACCACTTCATCCCGAAGGTAGCAACTTCCTTCCACTACAACCAAGATATTGTCCTACCATCATTCACTAATGATCAAGGTGAACCTCATCCTCTGGATGTTAAGACGACCATCATTAGTTACCTGGCGGCTACAAATTATTTTAGGAAGACGGATAACCTCATGGTCATTCCACATGGGAACAGACGAGGTCAAGCGGCTACTTCACGTACTATCGCCTCCTGGTTAGTCAAGTCCATCAAGAAGGCATACTCCATGCATCATATGGCAATTCCTGAAGGCATCAGGGCTCACTCGACCAGGGCAGTGGCTACCTCCTGGGCAGCGTATTGCAGGGTTTCACCGGAGACGATTTGCAAAGCAGCAACTTGGTCCTCCAGACATACTTTCATTTCTCACTATAGAGTAGATTCTGCTCACTTGGCTATGGCAGACTTCGGTAGATCTGTTGTTAGAGCCAATTCTTCCGCATTATAAGGAATAAATATTATTTTCTTGCACCCACCCGACTGGCGAGTTATTTCCCAGTGTGTGCTGCCATGGAGGCGTCAGGAAAACGGAAAATTGTATACTCACCTTTCCGTAATTTTCCTTTCCTGACGCCTCTCCATGGCAGCACACAGATTCCCACCCCGTTTTATGGTGATATATTTACAGAGAATGCAGCAGGGTGTCTCCCCTTCAAATTTATAGCTAACCAATCCTGTCAGGTTGTGGGGGCGGAGTCACAACCCAGTGTGTGCTGCCATGGAGAGGCGTCAGGAAAGGAAAATTACGGAAAGGTGAGTATAAAATTTTCCGTTTTTGTGTGTTTAATGGACTGTCCATGTGTTTGCAATTGCCTTATTAGCAGACAAACCTATGTTATATAAAGCTTGCAGATAGCAATCTTTACTTTGCCCTGAAATCCATACATACAATCGATCCATCCATCCATACATACAATCCATCCATCAATCCATACATACAATCCATCCATCCATACAATCCATCCATACATACAATCCACCCATATATACATACAATCCATACAATCCATCCATACATACAATCCATCCATACATACAATCCATCCATCCATACAATCCATACATACAACCCATCCATGCATACAATCCATCCATCCATACAATCTATACATACATACAATCCATCCATCCATCCATACATACATACAATCCATCCATACATACAATCCATCCATCCGTACAATCCATCCAATCCATCCATACATACAATCCATCCGTACAATCCATCCATCCATACAATCCATCCGTACAATCCATCTATACATACAATCCATCCATACATACAAACAATCCATACATACATACAATCCATCCATACATACAATCCATCCATCCAATCTATCCATCCATACAATCCACCCATACATACAATCCATCCATCCATGCAATCAATCCATCCCGACATACAATCCATGCATACAATCCATCCATACATCCATACAATCCATCCATACAATCCATCCATACGTACAATCCAACCATACATACAATCTATCCATACATACAATCCATCCATCCATCCATACAATCCATCCATGCAATCAATCCATCCCGACATACAATCCATGCATACAATCCATCCATACAATCCATCCATACGTACAATCTATCCATACATACAATCCATCCATCTATACAATCCATCCATACGTACAATCCAAACATACATACAATCCATCCATACGTACAATCCAAACATACATACAATCCATCCATCCATACAATCCATCCATACATACAATCTATCCATACAATCCATACATACAATCCATACATACAATCCATCCATCCTGACATACAATCCATCCATACATACAATCCATCCACACATACAATCCATCCATCCATACGTACAATCTATCCATACATACAATCCATCCATTCATACAATCCATCCATTCATACAATCCATCCATTCATACAATCCATCCATACATACAATCCATCCATACAATCCATCCATACATACAATCCATCCATACATACAATCCATCCATAAATACAATCCATACAGACAATCCATCCATCCATACTATCCATATATACAATCCATCTATACAAACAATCCATCCATACAATCATAGTTGCATAGTAGGTGAGGTTGAAAAAAGACACAAGTCCAACCTATATGTGTGATTATATGTCTGTATTACATTGTATATCCCTGTATGTTGTGGTCGTTCAGGTGCTTATCTAATAGTTTCTTGAAACTATCGATGCCCCCCGCTGAGACCACCGCCTGTGGAAGGGAATTCCACATCCTTGCCGCTCTTACAGTAAAGAACCCTTTACGTAGTTTAAGGTTAAACCTCTTTTAAAACGAGTGCCCACGTGTCTTGTTAAACTCCCTTCTGCGGAAATGTTTTATCCCTATTGTGGGGTCACCAGTACGGTATTTGTATATTGAAATCATATCCCCTCTCAAGCATCTCTTCTCCAGAGAGAAAAAGTTCAGTGCTTGCAACCTTTCCTCATAACTAAGATCCTCCAGACCCTTTATTAGCTTTGTTGCCCTTCTTTGTACTCGCTCCATTTCCAGTACATCCTTCCTGAGGACTGGTGCCCAGAACTGGACAGCATACTCTAGGTGCGGCCGGACCAGGGTCTTGTAGAGTGGGAGAATTATCGTTTTATCTCTGGAATTAATCCCCTTTTTTAATGCATGCCAATATTCTGTTTGCCGTGTTAGCAGCAGCTTGGCATTGCATGCCATTGCTGAGCCTATCATCTACTAGGACCCCCAGGTCCTTTTCTATCCTAGATTCCCCCAGAGGTTCTCCCCCCAGTGTATAGATTGCATTCATATTTTTGCCACCCAAATGCATTATTTTTCATTTACATACATACATACATACATACATACAATCCATCCATAAATACATACAATCCATACATACATACAATCCATCCATACATACAATTCATACATCCATACAATCCATCCATACATACAATCAATCCATACATACAATCCATACATACAAACCATCCATACACACAATCCATCCATACAATCAATCAATCCATCCATACATACAATCCATCCATACACTCCATCCATCCATACAATCCATACATTCATACAATCCATACATCCATACAATCAATCAATCCATCCATACATACAATCCATATATACTGTACATACAGTGGGGCAAAAAAGTATTTAGTCAGCCACCAATTGTGCAAGTTCTCCCACTTAAAAAGATGAGAGAGGCCTGTAATTGTCATCATAGGTATACCTCAACTATGAGAGACAAAATGTGGAAACAAATCCAGACAATCACATTGTCTGATTTTTGAAAGAATTTATTTGCAAATTATGGTGGAAAATAAGTATTTGGTCACCTACAAACAAGCAAGATTTCTGGCTCTCACAGACCTGTATCTTCTTCTTTAAGAGGCTCCTCTGTCCTCCACTCATTACCTGTATTAATGGCACCTGTCTGAACTTGTTATCAGTATAAAAGACACCTGTCCACAACCTCAAACAGTCACACTCCAAACTCCACTATGGTGAAGACCAAAGAGCTGTCGAAGGACACCAGAAACAAAATTGTAGACCTGCACCAGGCTGGGAAGACTGAATCTGCAATAGGCAAGCAGCTTGGTGTGAAGAAATCAACTGTGGGAGCAATAATTAGAAAATGGAAGACATACTAGAGCACTGATAATCTCCCTTGATCTGGGGCTCCACGCAAGATCTCAGGAGTTGAAAGTCCGTGTTGCCCAGCGACAGCCCCCAAACATCACTGCTCTAGAGGAGATCTGCATTGAGGAATGGGCCAACATACCAGCAACAGTGTGTGACAACCTTGTGAAGACTTACAGAAAACCTCTGTCATTGCCAACAAAGAATACATAAAGTATTGAGATGAACTTTTGATATTGACCAAATACTTATTTTCCACCATAATTTGCAAATAAATTCTTTCAAAAATCAGACAATGTGATTGTCTGGATTTGTTTCCACATTTTGTCTCTCATAGTTGAGGTATACCTATGATGACAATTACAGGCCTCTCTCATCTTTTTAAGTGGGAGAACTTAGACAATTGGTGGCTGACAAAATACTTTTTTGCCCCACTGTACATACAATCCATCCATACAATCCATCCATACATACAATCCACACATACAATCCATACATACAAAAACACCAAAGCAAATCCTTTCAGAAATGAATTTCTGTGTAATAAAATGGAAGGACACAGAGAAAGTATTGAACACACAAAGAAAGGGAGGTACAAAAAGGCTTGGAAAGCCAAGACACCAGCTGAAATCTATCAGTAATTAGAATGCATTCCTGCCCCTTGTCAGTGCAAATTATTAATCGGCTGGTTCAGTCTAAACTGATAGCCTATAAAAAGGTGTCTCATTCCCAAGGTGTCACACAAGAAACATCTCATGATGGGTAAAAGCAAAGAGCTCTCTCAAGACCTTTGCAAACCTTATTGTTGCAATTATCATATTATATTGTATTATCAGTCTTCAAGGGATGGTTTTCTGTCCCCAGAAACCCAAGGAGTTGTACTTGGCTGGGAGGAGGTAGTTACGGATCATGTGGTCCTTAGTGATCCAGATGACTCAGAATCGAATGCCTCTTCAAACTTACGCTGCATGGCCTCCCTGATTCTGCAACCCTAGGATTCGTAGTATTAAAGAGAGGGATCATTACTGGCTGGCAACCCATCTTCCCTTCGCAGAGGGAGCAGTGGATGAAACATCCTCAGGAGGCCTTGAAGAAAGGTTTGTGCAATGCTTTTCCAGACCCTGGGAGGTTACAATTTCCTGGTGCTGGACAACGTGTTGCTGAGGCTTCGTTCAGTCAGAGGAAGAGCGGTGGAGAAGGTGGCCGGCTGACCAATGCCTTTAAATTATTTTTCAGTCCTCAGCGCCAAGGTCTGATCGTTCAAGCAACCATAGCCAGCGCCTGAATTACATGGTGCAGGAATATCTAGGGCCAAGAGCAGACTTGGAGACCTCTCCAACAGAGCATCCACTGGGTTACTGGGTCTTGATGATGGACCACTGGCCAGAACTTGTTCAATATGCAATTGAGATACTGGCCTGTCCTGCATCCAGCGTTCTTTCCACAGACTCTGTTGATAGGCTCACTTTCATACAAATGAATCAGTCTTGGATCAGCAGCTATCAAGCACCTGATGCTGATGTAACTGATTTGAATTTTCTATGGATGTGGGATCCCTTGAAGACTGCCTATGCTGACTATCCTATTCCTCCTCACTCTTGATTAAGCTAACTTCCAACAATATTTTTGGTTTAGGGCACCACTAGCACCACCACCCAAGGCCTAATTTTTCTGCAGCTGTGGCATGTAATTACAATTTTTGATATAATATTTCAACGCAGGGCCCGTTCTTGTGCCCAACAAGATTATCTGTGAGGGGTTACAGTGTTGTGGCATCACCACCACCACCCAAGGCCCAATTTATGTGCCCTTGTTTAACAGGGCATGTAATTACAATTCTTGATATAATATTTCATAGCAGGGCCCGTTCCTGAGCCCAACAAGCGTAACTGTGAGGGCTTACAGTGTTGTGGCACCACCACCATCACCACCACCACCAAAGGCCCAATTTTTCTGCCCCTGTTTAACAGAGGTATGTAATTCCAAATCTTGATATAATATATCACAGCAGGGCCTGTTCCTGTGTCCAACAAGAGTAACTGAGGAGTTACAGTGTTGTGGCATCACCACCACCACCCAAAGCCCAATTTATATGCCCCTGTTTAACAGAGGCATGTAATTACAATTCTTGATATAATATTTCATAGCAGGGCTCGTTCCTGCGCTCCCCAAGAGTAACTGTGAGGGGTTACAGTGTTCTGGTACCACCAACACCTAAGGCCCAATTTTCTGCAGAGTATATAGGGCAGGCCATATAGTACACAGTGGGGCAAAAAAGTATTTAGTCAGCCACCAATTGTGCAAGTTCTCCCACTTAAAAAGATGAGAGAGGCCTGTAATTGTCATCATAGGTATACCTCAACTATGAGAGACAAAATGTGGAAACAAATCCAGACAATCACATTGTCTGATTTTTGAAAGAATTTATTTGCAAATTATGGTAGAAAATAAGTATTTGGTCAATATCGAAAGTTCATCTCAATACTTTGTTATGTATCCTTTGTTGGCAATGACAGAGGTTTTCTTTAAGTCTTCACAAGGTTGTCACACACTGTTGCTGGTATGTTGGCCCATTCCTCCTTGCAGATCTCCTCTAGAGCAGTGATGTTTGGGGGCTGTCGCTGGGCAACACGGACTTTCAACTCCCTCCAAAGGTTTTCTATGGGGTTGAGATCTGTAGACTGGCTAGGCCACTCCAGGACCTTGAAATGCTTCTTACGAAGCCACTCCTTCGTTGCCTGGGCAGTGTGTTTGGGATCATTGTCATGCTGAAAGACCCAGCCACGTTTCATCTTCAATGCCCTTGCTGATGGGAGGAGGTTTGCACTCAAAATCTCACGATACATGGCCCCATTCATTCTTTCATGTACACGGATCAGCCATCCTGTTCCCTTTGCAGAAAAACAATCCCAAAGCATGATGTTGCCACCCCCATGCCTCACAGTAGGTATGGTGTTCTTTGGTTGCAACTCAGCATTTTCTCTCCTCCAAACACAATGAGCTGTGTTTCTACCAAACAGTTCTACTTTGGTTTCATCTGACCATATGACATTCTCCCAATCCTCTTCTGGATCATCCAAATGCTCTCTAGCAAACCTCAGACGGGCCTGGACATGTACTAGCTTAAGCAAGGGGACATGTCTGGCACTGCAGGATCTGAGTCCCTGGCGGCGTAGTGTGTTACTGATGGTAGCCTTTGTTACGTTGGTTCCAGCTCTCTGCAGGTCATTCACTAGGTCCCCACGTGTGGTTCTGGGATTTTTGCTCACCGTTCTTGTGATCATTTTGACCCCATAGGGTGAGATCTTGCGTGGAGCCCCAGATCAAGGGAGATTATCAGTGCTCTTTTATGTCTTCCATTTTCTAATTATTGCTCCCACGGTTGATTTCTTCACACCAAACTGCTTGCCTATTGCAGATTCAGTCTTCCCAGCCTGGTGCAGGTCTACAATTTTGTTTCTGGTGTCGACAGCTCTTTGGTCTTCACCATAGTGGAGTTTGGAGTGTAACTGTTTGAGGTTGTGGACAGGTGTCTTTTATACTGATAACAAGTTCAAACAGGTGCCATTAATACAGGTAATGAGTGGAGGACAGAGGAGCCTCTTAAAGAAGAAGATACAGGTCTGTGAGAGCCAGAAATCTTGCTTGTTTGTAGGTGACCAAATACTTATTTTCCACCATAATTTGCAAATAAATTCTTTAAAAAATCAGACAATGTGATTGGATTAGCTTCCACATTTTGTCTCTCATAGTTGAGGTATACCTATGATGACAATTACAGGCCTCTCTCATCTTTTTAAGTGGGAGAACTTACACAATTGGTGGCTGACTAAATACTTTTTTGCCCCAGTGTATATACTGCTGTTCAGAGTATATAGTGCCTGGGGGCCTGGCGAACCCCCACAACATTTAAAAAAAAAATTTGAGTGTGGGGTTCCCCTTAATATCCATACCAGACCCAAAGGGCTTGGTAATGGACTGAAGGGGGGGGGGACCCATGCCGTTTTTTTCAATGATTTTCATCTATATTGCCGGGTCCTGACAATACATTACAGCCGCAAGCAGTTTTAAATGACATTTTTTCCTTTAGAAATGTCGTTTTACTGTGGTACTGATATAAACACGGCAAAAATGCGCTACTTTACAAGCATACTAAGGACACCCCCCAGGCACGATATTTAAAGGAATATTTAATTTTTATTGTTTCACTTTAAGCATTATTAAAATCACTGCTCCTGAAAAAACGTCAGTTTTTTTAAATGTTTTGCATCGATACATGTCCCCTGGGGCAGAACCCAGGTCCCCAAACACTTTTTATGGCAATAACTTGCATATAAGCCTTTAAAATTAGCACTTTTGATTTTTCACATTCGTGTCCCATAGACTTAAACAGTGTTTGCGTGTTCGAACAAATTTTTTGCCTGTTTGCATGTTCTTGTACGAACCAAACCGGGGGGTGTTCAGCTCATCCCTAATGGTCAGTGTATATTTTCTGGGTATGCCAATTCTTGCATTTATGGTACAACAAAATGTATGTATTGCCTCCCGACTTGTTATGAGTGTCCATCTTGAAGTTAAATTATATTATAGTCTCTCTGTGTCTAACAGTATACAATACTGGCCAAAAGTGATGTGTCTTGATGGTATGTATTGTATGTATTCTATCTCTTTGTGAAGCTGGTGCTGATGTTTTTCTTTGAGTTTGGGGTTGCCGCTGTGATTGGGAACCTGGCGATTGTTCCGAGAGAGGCCATTCTGCTAGTAAGGAAGACAGAGATCTTGTGCTTCTGCTAACCAGGAACATGGATCTCTGTCTTCTTACAGTTACACTATCCCCTTCACAGAAAGAAAGCATCCCCAGGTAACACATTTAACCCTTTGATTGCCCCTGATGTTAACCTCTTCCCTGCCAGTGCACTTTTTTTTTAGCACTGATCACTGTATTGCTGTTGCTGTTCCCCAAAAGGTGTCACTTAGTGTCAGATTTGTCCCCCACAATTTCGCAGCCCCGCTAAAAATAGCTGATTGCTGCCATTACTAGTAAA
This sequence comes from Lithobates septentrionalis, assembly GCA_037952835.1. Lineage (NCBI taxonomy): Eukaryota > Metazoa > Chordata > Amphibia > Anura > Ranidae > Lithobates > Lithobates septentrionalis. The sequence goes on along the minus strand of JBBDGP010000419.1, from coordinate 1,472,533 downwards.
ATAAAAAAATAAAAATTCCATAAATATATCCAGAATTTATAGACACTATAACTTTTGTGCAAACCAATCAATATACACTTATTGGGCTTTTTTTCTTACCAAAAACATGTAGCAGAATACATATTGGCCTAAATTGAGGAAGAAATTATATATTTTTTTTTTATTGGATGTGTTTTATAGCAGAAAGTAAAAAGATATTGTTTTTTTTTTTCAAATTTGTCTTTTTTTTTTTTTTTTTGTAGCACCAAAAATAAAAAAATACCATCGAAAGAAATCTTTATTTGTGGGCAAAAAAACGACAACAATTTTATTTGGGTACAGCGTTGCACGACCGCGCAATTGTCTATTAAAGCAACGCAGTGCCATATCGGAAAAAGTGGCCTAGTCATAAAGGGGGTAAAACTTCTGGAGCTGAAATGGTTAAAGAGACATAGCAAGGGTTGAGGAAGGAGAGGGCTTATAAGATGGAGGTAGGGATTGAAAGGGGTTGTTAGGAGTGATGAGAGTGTGGCTGCTGCTTTTTGAATTTTATAAAACTGACAGGAAACTCTGCTTCTATCTGGGCCCTGTGGTACCATGCCATTTGTTCTCTGCCCTGCTGAAGTTTTCAGGCTGAAGCATGTTTCTCCTGCTTTTGGCATTATGTTATCTAATCTAGTATCCTTTTCTGTCCCCCCCCCCCCCTTTTTTTATTCCCCTGCCATGGGTTGTTATATGATTTGGAAATAGTGACCCTTCTGTTTCATATTTTAAATGCATACTTGCTATGAAAGCAAATTAGCATAACCTCAAAGTTGCGAACCGCCTATGCATATTGTTCGTAATTGAAATGTGCCTTAGACCCTCTAAAAGGTCATTTGGTTTAGCTATTCCCACGTACTGTAGTTTTATACTTGCCTGACATACAGGCCATTGATTTTTAGTTTTACTAGACTACGGTGCTTTGACTTTATTCATTGTATATTTCAGTTGTGTTTAAAGTGGAGTTCCACCCAAAAATTGAACTTCCACTTAAAGGGAAGGTGACCCCCTGACATGCCACATTTGGCATGTCATTTTTTGGGGGGGAGCGCATACCCTCTTTTTAGAGGGTTCCAGCTCCCACTTCCTCCTGACGCACCGCGGCACCGGAAGGGAGATCACCTCTCCCCCCTCCCTCTCAGCAATCATCTGGGACACGTCACAGGTCCCAGAAGATTGCCCGGCCAGTCACGGCGGGCGGTGCGGCTCGCGCATGCGCAGTGGGTGGCCGGCTGTGAAGACACAGCCGGGCGCCCACAGTTACAATGCCAGCGCCACAGAGAGGAGGGGGAGACGAGCGGGGCTTCATTCCCCCGCATCGCTGGACCGTGGGACAGGTAAGTGTCCGATTATTAAAAGTCAGCAGCTACACTTTTTGTAGCTGCTGACTTTTAGTTTTTTTTTTTTGTTTTTTTTAAGCAGAACTCCGCTTTAAGAGCTTTGACCCATTTGTGGAATTTTCTCTATATTGTATATTGTGATGGGTACAATAAAGTTTTTTAATGGGGAAAAAAAAAATCTAGTGTCCTGCAATCCTACTGACCCACCCCCACCCCTACAAACTTTACTTTATATATATATCAATACCAAAGTTGCAGTCATTGCAGTTCTACAGTTTTCTGATCGTTTGAACAATGGCACAATTGTGTCCTTACAGATAAACACTGGTTAATGAGCAGAAGATGTAAAGGCAAAGAAAAAGACAGACAACTTACTGACCGAAAGAGCTTACTGTCTGAGTTGGTGAAATGCAATAAATAATTTATGCTGGTGGAGTAATTTTATCTCTAAATTAAGGGATCAAATACTTTTGTGGTGATATTTCAATACCAAATAATTTCAAAATGATTTAAGGGAAAATGTGGTGTATATTTTTTTACATGATTGCCCGTCTGTTTTTTTTTTTTTAATGATATATTTTGATTTGTAGATTAATGCTAATGGATGTGTTACCTGGCTAATCCAAGCCCCAATACGAGTTTATAAATATAGATTTGTAGATTACCTATCCCTCTTTTAATACATACTTGCAAACTATGTATATATTGTAGCTAAGGTTAATAAAACATTAACAAACATTGAAAGCATTATATACATCATATCTAATTGAAATGGCTATAGATTATTTTTAAGACCAATGTATGGTGCTTATTGAAAAACTGACAGACTAAAAAATTGTCTTATGGGTTGGTCATTTGCAGCTGCTGGTAGAATGTTCTATTGATTTTGATTAAAACTTCATTGTTGACTCAGAATAATGCCACTCTCTTGTTGCACAATCACATTAGCCATTCTCTTTGCTTGGGCGTTAAAGAGGAAGTAAACCCTGATGGGTTTTACTTCCTCTTTTTTTCCCTGCAAAGGTAAAGCATAATGGGCTACTATGCATTGCGTAGTAGCCCATTATGTGTCACCAGGGGCTTAACTAGAAATAGCAGGGCCCCATAGCAAAATGTTGTATGGGGCCCCCCTGCAAACAGCCCCCCCCCACAGCTGCCCTAGTGTCAATACAGCGTGACCTGTGCCCAATGCAGCGTGACCTGTGCCCCATACAGCATGACCTGTGCCCCATACAGCGTGACCTGTGCCCCATACAGCGTGACCTGTGCCCAATACAGCGTGACCTGTGCCCAATACAGCCTGGCTGCCTGTGCCCCATACAGCCCCACCTATGCAGAGGAAGAGGCAAGCCACCCGGATCAGCAGAGAAGCGGGATTGCAATAGCTTTCATTTGAATTTCCTGTCTTCCCGGGGCTCATCGTCACATAGCCCCACCTCATGGCCCAACGCCTTTGACGTCACATGTCCCGCATTGGATCGGCGTTCTGTCTATCAAAGGCACCGGGCCAAAAGGTGGAGCTATGTGACGTGAGCCCCGGGAACACTGGAAGTTCTAATGAAAGCTCTTACATCGGGCAATTCAGCTTTCTGCTGATGCGGACAGCTCGCCTCTTCCTTTCCTCTCTCTTCCCCTGGCTGGGAGACTGTGCCGGCAGTGCTCTTATCCTTACTGGGCCCCACTCGGCTGCGGGCCCCATAGCGCCCGCATGGGTCGCTATGGTGGTAGTTACGCCCCTGTGTGTCACTTACCTGAAAACAAAGCCTGCAATGTCACCACTGTCCCCACTGGCTGGAAGCATCCATCTTCAACCCTCTGCCTTCCGGGGCCACGGACTCCGGCTCTGTAACTGTCCGGAGTTGCGTGACGTCACTCCCGCGCGTGCGCATGGGAGCCGCCAGTCACGGCATGATCTCTATCGTGCCCTTTCTAAAGTGCGCATGCATTGATGACGTCAGCTCACGCGTATATTGTACATATTGCTTAAACCGTGCAGGTTTAGGAGATATTTCCAGCACCTACAGGTAAGCCTTAATATAGGCTTAACTGTAGGTAAAAATGGTTGTACAGAGTTTACAACCACTTTAATCACAACTCAAATGCCCCACATTTTAATAAAAGCTTTCTTCTGTATGATTTTTGAAACAAAGAAATTTGAATGCTTTTATCACTTACATAGTTACATAGTAGGTGAGGTTGAAAAAAAGACATCAAGTTCAACCTATGTGTGTGATGCTTATGTAATGGTTTCTTGAAACTATCAATGCCCCCCGCTGAGACCACCGCCTGGGGAAGGGAATTCCACATCCTTGCTGCTGTTACAGTAAAGAACCCTCTACGTAGTTTAAGGTTAAACCTCTTTTCTTCTAATTTTAATGAGTGGCCACGAGTCTTGTTAAACTCCCTTCTGCGAAAAAAGTTTTATCCCTATTGTGGGGTCACCAGTACAGTATTTGTATATTGAAATCATATCCACTCTCAAGCGCTTGTTCTCCAGAGAGAATAAGTTCAATGCTTGCAACCTTTCCTCATAACTAATATCCTCCAGACCCTTTATTAGCTTTGTTGCCCTTCTTTGTACTCACTCCATTTCTAGTACATCCTTCCTGAGGACTGGTGACCCGAACTGGACAGCATACTCTAGGTGCGGCCGGACCAGAGTCTTGTAGAGTGGGAGAATTATTGTTTTATCTCTGGAGTTGATCCCCTTTTTAATGCATGCCAATATTCTGTTTGCTTTGTTAGCAGCAGCTTGGCATTGCATGCCATTGCTGAGCCTGTCGTCCACTAGGACCCCCAGGTCCGTTTCCATCCTAGATTCCCCCAGAAGTTCTCCCCCAAGTGTATTGTAAGATTGCATTTATATTTTTGCATCATCGAACCTTAGTTGCCCACCCCATTCATTTGTTCAGATTTTTTTGCAAGGTTTCCACATCCTGCGGAGAAGTTACTGCCCTGCTTAGCTTAGTATTGTCTGCAAATACAGAGATTGAACTGTTTACCCCATCCTCCAGGTCGTTTATGAACAAATTAAATAGGATTGGTCCCAGCACAGAACCCTGGGGGACCCCACTACCCACCCCTGACCATTCTGAGTACTCCCCATTTATCACCACCCTCTGAACTCGTCCTTGTAGCCAGTTTTCAATCCATGTACTCACCCTATGGTCCATGCCAAAGGACCTTATTTTGTACAGTAAACGTTTATGGGGAACTGTGTCAAATGCTTTTGCAAAATCCAGATACACGACGTCTACGGGCCTTCCTTTATCTAGATGGCAACTCACCTCCTCATAGAAGGCTAACTGGTCTGTAATTCCCAGGGATGTATTTTGGGCCCTTTTTAAATATTGGTGCTAAATTGGCTTTTCTCCAATCAGCTGGTACCATTGCAGTCAGTAGACTGTCAGTATAAATTAGGAACAATGGTCTGGCAATTATTTGACTGAGTTCCCTAAGTACCCTCGGGTCAGTGGCGGAATTATAGGGGTCACTGAGGTTGCCATGGGGACCGGGCCCCTTGCTGCAGGGGGCTCTAGAGGGCCCCCTGTATATAGTACTTTGATAGGAGGAGCGGAGACAAGCTCCCCGATCCTAAGACGAACTGTATTCGGCACTGTGCAGGGAGCTGGTCACATTGATTACAAAGTGAAAGCACAGTGCTGTGCTCTTTGTCTCCCCCTACAGTGCAGTACCCGGCAGGAAGAGCTAAGGTAAAGGTCTGCCATTTTTTATCTACTGTATGTGTGTTTATATGTATGTGCATGTATGTATGTGTGTGTGTATGTGTGTGTATGTATGTATTTGTGTGTGTGTGCATATATGTGCATGTGTGTGTGCATGTATGTATATGTGTGTATATGTGTGTATGTATGTGTATGCAGTGGCGGTGCGTCCATAGGGGCGCATGGGCGCCGCCCCCTCTCTCCAGGCACCCCTCTATCACAAATTAATAGATTCATGCATAGCGTGAATCTATCTATGGCCGCCACTGCCCCGCTATTTAGACGCCTGGCCCCTTTTTGGACGCCGGGCACCTGAATTACACCGGCGGGGGTGTTTTTAAAGCACTAATAGGCTTCAAAATAGGTGAACTGCGAGTGCCATGCTTGGCGCTCACAGTCCACCCAGGTGTGTTAAAAAAGCGAATAAATATTCGCTTTCCTAACACTGAACCGCCTCTCCATCAATCAGGTGCTCGGGTCTGTTACCCGTCACCTGATTGGCTGAAACGACAGGCGCCGCTATTGGATGCATATCAAGGGGAGAGGGTGGGAGGCGATGCATGGAGGACCCCGCTCGTCGCCGTCACCCGCTGCCCCACCGAGACAGGGTAAGTGCCGGGCAGGGGGGTCACAGTGGCAGCATTTGATGGCACAGTGGCTGCGTTTCAGGGCACAGTGGCGGCAATTGATGGGCACAGTGGCTGCGTTTGATAGGCACAGTGACTGCGTTTGAGGGCACAGTGGAGGCAATTGATGGGCACAGTGACTGCGTTTGAGGGCACAGTGGTGGCGATTGATAGGCACAGTGACTGCGTTTGATGGGCACAGTGGCTGCATATGATGGGCACAGTGGTGGCAATTGATGTGCACAGTGGCTGTGTTTGATGAGCACAGTGAGGCTGGAATTGATGCGTTTTTTTTTTTAAGAATTTTTCAGTTTGCTTGCGCCCCCAAAAAATTTTGAGCACCATCTGCCACTGGTTTATGTGTGTGTGCATATGTGCATATATATATATATATATATATATATATATATATATATATATATATATATGTATGTATATGTGTGTGTGTGTTTCCATGTATATATGCACATTTTATGTATGCGCTTATCTAATCCTGACCCCCTATATGTGTCCCATTAGAACCGATTTTTTTTTTTTGCTTGTTCATAGTACCAGCAAAAAAAAAATGCTGTTCCTCTGAAAAGTGATCCATGCTCAGATCGCTTTTCAGAGGCATTTGACAGCCGGTAAAGAGGCAATATGTTGCCTCCTGACCGCCTGTTTTAACCCCTTAAATGCATCATCACTATGCTGCAACTGCATGCAATGCACACAGTTGCAGAGTGGTTGCATTGCAGCCACTTCAAGGGTGCCCTGACTGGAAAAAGATTGAGAAACACCGACATAGAGGAACCCATCTCTCCATTTTCCTCCTGCAGCCCCTGAATGCCTGTGGGAGGGAGAGGAGGAGAAGCGGGGGGGGGAGGGGGAGAAATCGATTCCTTTACAAGCAGCCACTTACTTGCGACTGGGCCCTGGTGTTCCGCCATCGGGCTCGGAGAAAAGAGCCCTATCCGGGGGTCAGGGGGGCCCTTCATGGTTTCTTGCATCGGGGCCTTGAAGTTTCTAGTTACGCCTCTGCCTCGGGTGCAAGCCATCTGGTCCCGGTGATTTATACATGTTAAGTTTCCCAGGTCTAATTTTAATTCTGTCCTCTGTTAACCATGGAGGTGCTTCCTATGATGTGTCATGAGGATAAACACTGCAATTTTGGTTTCAATTGAATAAACCAAATTTTTACATTGATTCACTAACACTGCATTTATCAACCTTTTTTTTAAGTGGTGACACTCTTTTAAATCTCAAGGCACCCACGATGCCATTCCTAAATAGTTTTTTTCAGAGCGAATCGGACCTTCATTTAGAAAAAAAAATATTTTTAAACTCTAGCTGTATATTTTTATGCCATTACCATGACCTAGCACCAAAAATCCAAATAAAGTGTCCTTTCTTATGACATGCATGAGGGTGAAACATATGTGTGCATTTTTTTTTGTTTATACCCATAGTAGGGCCAAGAGACAATAGTGTACATTTTGTTTTTTTTCCTACCCTAAACACACTGACACTAACAATCACACTGAGATTGACACTAAATATAAAACTTTTTCCTACCTAAAACACACTGACACTAACACTGCCATTAAAGGATAAGTTCAGGGTTACTGTTGCAGCAGCCCTCCCCCCCGATACCCCCCGATTCCCTCCGATTCCCTTGTGACAGCGAGTAGGGGATCTTCTCCCTGCACTTGCAGTCACAATATAGAACACTGTGAATAAAGGGCACTGCTGGATGGACGGAGGTGAGAGCTCTGTGAATAGAACTGCAATTACCGACAACCTTTGTGGCTGTTGGCTTCTAGTTAATAATGAACTAGCAGGGCGCTGGTGAGCACTCTAGGTAGTTCATTGATGCTTTCTGTCAGTGTATAACTGCCTGTCGTTATGAACATGAGCAGACAACTTACACTGACAGTCTGCAAGAGCCATGCATTGCCCTGATTGATGCTTTGCAGGCGCCTAGCAAAAAATAATAAATTTAAATGCACATTTTTTAACCTGCAAAAAGATGTGCATTTATTTTATTTTTTTTAATTTATTTAAAAAAAACATTTCTATTGACTTTTTTTCTGTCACTGTCAATGACAGCTCAGTCTCTGTGCTAGTGGTGCACAATCAAACACTCTACCAGCACAAACACATCAATGTACAGTACATATTTGCCAGCACACCATGGATCTTCAAATAACATCCAAGGGCTTTTATTCAAAGTGATCACATCACGGAGGAAGAGTGTGCTCTTATGTTGTGATGTGATCACTTTGAATACAAGTCTTTGGATGTTATTTGAAGATCCATGGTGTGCTGGCAAATATGTACATTGATCTGTGAAGTTACCAGTCTCCAGCTGGCTGTTGCTGCAGCACCCATTATACCTTAGTCTTTTCCAGGAACAGGTGCAATGGGAATATTGATAGCAGCACAAGCATATGGCACATATATGCAGGGTCACGGGAGAAAGCCCACTTCCATGATGTCATATATACGGTATATGTGTGTGTGTTACGCCTACAACACGCCTGACCAACACAGATAGCAACCCAGTTGAGAAAGGTGGCACCAACACAATACAATGTTACAGAAAATGATCACAGAATTGTTGTCTTGCAAACACTGTGTCTGCTTTTGGAGTCGCAAAATCATTGATTATGCGACTCCAAGTGTGTGTTCCTTGCTGCTGACATATCTCTCAAAATGGTCTAAATGCTCTTGATTTTCTGTCCAATCCATAATAAATAATACCAGGTTTTCTTTTACTCTTCTTTTCTATTAAAGTATATGTACACCCTAATAATGTACCTTTTGAGCAGCTTAAGTTCAAACTTTCATAGCTTATGATAAATGAGCACCTATCAGCTATATTAAATGATAAAATAAAATAGTTTGAAAAAACATGGAACCCGTTGATTAAATATTTTGACTGGTGATCTTCAGACCATATCAGTTTAGGAAATTCTTTGAAAGGTGAGGGCCAGAGCATGGATTCCTTACACCCCCCTTTTCTTTTTTTTCCTTTTCTTCACTTCCTCTTAACTTTCTTGCCCTTTTCTACTTTTCTTCTGTTAACTCAAGGAGAAGGCTCACTTCCACAATTGAGATTGTACGGCCTTCCTCCCTCTGGTGGAGGCTGGTGAAGCCCTCGTTGTCACCGCTGGAGGCTGCATCCATCTTCCCCCGTCTTCTTTCCAGGTCCGCGGACTCCGGCTGTGTGACTGGCCAGAGCCGCGTGACGTCGCTCCCATGCACGGTCATTCCTTCAAAGCGCATAAGCCAATGACGTAATCGGTGGTGTATACAGTAAATATCACCTAAACAGTGCAAGTTTAGAAGATATTTACAGTACCTATAGGTAAGCCTTATTATATTCTTACCTATAGGTACAAACAACACAGCAAAGTTTACTCCCTCTTTAAGTGAATGAAGGGCGCATTTTAGAGCCCAAGTTGACAATTAATTCGGTACTGAGGTAAAATTGAATACTGGTCCTACATCACCATTTAGTGCTCTGATAGATTATTGTTTTCAGTTTGTGGGGTGCTTGAAGACCATGATGTGTATGGTTATAGGCCCTTGGATTGTGGTTTGTGCCATTTCTATAGAAAATGCAGCTAACCATTTTTGTGCAGTTTATTGGTGAATACCTCCTGTTTTTTTTTTCCATATCTTAATTATATATTTTATTACGGCGGAGGAACCATGACTTTTGTATTTTCTTTATACCTGATTGTACACTGGTAATTGTAATTTCTTCTTCTATACAAACTTTTAATGAACAGACTGAAAAGGAAACCCTAATGAACTTTTCTTTGCTTCCTTTTGCAGCTGTGCATATTAACTAATCAGCTTCTAACTTCAGCTTGCTCAATTAAGAGTAAATCTCCCCCAACTCATTGTCACATCAGTTTATAAAGAATTCTGAGAACGATCTTAAGAACTTTAAAAATATGTATCCCACGCAGGTGTATATCTATTTGTATATTTATATAATTTAGTCCATATATTATGTTATTAAGGTGGCACACAATGCAATTTTAATTCACTCTATGTAGAATATATCGTGATATAATCATCATCCTTGCCCTTCATAACCATCACTATTTTTATCTCTGGCAAAGATTGTAAAAAAATTATGAGTCTCACCCAAAAGAATAAAAGTGTAGACTGAACTGAACATTAAAACTGTCTTGTCAGCGGGACTGATTAGATTGTGCACCCCTGATGTGAGCTCATCTTTGCTATGCTTCTTACACATTGAGGCCTGGAATCTGACTGCACACTGAACTTTGTTTTTTGAAAGATTGTTTGCTCGAGGGAATTAAAGATAGGTAATGTATGTCCTTCACATCTGTTAATAAAAAAATTACCTATGCCATAATTCCTTACAACTGTTTAAAATAATAATAATAATTGTGCTATACCATTTTTTGTAATTTAAGATCCAGAAATCTTAAGTTGAATTGAATTGAAAAAAATGTAACAATGCTGTTGGCAGTTGCTTCCAATGGCTAACTCTCCATCTTGTGTTTATATACAGATCTTTATTCTGTGGTGGCGTCTTTAGTAAAGTTATCCACAGTTCTAGTTGATTTTCTTATTTTGGCAAATCATCATCCATAGTAAGAACTTTGTCAAAACACCTTGTTTTAAAACAGCAATTTTTGGTCACTGACACAATTTACTTTACTATACCAAATCATGTCAGAATGTGGTATAGTAGGCTAATGTGAATGTACTGCACAAATTGACAGCATTTTATTAAAAAAAAACTGTAATAACAATAAAAAATTGATTTTTAAAACAGCTTACATGTAAAATCCTTTTCTTGGAGTACATCACGGGACACAGAGCACCATAATAATGACTAACTGGACACTGGCAACCAATAGTAAGAAGGTTCCTCCCATATAACCCCTCCCACATGGGAAGTACCTTCGTTTTGTAGCAAGCAATGAAGATCCCAGAAAAGAAGGGAGGGACAGCTGTGTCCCGTGATGTATTTCAAGAAAAGGATTTTACAGGTAAGCTGTTTTAAAAATCCATTTTTCTTTATCGTACATCACGGGACACAGAGTACCATAATAATGACTATCTGGGATGTCCTAAAGCAATGCATTTGAGGGGAGGGAACACAGTATTCCTAGACCCTACTCAGGCCCAGGGTTTATAAAGCTGCTTGCAGCACACTGCGGCCAAAAACGTCTCCCTTTGAGATCTAACATCCACCTGGTAAAACCTGGTGAACGTATGAACCGAAGGACAAGCTTCCGTTTTGCAAACCTGAGCCACAGACACCTGTTGGCGCATTGCCCATGATGCACTAACTCCTCTAGTGGAGTGAGCTTTCAGATACCGAGGTGGAACCTTTTGTTTTAACTTATAAGCCTGGATAATGACCTGGCGAATCCACCTAGAGATAGTTAAACTAGTCGCTGCCTGTCCCTTTTTAGGACGCTCTGGCAGGACAAAAAGGGAGTCAGTTTTCTGAAAAGGAGCTGACATGCTTAAGTAAACCTTGATCTCTCTCACCACATCCAGTGAGTGAAGCGACCTTTCTTCCCTAGACTTAGGGTTTGGAAAAATGATATCCTGATTCAAATGAAAATTGGAAACCACTTTAGGCAAAAAATCCAGACGGGGGCGCATGACCACCTTGTCCTGATGTAAAAATAAAAAAGGTTTTTCAAAAGAAAGGGCGGCCAACTCTGACACCCTTCTAGCCGAGGTTATGGCCACCAAAAAGACCAATTTCCAAGTCAATAGGATCAAAGGAATATGCTTAATAGGTTCAAAAGGTTGACTCTGTAGAGCTGATAGCACAAAGTTCAGGTCCCAGGGGCTTAAGGGTGGCTTAACCAGCGGCCTTAAGTTCATTACCCCCTTGACGAAGGTTCGCACTAAAGAATGAGATGCAATTGGTCTCTGGAAAAAAAACGATAAGGCCGAAATTTGTCCTTTAATGGTCCCCAAAAATAGGTTTAAATCAATTCCTGTTTGAAGAAAAGCAAGGACCTTCCCAATCGTATACTTGCGAGGGTGCCATCTTCTCCCCTCGCACCAGGAAATGTATGACTTCCAGACCCTATGGTAAATACTTCTAGAAACTGGTTTCCTAGCATTTATTAGAGTAGACAAGACTGAACCTCTAATGCCACGGTCTTTCAGTACCCTGGTCTCAATAGCCATGTCATCAAATTTAGCGACCGTAAAGAAGAATGGAATATGGAATCTTGGGATAACAGGTCTGGACGGTATGGGAGGCACAATGGATCCCCCACCGCCATCCTCACAATCTCTGTGTACCAGGACTTCCTGGGCCACCCTGGGGCCACCAGGATCACTGGTTTCTGTTCTTCCTGTATTGTCAGAGAACCATTACAAATGCTTGTTTCCGTGCGCCAGCTAGACGTGCGGCACGAACGAGTGAGCCCTGGACCAGGCACGCACATTAGCACTCGCATACGAACGAGTGCACGTCAGCGTGGGCACGTCCGCACGCCAACGAATCACTGCACAGGGCGCCCTATTTAAAGGATCAGCATACTAGTATCAGTGCTGGATTGTCTCAGCTAGTTCCTGTATCCTTGTTGCTGTTTTGATTGAACCTTGATCCTGAAACCTTGGCTTCCCTGACTACTCTTTTGGATTATCTCTTCAACTCTGCTTACTTCTGCTTCCTGTACCGAACCCGGCTTGAACTCCTGACCACGGCTCTGTCTTCCGATCTTGTACCTCTCTGCCAACCTCCGCTAGCCCCTGACTACGAACCTGCCTATCGATTGTGTACCTTTTCTGCCAGCACATTGCCGACTCCTGCTTGTCCCCGACCTTGCAAGTTCTCCTGTTGGACTTTCCTGAACCAATCCAGGATCGACATCTCTCCAGCACCTCTAAGGCTCCGGTGTTCCTGACCCTGCCAACAGGCACCTGTGCCCTTCCGTTGCCCTAGCAGCCCTGTCTCCACCTCCAGGGGTGCTAGGACCAGAACCGTGCAAGAGGCCACCCTCGTCATTTCAGACTCCACAGTAAGGTACGTGACATGTATCCTGCGTAGCAGGTGTGGCAGAATCTGGATCGGAGGAAAAGCATAGATTAGAGAATACCGATCCTAGGGAACCACCAATGCATCCGTCCCGACAGCAAGTGGATCCTTGGTCCTGGATACAAACCTGTCCACCTTGGCATTGAATCTGGATGCCAGAAGATCCACATCTGGGATCCCCCAATGCTGGCAGATTTGAAGAAAAACTTTGGGATGAAGGGACCATTCCCCTGGTAACAATTGATGTCGACTTAGGTAGTCTGCCCGCCAATTGTCCACACCCGGAATAAAGACCGCTGAAAGAAACGGCACATGCCTCTCTGCCCACGTTAATTTGTGACTTACCGCCTTCCGGGTGCCGCCTTGGTGGTTGATGTATGCCACCACCGTGGAGTTGTCGGACTGGACTCGGACAGAAAGACCCCGCAATCTGGATGTCCAGAAAAGGAAAGCCAAGCGAGCTGCCCGAATTTCCAGCAGATTGATGGGCAAGGCCTTTTCCACTTGGGACCATATTCCCTGGACAGATGCCTCTTCCAGGACTGCCCCCCAGCCGAGAGGACTGGCGTCCGTAGTTACCACCTTCCAGGTTACAGGCGGAAAGGATTTTCCGCCCCTCAAGTTGCTGGTTTTCGACCACCAAGAGAGGTCCCATTGTACCTGTAGGGATAGAGACATGGGACAATCCAAGGTTTGAACAGTCTTGTCCCAGGCCTCCAGGATATTTTTCTGGAACAACCTGAAGTGAAACTGCGCATAGGGGACTGCGCTGAAATGATGATACCATCTTGCCCAGCAACCTCATGCACAGTCGAATCGAAGGCCTCTCTACTCCTTTGACCTTTTGGACCAGCTCCACTATGGAGTTGACTTTTAAGGGAGGTAAAAATACCTTTTCTTGAGTGGTGTCCAGGATCAGGCCCAGATATATCAAGACCTGAGCCGGACGGAGGGCCGATTTGTCCACATTCAGAATAGAGCCTAGGAACCTCAGAAAACGAATCGTTGTAACGTTTTCGACTAGGATGGAGCAAGATTGGTCCTTTAACAGAAGTTCGTCCAGATATCCTATCACCGAGATCTTTTGGGACCTTAGGAATGCCAATACTGGGGCCAGAATCTTTGTATAGACCCGAGGGGCCGTGGCTAGACTGAATGGCAATGCCACAAATTGGAAATGACGCCCCTCTACTGCAAAACGCAGACATCTTTGATGTGGACCGAAGATTGGTACATGCAGGTACGCGTCCTTGATGTCTATGGATGCTAAGAAATCCCCTTTTCTCAAGGATGCGATTACCGAACGGACCGACTCCATACGGAAGGATCGGACGCTTAGAAAGCAGTTGAGGGACTTGAGGTCCAGAATGGGCCTTACCTCCCCGTTTGGCTTCGGCACTGTGAAAAGGTTTGAGTAAAACCCCTTGAATCTTTCTTTGTGCGGAACCTTGACAATTACCCCTTGCTTTTCCAGATGCTCTAAAGCCAGGAACAGGCATTTCTTTTTCTCTGGATCTGATGGAATTCTGGATACCAGAAACCGAGTTGGGGGAAATTCCCAGGACTCTATTTTGTAACCTTGTGTTTATAGTGGAAATGACCCACCTGTCCTGAACCAGTTTCCCCCAAGCATCTGAGAACAGCCGAAGTCTGCCCCCCACCCGTAAGAGTGGGGGCGCCCCTTCACAAGGTAGACTTGGAATTGGACTTGGCTGGCTTTTGGGTCCAGGGTCTTTTTTAAGCCTGAGGTTTTTGTATAACTAGGCGGCTGAGGCCGTCAATACCGCATGGGAGAAGAAGCACTTGGCCCTGGAGCGTTGGGAATCTTAAAGGAAGGCTGCTTATTCCTTATTTTAACAGGAAGCAAGGAGCTCTTTCCTCCTGAGATCTTTTGGATATATTTATCCAGATCTTCTCCAAATAGACACTCTCCATGAAAAGGAAAAGCCGCGAGCAGCCTTTTGCATGGCGTCTCGGCGGACCAGTTTTTTAACCACAAGACTGCGCACATGAATTGAAAGTAGCGCAAAACGAGACATCTGCTGGATCGAGTCTTTTAATGCGTCTACAGCAAAACATAAAGCGCGAGGAAGTTCCGACAATTCGTTGGAAGATTCCTCCTGAAAAGGTAGGTTCCTAACCAACCTCTTAAAACGGTCCTTCAGGGACTGGCAAATACCGGTAGCCGCAATTGCCGGCTGTACTGCTGACCCAGCCACCGCAAAGGAAGCTTTTAGTAAGGATTCCATTTTTTTTTATCTGCACAGTGCTTGCCATCACGTGGCCCATGTAAACTTGCACGGGCGTTTGCTCTTATTTATGCCGGCTTTTTAAACGTTTTATCCTTCATTTTTTGTATATGACCATTGGTCTATTGAGGCAATAAACTCCTTGAATTTGCTACACCATTGGAGTTTTCTTTTCCCTCTCCTCCCCTGTTGTTCATCTATGCTTCCTGTGACGAGTGAGTCTCCCTCCCAACGCTGAAGCACTGGAATCATCTCCCGTTGTGTGCGGCGCATACGAGCTGACCTGGACGCTGATATCCATCTGTCCCCGCAGAGGGCTATATCTGCAGGCCTGTATGACCTTTCTATATAGGAGGTCCAACTTGCCTGGTAAGGGTACATCTCTAACACCCCTTGGAACCACTGGTGTTTGGAAGCTTCTTCAAGTCCTTCTATTTATTTTTTTTCACTCATGGGATGCACTAAAGGAACTGATGAATGTGTGTAATAATGTGTGTGTGTGTAATCCTTAGTGTTTTGAACCCTATAGGTGTGATATTGAATAATAAATATCCAAAATAATTTATGTGAAAAAAACTTATTGAAGAGTTTGTTATAGTTCCGCTAAATATTGAATTCCCATGCTCCAAACAATATTGTGAAAACAATATAGTAAAAAATGTTGGTATAGTGACACCAGCCACAATGTTGCTAAAAAAACTTTTGGTCAGCAACAATGTAGCATCCACTCATTACTCAAAATAATATTGTGAACATCATATGGTGAAATATAGTGGTATAGTGACACCAGCCACAATGTTGCAAAAAGACTCTTTGGTCAGCAACAATGTAGTATTCACTCCACACCTCAAAAATAGTGCTAGAAAAAAATAGTCTGTGAGTGAGAACTTCTTCCCCCTGAATATCCTGTGTAAGGATTTAAACAATAAAAAATATGTATTCAAACTCAGTCCTCATAGAAATATATATTATGCTGATGATGAAATAAATCTTCTACTGGAATACAGCGATGATCTTCCTATTCAGAAAATATAGTGTAGAAGAGGCCGCTTACCGGATCAGATGGATCTCTGGTTAGGGAGATCAAACAAGCTTGTTGCATTAGCCTGCCGGCTTCCCTGATTATCACCTGGATGTCAGTTGTAGGATCTTCATCCACTTTACCCAATCCACAGAACAGGTATCCTCTGTTTTTGGTATACAGGATTTCACAACTCCAGAATGATTTTAAGTCTTTGAATTATCCATAGTATAGCCAAACACCTCAGTGGGAACAAAGCGGGAGAAACTCCATAGTGCAGATGTGTATTTCAAAAAAATTTATTTTAAAAACTTTTTCACAGTCACTTCAACAAATTCCACTGCAGTTAATCACAGCAATGACACACAGCACTCTAGGAACCGCAAATCAACAACTTCAAAAGTGCACAGCAAACGGGAACCAGATAAAAAACAGCTAAAAAACAGCTAAAAAGTTCAACTGAAAATTTTAGCAGACATGCAGCGAGGGAGCAAACCGACTGACTGCATGGGGAAAAAAAACACTAAAAAAACGTGCTGGCATCACAGCCTCTAGCTCCCAGTGGAAGCCTGTTTAGGGGAAACATGTCGGGTGGAGCTAGAGGCTGTGATGCCATCACATTTTTTTTGTTTTTTTTCCCATGCAGTCAGTCGGTTTGCTCCCTCGCTGCATGTCTGCTAAAATTTCCAGTTGAACTTTTTAGCTGTTTTTTAGCTGTTTTTTATCTGGTTCCCGTTTGCTGTGCACTTTTGAAGTTGTTGATTTGCGGTTCCTAGAGTGCTGTGTGTCATTGCTGTGATTAACTGCAGTGGAATTTGTTGAAGTGACTGTGAAAAAGTTTTTAAAATAAATTTTTTTGAAATACACATCTGCACTATGGAGTTTCTCCCGCTTTGTTCCCACTGAGGTGTTTGGCTATACTATGGATAATTCAAAGACTTAAAATCATTCTGGAGTTGTGAAATCCTGTATACCAAAAACAGAGGATACCTGTTCTGTGGATTGGGTAAAGTGGATGAAGATCCTACAACTGACATCCAGGTGATAATTACGGAAGCCGTCAGGCTAATGCAACAAGCTTGTTTGATCTCCCTAACCAGAGATCCATATGATCCGGTAAGCGGCCTCTTCTACTATATTTTCTGAATAGGAAGATCATCGCTGTATTCCAGTAGAAGATTTATTTCATCATCAGCATAATATATATTTCTATGAGGACTGAGTTTGAATACATATTTTTTATTGTTTAAATCCTTACACAGGATATTCAGGGGAAGAAGTTCTCACTGACAGACTATTTTTTTCTAGCACTATTTTGAGGTGTGGAGTGAATACTACATTGTTGCTGACCAAAGAGTCTTTTTGCAACATTGTGGCTGGTGAGACTGTATTAGATACTTTGTACACCGCCTGCACTGTATTAGCAACTATACACAACGGAATGCACTGTAGCCCACTGATAAAGAGGGAAATATCATTTTACTAGACAATGACAAGTATGCGATAAAATTCTCAAAAATCTGATTTGGTATAGATGCATTACAGGAGATATTATAGAAGAATACAATAAAGAATTCTATAATTTGATTGTGTCAGGAAAGAGGCAAGTACCAGTCTCGCCAATATCGCTGCCTTTTTTCGCACATGCGCGGTAGAGCGGCACTCCAGCGCACCCCTGAGCACAATACAGCGAAACGGCCAATGCGCATGTGCAATTCGGCAAAACGGCTAATGTTTGTGTGCAATTCAGCAGAACGGCGAACGCGCGTACGTAATAGCACGCACAACATGAGCCCCCCACTGGCCTATAAAAGCCACTCTGTGCCATGACCAGACTGCTGGTTTGTCTTTCAGCTCCCTGTGTGTTTCCTGCTTGTATCTTGATTCTTGATTACCTGTTGTGACCCGGATTGACCTTGACCTGCTCTGATCTCTATCTGCATCTGACCCTCGGCTTGCCTTCCGGACTTCTCCACTGTGTTTGACCCTCGGCCTGTCTATGGATATTGCTTCCTGTCTCCAGTGATTGACCCTCAGCCTGCTCCTGGACTTTGCTATTGTCTTCAGTGCTCGACCCCTGGCTTGCTCACAGACTTTGCTTCCAGTTACCTTTGTTTGACCCTCGGCCTGTTCACAGACTTTGCTTTCAATCTTCAGTACTAAGTCATCAGCCTGCTGACAGACCTGCTAACAGTCCTTTGCACTAGACTGTTTTGACCTATCTAAAGACTCTTACTAGTCAACAGTGTTTGACCCCCGGCCTGTTGTTGGATCTTGCTGTTCATCCTCCTTCTTGAGCTTCAGCATCTTCCAGTCCTGCACAGCTGTCTCCCTGCCGGTGACCTTCACGCAAGACCTGCCCAGCCAGCTGGTGACTCGTACCTCTTTGTGCCCTTCACCCCCTGTACCATCTCCAGGAGTGGCGTGCGCTTAGTCGCAAGAGGTTACCGCTCTCAGCATCTCGGCCTTGGTGAGTACCCTTATCTGACAGATTGACACAACATTTCTTAATGGTACTATTACCCCACTATTTCCCTAAGGTCCCAACTTTCTATACACTCCCTAAAATTCACAAAAATCCGTGCAATCCACCGGGTAGACCCGTAATATCAGGAAGGGGGACTATTAGTTTAAATGCTAGTAGACTTGTCAATGAAACTTTGAACCCTTAGTGACTGCTTTGCCATCCTATGTCAAGGATACTATTCACATGCTACAAATCCTTGACAATTTCAATATCTCAGAACACTCCACTCTAGTTACCATAGATGTGGAAGCATTATATAGTTTGATTCCTCATGATAAAGGCCTAGCGGCCATTAAGCATATTTTACATATGAGGGCCATACACGAGCAAGCCAATAACTAATTTATTATCTCATTATTAGAGTTTATTCTCGAACATAATGTTTTTACATTTAATGGGTCCCACTACCTCCAGATACAGGGGGTGTCTATGGGGATATGTTGTGTCTCTCAGAAAATTAATTCTTTCAGGGCTAAAATGATTGCCAACAGCTCTCTGTCATCAATCTCGTAATTGCGCTCGGCAGGTGACAATTTCTTGGAAAAGTAGCCACAAGGATGCATAGCACTCTCAGAGGTAGGACGTTGAGACAGAAGGGCGCCAACACCAGTCTCAGAAGCATCAACCTCAAGGATAAAAGGTAACGTAGGGTCAGGATGTGCCAACACAGGAGCAGAAACAAAGGCAGCCTTGAGACTTTCGAAGGCCTTAATGGACTCCGGAGACCAACTCTGTGGGTTACCGTTCTTTCTGGTCATATCGATCAGGGGCTTGACCAGAGATGAGAAGTTACGAAATAACTCTGTAATCAACGGGGTCAGGTAGGCATTCTTAATCGTGAAATGATTGAGACCCCTATAATCAATACAAGGTCTCAGTTCACCGCTCCTCTTCTTCACAAAGAAGAAACCAGCACCAGCAGGGGACGAGGATTTGCGGATGAAACCCTGAGAAAGTGCGTCTGCAACATACTCCTCCATGGCTTTATCCTCCAAGACCGACAAAGGGTAAACCCGGCCACGAGGGGGAGTGGCACCAGGTTGAAGGTCAATTGCGCAATCATACGGTCGGTGTGGAGGCAAACTACCGGCTTGACCTTTTGCAAAGACATCACTAAAATCACGGTACTCCCCTGCCAGGGTGGCGAGTGAAGAGGTACACAAGATCTTGGCTACCTTCCAGAAGCATGTTTCACTGCATTGTGGTGACCAGGAGAGAACTTCAGCACAGAGCCAATCAAAAGAGGAGTTGTGCCTCTGTAACCAAGGATAACCAATAACCAGCAGAAACTTAGGAGAGGTAATCACTTGGAATTGGATTATCTCATGGTGAAGAGCCCCTACGGCCATGGACAACGGACAGGACCTCAAGGTTCGGGTGTTCCCAGGACGGGAGGTGGGTGGAGATAATCAGTAGGCGTGGAGGAGGAGAAAGTGAAACCCTCTTCGCTCTGAATGCTGGGGCCTCTGCCTCTTTCCTCGTTGTGACGTCACTGGTTGCTAGACGTCAGGCGGGCCGCAGCTAGCAACCAGTTTGGCCAGCGGCCGGTGGTGAAGTATGCAAAAACCGGTCTCCACCAACCAGGAACCCAGGCTGACAGTGAGTGATAGGCAGCGGCGATACCAGGACCAATTTAGGGGCATCAGATCCCAGGACATGTGGTCACCCTAGATGCACCCCTAGAGTTTGTGCCCGGGCCCCCCCCTCCCCTTCGCCACTGTATCAGTCTGAACAGATGAAGTGAAGAGAGAATAGTTTAGCTGCTTCAAAGTGGAGTTTTTTGAATTGACTCTTTTTTACGATGGATTTTTTTTTGTTTTTCAATTTATCAATTTAATGAATTTATACATTTAAAAACACTATAAATAAAAAAAACAGTCATTTTAATGAATTCCTTTCCAAGTGTTTTTGCATATAATTGTCATTTTATTGTTATTAGCGGTATTTTACACAATTAGAAAAACAGTTAAAGGAACACCAGTGTTTAACTAGTCTCAAACTTAGACGGGCTACATACGGTGCCTTGAAAAAGTATTCATACCCCCTAAAAATTTTTCACATTTTGTCATGTTACAAACCAAAAACACAAATGTATTTTATTGGGATTTTATTTGATCGACCAACACAAAGTGGCACATAATTGTGAAGTGGAAGTAAATGATAAATGATTTTCACATTTTTTACAACTAAATATGTGAAAAGTGTGGTGTGCATTTGTATTCAGCCCCCTTTACTCTGATATCCCTAACTAAGATCTACTGGAGCCAATTGCCTTCAGAAGTCACCTAATTAGTAAATAGAGTCCACCTGTGTGTAATTTATTCTCAGTATAAATACAGCTGTTCTGTGAAGCCCTCAGAGGTTTGTTAGAGAATCTTAGTGAACAAACGGGATCATGCAGGCCAAGGAAACACACCAGACAGGTCAGGGATAAAGTTGTGGAGAAGTTTAAAAGCAGGGTTAGGTTATAAACAAATATCCCAAGCTTTGAACATCTCACAGAGCACTGTTCAATCCATCATCCGAAAATGGAAAGAGTATGGCACAACTGCAAACCTACCAAGACATGGCCGTCCACCTAAAATGACAGGCCGGGCAAGGAGAGCATTAATCAGAGAAGCAGCCAAGAGGCCCATGGTAACTCTGGAGGAGTTGCAGAGATCCACAGCTCAGGTGGGAGAATCTGGGACAACTATTATGCCGCGTACACACGAGCGGACTTTACGGCAGACTTTGCCCGGCGGATTTTTCAACGTACTTTACGACGGACTTTCTGAATGAATGGACTTGCCTACACACAATCCAAGAAAGTCCGTCGAATTCGTACGTGATGACATACGACCGAACTAAAACAAGGAAGTTCATAGCCAGTAGCCAATAGCTGCCCTAGCGTGGCTTTTTGTCCGTCGAACTAGCATACAGACGGCGGACTTTTCGACCGGACTCGATTTCAACGGATAAATTTGAAACAAGTTTCAAATCTAAGTCCGTCCAACTTTTGAGCAAACAAAGTCCGCTGGAGCCCACACACGATCGAATTGTCCGACGAAATCCAGTCCGCCGGGCAAAGTCCGCCGTAAAGTCCGCTCGTGTGTACGCGGCATTAGTCGTGCACTCCACAAATCTGGCCTTTATGGAACAGTGGCAAGAAGAAAGACATTGTTGAAAGAAGTCCCATTTGTAGTTTGCAAGCAGCCATGTGGGGGACACAGCAAACATGTGGAAGAAGGTGCTCTGGTCTGATGAGACCAAAATTTTACTTTTCAGCCTAAAAGCAAAACGCTATGTGTGGCTGTAAATCTAACACTGCACATCACCCTGAACACACCATCCCCACCGTGAAACATGGCGGTGGCAGCATAATGTTGTGGGGATGCTTTTCTTCAGCAGGGACAGAGAAGCTGGTCAGAGTTGATACGAAGATGAAGCCAAATACAGGGCAATCTTAGAAGAAAACCTGTTAAGAGTCTGCAAAAGACTTGAGATTGGGGTGGAGGATCACCTTCCAGCGGGACAACAACCTTAAACATACAGTCAGAGCTACAATGGAATGATTTAGATCAAAACATTTTCATGTGTGCCCAGTCAAAATCCAGACCTAAATCTAATTGAGTGTCACGTACCTGTTAGGTGGAGCCCGGAGTGCAGAGAACGGCCTCTCGTATATCTCTGACTCAGGAACCCCTGAAGGTGTGAACAGGGGCTCGGGAGTACAGAGGGGCACAAGTGCCTGGCTGGAACACTGGAGTAGAGAGCTGGATCCTGTAGTCAGCAGGGAGGTGCTCTGTAGTCCCGAAGCAGGTTGCAGACAGCAGGGAGGTGCACTGTACTCCCGTAGCAGGTTGCAGACAGCAGGGAGGTGCACTGTAGTCCCGCAGAAGGTTGCAGACAGCAGGGAGGAGTATTGTAGTCCTGTAGCAGGTTGCTGACAGCAGGGAGGTGCGCTGTAGTCCCGTAGCAGGTTGCAGACAGCAGGGAGGTGCAGACAAGCCGGGTCAAGGTACTGGCAGGCAGATCAGGTACAAGAGGGCAAACCAAGAGAATAGTCAGAATCCAAGCCGAGATCGGGGCAGGCAGCAAACGGGTAAGTCAGGAACAAGCCAAGTAAGTACTGGATACAGAGAAACTGGTAACAAGGGAGCAGGGGTCTCAGGAAACGCTGTAGACCGGACAGCAAGGCAGCATTGGAACAGTCTCCTTTAAATAGCCCATCTTGGCGCCAAGTGTTGTTACAGGGGGCGCGCGCACCCGCGCGCGCCCGTGCGCCGCTATTGGCGCTATTGCGCACACACGTTCGCCCATTATCGCTATTGGCGCTATTGCGCACGCACGAGCGCCGGATGGCGCTTACAGGCATTCTTTTAATCTTCCGTTTGCTGGAATGACTACAAGAGGGCTTTTCCTGACATTGCCCCCCTCCAAAGGGCAGCCTCCGGATGCCCAACTGGGCCATTTTACTCGGATGAGTTCTTTTAAAGGCTAGAATTAGTCTTTTGGCGTGGATGTTAGTCTCTGGTTCCCAGGAGTTCTCCTCGGGGCCGTAACCCTTCCATTTCACCAGGTACTGAACCTGATTACGTCTCCTCTGGCAATCTATGATGGATTCTATCTCGAATTCTTCTCGCCGTTTATAAGTACAGGTTCAGGAGGACCGGTGTTCCGGTTAAGAAAGGGATCCGGGACTGACGGTTTGAGTAAAGCCACGTGAAAGACTGGATGTATACGGAAAGATTCCGGTAGCTTCAACTCATACGCCACACTGTTAATTTTTCTCAACACTGGGAAGGGACCCACAAACTTAGGGCCCAATTTCTTGGATGGGCATGCCAGTTTCAGGTTCTGCGTGGACAACCAGACTTGATCTCCAGGTTTTAGGTCAAGCTCCCCTCTTCTCTTTCTGTCAAACGTTTCCTTGTTATAGTCCTGGGTCCTTGCCATTGTTTCTTGAAGTAGCTTGTTGTTGGTGCTGAAGAAGTTCAAGGTTTCTTGAGCCGCCGGTACTGCACACTCTGGTATGTTATTGGACAGAAATAAGGGATGGAACCCGTAGTTCGCAAAAAACGGGGATTGGTTGGTTGCAGAATGCACAGAATTATTGTAGGCGAACTCAGCAAGAGGTAGCAGAGGCACCCAGTCATCTTGAGAAAAGCAAGAATAGCATCGCAAATACTGTTCAAGGGTCTGGTTGGTTCGTTCAGTTTGACCATTCGTCTGAGGGTGGTAGGCAGAAGAGAAGGAGAGGTCAATCTTCAAGGCCCCACACAGGGCTTTCCAGAATTTGGATGTAAATTGTACCCCCCGATCAGATACAATATTAGCGGGTACACCATGGAGTCTTACAATGTCTTTAATAAAAATCTTCGCAGTCTCGGAAGCAGATGGGGTACCCTTCATAGGCAGGAATTGAGCCATTTTAGAAAGTCTGTCAACCACTACGAAGATGGTGGTGAAATCTTCTGAAGGTGGTAATTCCACAATGAAATCCATGGAGATCATCCTCCATGGTCTTTCTGGTACAGGTAGAGGCCTCAACAGTCCCCAAGCCCTGATCTTGCTGCCCTTGTTCTGGATGCAAGTAGTACATGCTTCAATATATTGTCTGCAGTCCTTTTGTAGCTGAGGCCACCAAAACATGCGCTGCAGGAGTTCAGAAGTCTTGTGTACCCCGAAGTGGCCAGCTAGTTCATGGTCATGACAAGACTTGAGGATGGCAACCCGTGTCTGTTGTGGCACAAAAATTCTGTCCTTGTACCAAAGTAGATCATCTTTCCACTGTAAAGTGACATCTGTTGGATGGGGAGCCAGTGAAGAAGCTTGTTTAATTTGGGAAAGCAGATCTCCCTGAAGCATGAGAAAATTCCCAGGAGCAAGGATGGTATAACGAGGAGAAGAAACTTCAGGTTCGCTGAACATCCGGGAAAGCGCGTCTGGTTTAGTATTCTTAGATCCCGGCCTGTAAGTGATGTGAAAGGCAAATCTAGTGAAAAAAAGTGCCCATCTGGCTTGTCGTGGTTTCAATCTCTTGGCAACTTTCAAGTACTCTAAGTTCTTGTGATCAGTGTACACCAGAATAGGATGGGCTGCTCCTTCCAAGAGGTAACGCCATTCTTCTAGCGCAGCCTTGATTGCAAGTAGTTCTCTGTCCCCGACATCATAATTTCTTTCAGCCTCGGTTAGCCTGCGAGAGAAGAACGCCACTGGGTGTAACAGAGCCTTGGATCCTTGTCTCTGTGAAAGAACTGCCCCTACTGCTATCTCAGAAGCATCTACTTCCAGTATATAAGGTAAGGCTGGGTCAGGATGTTTTAAGACGGAGGCTGAAACGAACTGTTCTTTCAAGGAAGTAAAGGCTGCTTGAGCTTCAGGAGACCATTGGAAACTGGTGCCTTGCCGGGTAAGACTTGTGATGGGGGAAATGATAGAAGAAAATCCCTTGATGAATTTGCGATAAAAATTTGCAAACCCCACAAATCGTTGAATTCCCCTCTTATCAGTCGGGGCTGGCCAATCCAAGATGGCAGAGACCTTCTGTGGATCCATCTTGACACCATCTATCGAAATGATCAGGCCCAGAAACTGGATGCTTTGGCGTTCAAACTCGCACTTCTCAGGTTTTGCATACAAGCCATGCTGGCGAAGGCGGGTTAGAACTTTCCTGACATGTCCCCGGTGAGTAGCTAGTGAAGAGGAAAAGATCAAGATGTCATCCAGGTATACTATGATAAACAAGTCAAGATAGTCTCTGAAAATATCATTAACAAAATGCTGGAAGGTGGCAGGAGCATTGCATAACCCGAAAGGCATGACAAGATACTCAAAATGTCCGAAGCGGGTACGGAAGGCCGTTTTCCATTCATCTCCGCTTTGGATCCGGACTAAATTGTAGGCTCCACGAAGGTCTAATTTGGTAAAGATGAATGCAGTTCCGAGTCGCTGGAAAAGTTCAGGTACCAAGGGTAGAGGATACCGATTCTTAATTATGATTTTATTAGGGTCTCGATAATCTACGCAAGGGCGTAGAGAGTGGTCTTTCTTTTCTATGAAGAAAATCCCTGCCCCTGCTGGAGAGGTAGAAGGGCGTATGAACCCTTTCCTCAGGTTGTCATCTATGTATTCTTTAAGAGTTCCAAGTTCAAGTTCGGTCAAGGGAAAAATTCTCCCAAAGGGAATTTCTGCTCCGGGAAGCAACTCAATCGGGCAG
Source organism: Lithobates septentrionalis (assembly GCA_037952835.1). NCBI lineage: Eukaryota > Metazoa > Chordata > Amphibia > Anura > Ranidae > Lithobates > Lithobates septentrionalis. The sequence goes on along the minus strand of JBBDGP010000419.1, from coordinate 1,446,784 downwards.
TCGTAAGGTCTATGGGGTGGCAGAGTCTCTGCCCCTTTCTTACTGAATACATCCAGAAAATCATGATAAGCCTTAGGAACTGCTTGGCAGGCTTCAGCATCGGTCTCCAGACATAGCAGAGAAGATGGGATGTTGGGAGTTTCCTGTAAACAATGTTGCTGGCAATAGGAGGAATGAAAACTAATTTTTCCAGTGGACCAGTCTATTTGCGGATTATGTGCCTTGAGCCAGGGCATTCCTAGTATGATGGGAAACAAAGGAGATTCGATGATATCAAGACAGAGTAGTTCTTGGTGGTTGCCGGAAATGGTGGTTTTAAGAGGAACTGTTTCTTGTGTTACAGGCCCAGATTTAATAGCTGATCCGTCGGCCAGATGTACAGACAGTCCCTGTGCTCTGGGTCGTAGAGGTATGCGGAGTCTATGGGCAAAAGACAAGTCCATGAACCCGCTGCAGGCTCCGGAGTCAATGATGGCGGTTGCTTGCGTATTCCCTTCTGGAAGCTGTAGAGAGATGGGGATAGCCAAATGAGTAGCGTTAACTAACACAGCAGGTGAAGAGGTAGAGGAAAGAGTAAAGTGCTTATGAGTCTTTGCGGGTCAAGTCCTCACATAATGTCCAGATTCTCCGCAATACAGGCAAAGGTTATTCGCTCGCCGGCGTTGGCGTTCTTCCGGAGTCAGAGAGGGACGGATCAGGCCTAGCTGCATTGACTCAGTGGAATCAGCAGGAGGGTGGACAGAAGGCTGTGGTACATGTGGAAGCATCCAGACTGGGCGAGCGGACCCAGCAGTCCGTTCAGCTCTTCGCTCTCTTAGGCGCCTGTCGATCTGGATGGCAAGATTGATAAGGGCTTCAAGTGTCGCAGGGATGCCAACCCGGGCCAACTCATCCTTTAGTGGCTCAGAAAATCCCATGCGGAACTGGTGGCGTAGGGCAGCGTCGTTCCAGTTTGTGTCGGAACTCCAACGCCTGAACTCAGATGCATAGTCCTCCGCCGCCCTACGGCCTTGCTGGAGAGAGAACAGAGCTGCTTCTGCGATAGCTGCTAGTTGCGGGTCCTCATAGAGAAGGGCCATGGCTTGGAAGAAAGTGTCCAGTTGGTTAAGGCAGCTGTTCTTTTGCTCCAGGAGTCGATGAGCCCATGCCTGGGGTTCCCCCAGCAGAAGGGAGATGATGAACCCCACCTTAGTGGTTTCTAAAGAAAAAGTCCTGGGTTGTAGTGCAAAGAAAAGTTCACATGCATTATGGAATGCTCTAAACTTGCTGCGGTCCCCGGAGAACCTTTCTGGTGTGGGAACTTTAGGTTCTGGAGGCAACATTACTACAGAAGGACCCGGGGGAGGACCTGGAGCGGAGGTAGAGAGCACTTGAACACGTTCTTCCAGACATTTATAACCGTCTTGCAGGTCTTTAACAGCCTGTGTAAGTCCAGCCAGATGATGGCATAAGTCCTCCATAGGCGATGTTCCCTGCGTGGGCTCGGACATGGCTGTCCGGTACTGTCACGTACCTGGTAGGTGGAGCCTGGAGTGCAGAGAACGGCCTCTCGTATACCTCTGACTCAGGAACCCCTGAAGGTGTGAACAGGGGCTCGGGAGTACAGAGGGGCACAAGTGCCTGGCTGGAACACTGGAGTAGAGAGCTGGATCCTGTAGTCAGCAGGGAGGTGCTCTGTAGTCCCGAAGCAGGTTGCAGACAGCAGGAAGGTGCACTGTAGTCCCGTAGCAGGTTGCAGACAGCAGGAAGGTGCACTGTAGTCCAGCAGCAGGTTGCAGATAGCAGGGAGGAGTACTGTAGTCCTGTAGCAGGTTGCAGACAGCAGGGAGGTGCACTGTAGTCCCGCAGCAGGTTGCAGACAGCAGGGAGGAGTACTGTAGTCCTGTAGCAGGTTGCTGACAGCAGGGAGGTGCACTGTAGTCCCGTAGCAGGTTGCAGACAGCAGGAAGGAGTACTGTAGTCCTGTAGCAGGTTGCTGACAGCAGGGAGGTGCATTGTAGTCCCGTAAGAGGTTGCAGACAGCAGGGAGGTGCAGACAAGCCGGGTCAAGGTACTGGCAGGCAGATCAGGTACAAGAGGGCAAACCAAGAGAATAGTCAGAGTCCAAGCCGAGATCGGGGCAGGCAGCAAACGGGTAAGTCAGGAACAAGCCAAGTAAGTACTGGATACAGAGAAACTGGTAACAAGGGAGCAGGGGTCTCAGGAAACGCTGTAGACTGGACAGCAAGGCAGCATTGGAACAGTCTCCTTTAAATAGCCCATCTTGGCGCCAAGTGTTGTTACAGGGGGCGCGCGCGCCCGTGCGGCGCTGTTGGCGCTATTGCGCACGCGCGTTCGCCCATTAGCGCTATTGCGCGCGCGCGAGCGCCGGATGGCGCTTACAGGCATTCTTTTAATCTTCCGTTTGCTGGAATGACTACAAGAGGGCTTTTCCTGACATTGAGAATCAGTGGCAAGACTTGCAAATTGCTGTTCAGACACTCTCCATCAAATCTGACAGACAGAGCTTGAGCTATTTTGCAAAGAATGGGCAAAATATGACTCTCTAGATGTGCAAAGCTGGTAGAGACATACCCAAAAAGACTTGTAGCTGTAATTGCAGCGAAAGGTGGTTCTACAAAGTATTGACTCAGGGGGGCTGAATACAAATGCACGCCACACTTTTCACATATTTATTTGTAAAACATTTTGAAAACCATTAATCATTTTCCTTCCACTTCACAATTATGTGCCACTTTGTCTTGGTCTATCACATAAAATCCCAATAAAATACATTTCAGTTTTTGGTTGTAACATGACAAAAATGTGGAAAATTTCAAGGGGTATGAATACTTTTTTAGGGCAAATAAGTAACCAATGTACAAGCATACCCAAGCCTTCTTCCACTGTTGCTGATCCCTCACCACTCTAATGCCCCGTACACACAGTCGGATTTTCCGACGGAAAATGTGTGATAGGACCTTGTTGTTGGAAATTCCGACCGTGTGTAGGCTCCATCACACATTTTCCATCGGATTTTCCGACACACAAAGTTTGAGAGCAGGATATAAAATTTTCCGACAACAAAATCCGTTGTCGGTAATTCCGATCGCGTGTACACAAATCCGATGGACAAAGTGCCACGCATGCTCAGAATAAATAAAGAGATGAAAGCTATTGGCCACTGCCCCATTTATAGTCCCGACGTACATGTTTTACGTCACCACGTTCAGAATGATCGGATTTTTCGACAACTTTGTGTGACCGTGTGTATGCAAGACAAGTTTGAGCCAAAATCAGTCGGAAAAAATCCTAGGATTTTGTTGTCGGAATGTCCGAACAAAGTCCGACCGTGTGTACGGGGCATTAATGGTCACCTGTCAAATAAAGTGCTTTCTAAACAGTGTTTGTAAACACTGTACCATTGAGACCTGTGGTATTTCAAAGCCTAGGAAGCAGATTATTTTTTTTTACTTTCTCTTTTCCCAGGTGATTTACTTCCCAACATAAGTTTGTGAAACGGAGAAAGGGAGGACGTCAGTTAAAGCAAACTTGTCATAAAACTAAGCAATTTAAATTGAGCATATGATAAAGAATACATAAGCAGAGTTTACCTTCAGTGAAAATCACATGCCAATACAATTAGTAGATCTAAAAGGTATAATCAGCTCTTTTATTAATTTTTGATATGTGGTATGCACTGAGGTAACAGCTGCTAATGCATTTTTTTATTAAATGGTTTGAAGTGCCCTGATTTGTGAGAGGTTTACAAATAGTGTGCAACTTATCATTAAAGACAGTCATAATAGTTAACAACGGCCATGTAATTTGCTGCTTTCAAAACAGGATAATGTAGAGCACAGCTTGTATATATAGTTTGAGTGATATACATTTTTTTTTAGGTTTCTTTAGTTTTAAAATAAATGTCAGCAATCCTAGGAGTTCAAAACCAGAAACCTTATGCAGATTAGCTTATACTGTACATATATTTAATCAGAGTAAATATATATTTCAAGTTTTACATATTTCCATTCTCACAATAACACCAAACCAATGTTTATGAATTAAAATATTTATTATTCACATTAAAAAGAATTATAAAACAAACATTTTCATGTATAATTGTTAGTATTTTTTATATTTTATAAAAATATGCATAGGCTATATAAATGGCAAGTGTGTGATTTGATGCCTGAGGTAGTTTGTTTCCTTCTTCATTAGATAGTAATTTATGAGAAACATGATATTTCGTTACAGCTCAACTACACATTATATGTTACATAATGTCATATTATGACATTAACGCATTTCAACCTTTTTATTAAAGTGTTACTAAACCCAGTAATATGAAAATAGTTAATACGCCCCACCATAGTGCCCATAGCTTATAAATCATATTTTTCCATTAAAATACTGCCACTATATACCTTTTTGGATGATCTGTATACCACGGTTACACGATAAACTGCACAGTTTCTTCAGCGCTTAGAGTTCAGGAAGGAGGTGATTTCCACTGCAGCCTGTATACACGCCCACATGTGTGATGCCAATATTATGTGACCTGGCTAGCTCTGAACAACAAGTAAATGTGCTCTCGAGCATAAAAGACACAACTGAGCATGTGCAGGTCGGCTACTCTGCCTGTGTTAGCTGGCCTTCTTCAGACAGTGCAGGGAGGGAAGGATCTGTGCATACAGGATAAAACAATAAAACAGCCTTTTTACACAATGCAGAGGATTAACCCCTTAAGTTCCACAGTGAGTATAACTAGCATGCTATGTTGTATATACAGACTGATTTTACTGTTGTGGGTTTAGTAACACTTTAAGGTTTCAAGTAACAAACAGGCTCCTTTATCAAGGGATAGATAAAATAACAGAGTAGGCATTGGAATTTGAGTACAGTTAAGACACTTAACTTCAATATGGAAAAGTCTCGAGTGTAATCCCTTTAGGGGTGTACACCTGAGGATCAATAGGCAGTTAAGCAGTAAAATTATAGGATCAAGTAATAGTGTTATTCAGCATTTTTAACCACTTGCCGACCAGCCGCCGTCATTATACTGAGTCAGGTCAGCACAATCCAGCGAACTGTCATAGCTGTACGGTCGGGCACGAGAGGCAGAACAGGGACGTGTGTGTGTAAACACACAAATCCCTGTTCTGAGAGGAGAGGCAGATCGTGAGTTCCTAATAGCTAGGAACCACGATCTGTCACCTCCTATAGTCAGTCCCCCCCCCCAGTTAGAACACACAGTCAGGGAACACAGTTGACCCCTTGATCGCCCCCTAGTGTTAACCCCTTCCCTGCCAGTGACATTTACACAGTAATCAGTGCATTTTTTAGCACTGATCGCTGTATAATTGTCAATGGCTACAAAAATGTGTGTCAAAAGTGTCCAATGTGTCCGCCATAATGTCGCAGTCCCGATAAAAATTGCAGATCACCGCCATTACTAGTAAAAAAAAAATAATAATAATAAAAATGCCATAACTCTATCCCCTATTTTGTTGATAACTTTTGTGCAAACCAATCAATATACGCTTATTGCGATTTTCATTACCAAAAATATGTAGAAGAATACATATCGGCCTAAACTGAGGAAAAAATGTGCTTTTTAGAAAAAAAATTGGGCGATATTTATGATAGCAAAAAGTACAAAATATTGTGTTTTTTATTCAAAATTGTTGCTTTTTTTTGTTTATAGCGCAAAAAAGAAAAACCGCAGAGATGATCAAATACCACCAAAAGAAAGCTTTATTTGTGGGAAAAAAAGGACATCAATTTTGTTTGGGTACAGTGTCGCACAACCGCGCAATTGCCAGTTAAATCAACGCAGTACCAAATCGCAACAAATGGCCTGGTCACTGAGCAGCAAAAAACACTTGCCATGAATATTACAATGGCAGCATACAGTGCTATTCACACAAGAGTAAGGTGTTGAGTTGTGCTGTAATAAAAAATAAGTAGCATGTCACTTTCATGAGGCATCAAAGCTTGTCAGCCACCTCCACTGATTTATTTTACAAAGATTTTATTAATATTCAATTCAACAGAACTGCTTGACAGTTTGGTGGATACAGTGCAATGAAACGTTAAACATAATCAAGACAAGGTTTGGATGATAATAAAGATAAAAGGGGGAATATAAGCAAAATAGCAATGTTCAAATTCCAGAAATACCAAAATCGGCCATACGTAACATCTGAAAAATAAGCAACGCAGTCTGGAGCTTCGCTGTTCTGAGGAACATTGCGTGAAGTGTAGAACTAAAGCGTTCACATATAAATGCAATGATCCTAGTGGGGGATAAACAAAGAATGAATATCCACAAAACTGTTAGCCGTCCACCAAGTGAACTGCTGGGGATTATCAAACCCCGGTGGAAATAATGGGCAGTGTAGGATTTGGAGCAGGGGAAGATGAGGAGAAATCAGACCTGCAGAGAATTTAATCGAATCCCATAAATGAAGGGAATGTGCCAGGCATGGACCGATCATGGTATGACGATGTATAGGGGGGAGCCAGGGCAGAGAGGAGACTGGTATTGGATATGAGTCCACTAGATTAATAGTGGCATTTTATACTTCTCGTGAAGATGAGATAATGGGGCTATATTCGCTGCTGTATAGTAGGCTTGTAAATTTGGGGACTGAGAGCCCACCATTGATCTTACGGGCATATAAGATTTGCTTATTAACCACTTGCCGACCGCCGCACACAGATGTACGTCGACAGGGCGGCACGGGATCGGACCCCCCCCGGTGCCTGCGGCGGTCGGCAAATCTTCCCCGGCGATCGGTGGTGAGGGGGAGGCCATCCATTCGTGGCCCCCCCCTCGCGATCGCTCCCAGCCAATGGGATCATTTCCCTGCCTCTGTATTGTACACAGAGGCAGAGGAAATGATGTCATCTCTCCTCGGCTCGGTATTTTCCGTTCCGGGCCGAGGAGAGAAGACTGGAATGTAAGTGCACAAACACAACATAACACAGTAGAACATGCCAGGCATACAAAACACCCCGATCCCCCCCCAATCACCCCCCGATCCCCCCCCAATCACCCCCCCCTGTCACAAACTGACACCAAGCAGGTTTTTTTTTTTTTTTTTTGTTCCTGATTACTGCATAGTGTCAGTTTGTGACAGTTACAGTGTTGGGACAGTTAGTATTACCCCCCTTTAGGTCTAGGGTACCCCACTAACCCCCCCTAATAAAGTTTTAACCCCTTGATCACCCCCGTCACCAGTGTCACTAAGCGATCATTTTTCTGATCGCTGTATTAGTGTCGCTGGTGACGCTAGTTAGGGACGTAAATATTTAGGTTCGCCGTCAGCGTTTTATAGCGACAGGGACCCCCATATACTACCTAATAAATGTTTTAACCCCTTGATTGCCCCCTAGTTAACCCTTTCACCACTGATCACCATATAACTGTTACGGGTGACGCTGGTTAGTTCGTTTATTTTTTATAGTGTCAGGGCACCCGCCGTTTATTACCGAATAAAGGTTTAGCCCCCTGATCGCCCGGCGGTGATATGCGTCGCCCCAGGCAGCGTCAGATTAGCGCCAGTACCGCTAACACCCACGCACGCATCATACGCCTCCCTTAGTGGTATAGTATCTGTACGGATCAATATCTGATCCAATCAGATCTATACTAGCGTCCCCAGCAGTTTAGGGTTCCCAAAAACGCAGTGTTAGCGGGATCAGCCCAGATACCTGCTAGCACCTGCGTTTTGCCCCTCCGCCCAGCCCACCCAAGTGCAGTATCGATCGATCACTGTCACTTACAAAACACTAAACGCATAACTGAAGCGTTCAGAGTCAGGCCTGATCCCTGCGATCGCTAACAGTTTTCTTGGTAGCGTTTTGGTGAACTGGCAAGCACCAGCCCCAGGCAGCGTCAGGTTAGCGCCAGTACCGCTAACACCCACGCACGCACCGTACACCTCCCTTAGTGGTATAGTATCTGATCGGATCAATATCTGATCCGATCAGATCTATACTAGCGTCCCCAGCAGTTTAGGGTTCCCAAAAACGCAGTGTTAGCGGGATCAGCCCAGATACCTGCTAGCACCTTCGTTTTGCCCCTCCGCCCGGCCCAGCCCAGCCCACCCAAGTGCAGTATCGATCCATCACTGTCACTTACAAAACACTAAACTAAAGAGTCAGGCCTGATCCTGCGATCGCTAACAGTTTTTTTGGTAGCGTTTTGGTGAACTGGCAAGCACCAGCGGCCTAGTACACCCCGGTCGTAGTCAAACTAGCACTGCAGTAACACTTGGTGACGTGGCGAGTCCCATAAGTGCAGTTCAAGCTGGTGAGGTGGCAAGCACAAGTAGTGTCCCGCTGCCACCAAAAAGACAAACACAGGCCCGTCGTGCCCATAGTGCCCTTCCTGCTGCATTCGCCAATCCTAATTGGGAACCCACCGCTTCTGCAGCGCCCGTACTTCCCCCATTCACATCCCCAACCAAATGCAGTCGGCTGCATGAGAGGCATTTTCTTTATGTCCTCCCGAGTACCCCTACCCAATGAACCCCCCCAAAAAAGACGTTGTGTCTGCAGCAAGCGCGAATATAGGCGTGACACCCGCTATTATTGTCCCTCCTGTCCTGACAATCCTGGTCTTTGCATTGGTGAATGTTTTGAACGCTACCATTCACTAGTTGAGTATTAGCGTAGGGTACAGCATTCCACAGACTAGGCACACTTTCACAGGGTCTCCCAAGATGCCATTGCATTTTGAGAGACCCGAACCTGGAACCGGTTACAGTTATAAAAGTTACAGTTACAAAAAAAAGTGTAAAAAAAAAAAACACATACAAAAATATAAAATAAAAAAAAATAGTTGTCGTTTTATTGTTCTCTCTCTCTCTATTCTCTCTATTGTTCTGCTCTTTTTTACTGTATTCTATTCTGCAATGTTTTATTGTTGTTATGTTTTATCATGTTTGCTTTTCAGGTATGCAATTTTTTATACTTTACCGTTTACTGTGCTTTATTGTTAACCATTTTTTTGTCTTCAGGTACGCCATTCACGACTTTGAGTGGTTATACCAGAATGATGCCTGCAGGTTTAGGTATCATCTTGGTATCATTCTTTTCAGCCAGCGGTCGGCTTTCATGTAAAAGCAATCCTAGCGGCTAATTAGCCTCTAGACTGCTTTTACAAGCCGTGGGAGGGAATGCCCCCCCCCCCAACGTCTTCCGTGTTTTTCCCTGGCTCTCCTGTCTCAACAGGGAACTTGAAAATGCAGCCGGTGATTCAGCCAGCTGACCATAGAGCTGATCAGAGACCAGAGTGGCTCCAAACATCTCTATGGCCTAAGAAACCGGAAGCTACGAGCATTTTATGACTTAGATTTCGCCGGATGTAAACAGCGCCATTGGGAAATTGGGAAAGCATTTTATCACACCGATCTTGGTGTGGTCTGATGCTTTGAGGGCAGAGGAGAAATCTAGGGTCTAATAGACCCCAATTTTTTCAAAAAAGAGTACCTGTCACTACCTATTGCTATGATAGGGGATATTTACATTCCCTGAGATAACAATAAAAATGATTAAAAAAAAAAAATGAAAGGAACAGTTTAAAAATAAGATAAAAATAAATAAGAATAATAAAGAAAAAAAAAAAAAAAAAAAGCACCCCTGTCCCCCCTGCTCTCGCGCTAAGGCGAACGCAAGCGTCGGTCTGGCGTCAAATGTAAACAGCAATTGCACCATGCATGTGAGGTATCACCGCGAACGTCAGATCGAGGGCAGTAATTTTAGCAGTAGACCTCCTCTGTAAATCTAAAGTGGTAACCTGTAAAGGCTTTTAAAGGCTTTTAAAAATGTATTTAGTTTGTCGCCACTGCACGTTTGTGCGCAATTTTAAAGCATGTCATGTTTGGTATCCATGTACTCGGCCTAAGATCATCTTTTTTATTTCATCAAACATTTGGGCAATATAGTGTGTTTTAGTGCATTAAAATTTAAAAAAGTGTGTTTTTTCCCCAAAAAATGCGTTTGAAAAATCGCTGCGCAAATACTGTGTGAAAAAAAAAAATGAAACACCCACCATTTTAATCTGTAGGGCATTTGCTTTAAAAAAATATATAATGTTTGGGGGTTCAAAGTAATTTTCTTGCAAAAAAAAATTATTTTTTTATGTAATCAAAAAGTGTCAGAAAGGGCTTTGTCTTCAAGTGGTTAGAAGAGTGGGTAATGTGTGACATAAGCTTCTAAATGTTGTGCATAAAATGCCAGGACAGTTCAAAACCCCCCCAAATGACCCCATTTTGGAAAGTAGACACCCCAAGCTATTTGCTGAGAGGCATGTCGAGTCCATGGAATATTTTATATTGTGACACAAGTTGCGGGAAAGAGACAATTTTTTATTTTTTTTATTTTTTTTTGCGCAAAGTTGTCACTAAATGATATATTGCTCAAACATGCCATGGGAATATGTGAAATTACACCCCAAAATACATTCTGTTTCTTCTCCTGAGTACGGGGATACCACATGTGTGAGACTTTTTGGGAGCCTAGCCGCGTACGGGACCCCGAAAACCAAGCACCGCCTTCAGGCTTTCTAAGGCCGTAAATTTTTGATTTCACTCTTCACTGCCTATCACAGTTTCGGAGGCCATGGAATGCCCAGGTGGCAAACCCCCTCCCCCCCCAAATGACCCCATTTTGGAAAGTAAACACCCCAAGCTATTTGCTGAGAGGTACGGTGAGTATTTTGCAGACCTCACTTTTTGTCACAAAGTTTTGAAAATGGAAAAAAGAAAAAAAAAATTTTTTTTCTCGTCTTTCTTTATTTTCAAAAACAGATGAGAGCTGCAAAATACTCACCATGCCTCTCAGCAAATAGCTTGGGGTGTCTACTTTCCAAAATGGGGTCATTTGGGGGAGTTTTATGCCATCTGGGCATTTTATGGCCTTCAAAACTGTGATAGGTAGTGAGGAGTAAAATCAAAAATGTACGCCCTTAGAAATCCTGAAGGCAGTGATTGGTTTTCGCGGCCCCGTACGCGGCTAGGCTCCCAAAAAGTCCCACACATGTGGTATCCCCATACTCAGGAGAAGCAGCTAAATGTATTTTGGGGTGCAATTCCACATATGCCCATGGCCTGTGTGAGCAATATATCATTTAGTGACAACTTTTTGTAATTTTTTTTTTTTTTTTTAGTCATTATTCAATCACTTGGGACAAAAAAAATGAATATGCAATGGGCTCAACATGCCTCTCAGCAATTTCCTTGGGGTGTCTACTTTCCAAAATGGGGTCATTTGTGGGGGTTTTGTACTGCCCTGCCATTTTAGCACCTCAAGAAACGACATAGGCAGTCATAAATTAAAGGCTGTGTAAATTCCAGAAAATGTACCCTAGTTTGTAGGCGCTATAACTTTTGCGCAAACCAATAAATATACACTTATTGACATTTTTTTTACCAAAGACATGTGGCTGAATACATTTTGGCCTAAATGTATGACTAAAATTGAGTTTATTGGATTTTTTTTAGAACAAAAAGTAGAAAATATCATTTTTTTTCAAAATTTTTGGTCTTTTTCCGTGTATAGCGCAAAAAATAAAAAGGGCAGAGGTGATCAAATACCATCAAAAGAAAGCTCTATTTGTGGGAAGAAAAGGACGCAAATTTCGTTTGGGTACAGCATTGCATGACCGCGCAATTAGCAGTTAAAGCGACGCAGTGCCAAATTGTAAAAAGTGCTCTGGTCAGGAAGGGGGTAAATCCTTCCGGGGCTGAAGTGGTTAATCCTAGGTCAGATGGAGCCCCAGATGAACTTCAGGATTTTGCGTTGATGTATCTGCAATACATGTAAGGGGACCAGAACCAGCAGCATTCTAAAAAACTTGAGTAGTTGCGGAAAATAGGTCATATGAACCGCCACAATCCTGCTGAACCAAGATAATGGAAGATGAGTCCAGGAGGACAACATATCTGTCAGTTTTCTGAATAAAGAAGGAAAGTTAGCTTGATAGAGTCCTGCATAGGTCGGAGTAAGCTGGATCCCGAGATAAGGTAAAGAGGGTAACCATTGGTAAGGTTGCCAGTTCCGAAGGTGGAAGATTAAGCGGCATAGCTTTCAATTTGGTAGGGTTGACGGAAAGGCCAGAAAAAGATGCAAAAGTATCCAAGAGGGAGAACAGATTGGGTAGGGCTGGGTTTAGTTAGTGTCATCAGAATATCGTCTGCAAACAATGATATCTTATGGGAAGAGCCCGCTACCTCAACACCTGTTATGTCCAGATGAGAACGAACCGCCTCCAAGGCCAAGATGAATAAGAGCGAAGAGAGTGGACAACCTTGTCGAATTCTCCTCCTGATAGGGAAAAGAGACAATTCAAAACCATAATATTTGACCTTAGCCGGAGGGAAATCATATGGTGCTGATATCCATCTTAAGAATGGGGCACCAAAACCGTTATGGCGGTGCATCATTGTTAGGTAGGGCCAGGACAAGATGTCAAAGGCCTTATTCACATCAAGGGACAAGAACATAGTTTCCAAGGATCAACCATAAGCTATATGCTGTAATTGTAATATTCGTCTAATGGTGTCATCCGCTTGTCGCCTTGGGACGATCCTACCTGGTTCTTTCTTGATCAGGTGTGGCAGAAAGGAATTTAAGCTATTGGCCAAGATTTTAGTCAAGATTTTCATGTCCACGTTAAGCGAGATGGGCCTAAAGTTGGCCCAAGAGGAAAGGTCACGATCCGGTTTCAGTCATCGCTATGTTGGTGGTTAAGAGATTTGAAGTGAAAGCCTGGTCGTCCTTTACGGCATTGTACATAGCTGTCAGATGGGGAGCTAAAACGTCTGCCATTTTCCTATAGTAAAGTGCCGTAAAACCATCCGGGCCTGGCCTGTTGCCTATTCTCAGTTCCTTTATACATTGTAGCACTTTGGTTGTCTGTATATCTCGGTCCATTAAGATGCATTGGTTTCAGACATCGTGGGCAGTGTCAAACCATTCAGAAAGGAGCCCAGGCCCTGAGTGGAAGACTGAATGGGGGCAGAGTAAAGGGTAGTGAGATGATGATGAAATTCGTCTAAGACCTGCAGCGGATTGCCTGTTAGAACATTATCGGGTACATAGAGTGATGAGAGTGTATTTAGGAGTGAAGGTACGCACTCTAGTAGACAGCATCGAGTTAGGTTTATTCGCCTTGGCATACCATTTCTGGTGAGCCCAACGCAGTGTACATTCCACCTCTTCTGTTAAACATAAATCCAACCCTGTACGGGCCAGATCTAGGAGTATCTAGGAGGTCTTAGCATTGAGGAGAAAAGAGCAAAGATGATGGAAATATTTTTTGAAACGGATCCCCATCGCTATTAATTTATATAAAGGAGACACATATAAATGAGAAACACCCATCAGGATATCAGGCTCCATATAGATTGCCATCTTTAAAGAAACACTCAGGGTGACCTACTGCAGGATCCCGGAATCCCAGATTTCCCTTGGTTATATTTATGCTGTTACCTTACAGCGGTAAGGTAAGAAGCCATTGCACCCTTAGGTGTAACCGCACTGAAGAAAAAGGATCACTAATTCACATCATCACTACACAGAGTGTCAGTCAGATTCCAGCACCTCACACTGTAGTCACCAGCATCTGCTGTCACTAGCACTTTATCCCGCTCAGGATAGCGTCGGTTTGGATGCTATCCTGTATTAGACTATTTGCACCTATTGCACATGGGAAGTTTATCACTTATCTCTTGGAATATTTAGCACTTTAGATTTTGTATTTATATTATGTTTGCAGTGTATGAATTTGAATAATTTTTTAGAGTCCATTATACTGTACACATAGCACTTTATATGAATCACTGAGCACTTTATTTGTTTTTATCAATTGGAACTCAGCACCATCTATTGATTTTTATTCCATTTTTGGTTGTAACATGACAAAATGTGGAAAATTTCAAGGGGTATAAATACTTTTTCAAGGCACTGCAACACTGTTTCTGGTCCCCCAGTGCAAAAACGTAAGTAGGACACACAGTGCACTTCCCCACAGCCGGGGCAGCCCAGGGCCTGGTGGATTGATGACCCAAACATTTATAAAAGTATTCATCAGCCTCCCCCTTCACCATTGCTCAAATTAATCCAGTCCTCTGCCCACATCTCAATTGGGCTCCCAGATCTGCAACAGTATTAGTATGTGCTACATGACTGGGAAATGTACAATATCTGTGCCAGTAAAACCTCTGCTGTTGCTCCATCTGTTAGAAAGGTGAAGATATTCAGTGTGTGCCAAACAATGCTGTCCCCAGCTCCCCGTCCCCCCACATCTGATGCTGCTGTTCTCTCTTCTCACCCCCCATCTGACACTATTGCCCTGATTCTCACCCTTCGATCTGATTCTCCACACACCCAATCACATCCTGCTTTTCCTCACTGCTGTCTCCAGCTCCTCACCTCCCATCCCACACTGTTGTACCCCACTCTCAACCCTCAGCCAACTCTTTCCCCTTTTCGTATAACTTTCTTATAACGTTATAACTTATAACAAAGTGCTTGTCTGCCACCTACCTCACTCCTCCAATCAGGCAAAACTTTTTCCCACCACCACCTCACCTCCCTGGCCATATGTCTATCCTCCCTGGCCACATGTCTATCCTCCCTGTGCACATGACTGGGAAATAGTTGAAAATAGTGATGAGTGGAGCAGTCGAAATACAAGGCAAACTGGTGGATTGCACAATTTTTTGATTCTCCTGAATATTCACATTCAGATTGGTCTAATCTGCATAGCATCATACAGTTTGTGAATCTTTATAGTTTGGTTTCCTAAATTGTGTGATTTAAATATTTAGGAAAATCAAAGATTATTCTGCATTTTTCTTAAACAGATAATACCTAGATGGATTACTGTTACATTGGATTACACTTATAATTTACATTTCAGTATTGAAAACAAAGACAAATATTTAAGTAAAGATGTTACATTTATATAAAAATGCACTTTGATGGGAAGAAAATGTTTTGTTTTGTTTTTTGCAATAAGTCACATTTTCTGTTGATTTTTGTTGTGCAGCTCTTTGTCTGCTCCCTGAGACTACTGATCAGTAACTCTAAATCAAGTTTCCAACAGTTAAATTACTTTTGCATCTTTTGCCATGGAATAGAATAGTCCCTTATTTTCCAGTAGTCTTGTAGGCGTGTCAAATTCCACAATTTCACCTTTGTCAAAGACAATAACCCTGTAAAAATAGAGACTTTTAAAAAGAAACCTTCATACTATTGCAGCTCTTAATAATTTTGTAATGCAAAATTAGGTTAAATTAAATCCCAAAACAAAAATGCAATATATTGCAGCTTAAAGTGGAACATAACTCACTAGAACAACAATTTGGTATTCTGCCCCCCCCCCTTTACACAAATGCTTCAAAACATTCCATATGTTTGTTGTGTTGCTTTATGCACACTTTCTGGTTTCCAGCCTAGACCAAGCCCTGCTGCCTCTTGGGATTGCTATGTCACAGGTGTTGTTACTAAGCTGCAACTTTGTTAACACAAATGCCATGGGGGCGCTATAGTGCCCTTCTACAGAAGCTGGCAGCATTTGTGCACGTGTGGGAAATCCGACGCAGGTGTACAGATGTGCTGCCAGTCTCTGCCAGCTTCCAAATGCCTGGAAGAGAATAGCGTGCATCTGAGTATGCACCATTTTTAAAAAATGGTCAGCTTTTATTCATTTATTTTAAACCCAAAAGAAAAAAAAAATGCAGCTTTAACGGCTTAACCACTTCAGCCCCAGAAGCATTTGCCACCTTCCTGACCAGGCCATTTTTTGCGATACAGCACTGCGTCACTTTAATTGACAATTGTGACGGTGTACTCAAACAAAATTCATGTCCTTTTTTCCCCACAAATAGAGCTTTCTTTGGATGGTGTTTAATCACCTCTGGGGTTTTTATTTTTTGCGCTATGAACAAAAGAAGAGCGACAATTTTGGAAAAAACACTATTTTGTACTTTTTGCTATAATAAATATCCCCAATTTTTTTTATTTTTATAAAAAACACATTTCTTCATCAGTTTAGGTCAATATGTATTCTTTTACATATTTTTGGTAAAAAAAATAAAAATTGCAATAAGCGTATATTGATTGGTTTGCGCAAAAGTTATAGCATCTACAAAATAGGGGATAGATTTATGTCATTTTTATTATGATCTTTTCTTTTTTTTACTAGTAATGGCGACGATCTGCGTTCGGACACTGTTGACACTTTTATGGGACCATTGACATTTATACAGCGATCAGCTCTAAAAATAGCCACTGATTACTGTATAAATGTCACCGACAGGGAAGGGGTTAAAACTAGGGGGCAATCAAGGGGTTAAGTGTGTTCCCTAGGTGTGTTTCTAACTGTGGGGGATGTGACTGACTGGGGGAGGAGACATATCGTTGTTCCTAGTAGGAACCGGGATTTATGTGTTTACACACACAGATCCCTGTTCTCATTCTGTCAGGAGCGATCACGGGTGACACCAAATTTAAGGACTAGTAAGCAGCGATATATATCATTTTTTTGTTGTGGTGCCAACAAACATTGAAGCATATAGATCAACTGTATGCAATGAAGGTATCAATTTAGTAGCAGGTCCCCACAGTGTATGTAGTTTTCATTTCAGCAGGAACTGACATCTTTGAACTGTGATGTCACTAGTGAATTTATTTCACCCTCATGTTTGTTTGGCTTTTACAAGGAATTTTTTATTGTCAGGAGAGTAACAAAGTAATTTTTGGCAATTTCAGTTAATAGTTGAGCCTTGACACATATTCAAATTAACAATGCTGTGCTTGCTTTTTGAAACGTAGAAAACTTGGAAAGTAGTTCTTAGTGTCTAGTGGTTCCTTCTGTCATTCTATCCCCCCCCCTCTTCTTCACTTTTCTTCCCTGCAATGAATGGGCAGTGCTTTGGAAGTGCCGCAACACGGCACCCCTTCTTTGGGGTTAAAAGTGCCCCGCTAGCGGCCAAAAAGTGGTGCAAAAGCACTGCTTAAACAAGCAGCGCTTTACAGCTAATGGCCGGTGCTTTCAGTGTGAACGCAGCCTTAGCTACATTATCTTCTGATACCTAGATTTGTGTCAGTGTCCATTTTTGGAGGCAATTTGAGGGTTTGGAAAAACTCCCCAAGGGCCAACCAGGCTATCTATCACCAGCTATTATGCACTATTTTACAGGTGATTATCCTTTCCTTAATTATATATTATTATAAAGGTTATTCTTTTATCCATTCTTGAAATAAAGTAGACCATATTGCTTAAATAAATTCACCCTTTTTGTGAGAATTCATAATGGATATGATACTGTGTTGTTGAATACTTGTTCTTTCACATGTGTTTTTAGTATACTATTGCAGTACTAGATAAGATCTGAGGCCCTAAAGAAGCGGGTAAACCCATGAAACGCATTGGCCTATTAACCACTTCTGGACCACCCACCGCACATATACTGCGGCAGGGTGTCCCGGGTGTGCAAACTGACGTACCTATACATCAGTCCGTGCATGAGATACAGTGGGCGCGCACCCATTGGTCCGGAGGACTCGATGTCCACCAGCCACCCACTATTGCGCAATGGGGATCTGCCTATGTAAACAAGGCAGATCCCCGTTTTGACAGGAGACAATAAATACTGAGATCTGCTGTTCCTAGTGATCAGGAACAGCGATTTCTGTGTTGTCCCAGTAAGCCCATCCCCCACACAGTTAAAACACACCTAGGGAAAACAGTTAACCCCTTGATCGCCCCCTAGTGTTAACCCCTTCCATGCCAGTGTCATTTATACATTGATCAGTGCATTTTTTTTAGCACTGATCACTGTAATAATGTCACTGGTCCCCAAAAAGTGTCACTTGGGGTCAGATATGTTCACCGCAATGTCGCAGTCGCGCTAAAAATCGCAGATCGCCGCCATTACCAGTAAGAACAATTTAACCACTTCCCAACCAGCGCACGCCGATGTACGTTGGCAGAATGGCATGGCTGGGCAAATGGGCGTACCTGTAAGTCCCATTTGAATTCCCCGCCGTGTCATTGAGTGCGCGCCGGCCGGGTGGTTCATGAGTCGGGTCGCGGGTCCCACGGACTAGATCACCGCGGGGATACCCACGATCGCCTCACGGAGAGGACGAAAGGGGAGATTCTGATGTAAACAAGCATCTCCCCGTTCTGCCTAGTGACAATGTCACTGATCTCTGCTCCCTGTCATCGGGAGCAGAGATCAGTGACGTGTCACATACAGCCCATCCCCCCTACAGTTAGAAATTACTCCCTAGTACTGACTTAACCCCTCCCCGCCTCCTAGTGGTTAACCCTTTCACTGCCAGTGTCATTTACACAGGAAACAGTGCATTTTTATCGCACTGATTGCTGTATAAATGACAATGGACCTAAAAATGTGTCAAAAATGTCAGATGTGTCCGCCATAATGTCGCAGTCACAAAAAAAAAAAATTGCTGATCACCGCCATTACTAGTAAAAAAAAAATTATTAATAAAAATGCCATAAAACTATCCCCTATAACTTTTGCGCAAACCAATCAATAATCGCTTTTTGCGATTTTTTTTTACCAAACATATGTAGAAGAATACGTATCGGCCTAAACTGAGGAAAAAAAATGTTTTTTTAATTATTTTTTGGGGATATTTATTATAGCAAAAAGTTAAAAAAAATGTGTTTTTTTCAAAATTGCCGCTTTTTTTTTGTTTATAGCGCAAAAAATAAAAACCGCAGAGGTGATCAAATACTACCAAAAGAAAGCTCTATTTGTGGAAAAAAAAAGGACGTCAATTTTGTTTGGGAGCCACGTCGCACGACCGCGCAATTGTCAGTTAAAGTGCCGAATCGCAAAAAGTGCTCTGGTCAGGAAGGGGATAAATTCTTCCGGGGCTGAAGTGGTTAAAAAAGTCCATAAATCTATTTCATAGTTTGTAGATGCTTTAACTTTTGCGCAAACCAATCAATATACGCTTTTTGCAATTTTTTTTTTTTTTTTACCAAAAAATAGGATTTTTTACAGCTTACCTGTAAAATCCTTTTCTTGGAGTACATCATGGTACACAGTGCCTAAGTAATAACTTAATGGGTTATGGGCCACCTTCAGGTGATGGACACTGGTATACCCAATACAGGAAGTTCACTCCCCTATATAACCCCTCCTCCTTCCAGGAGTACCTCAGTTTTTGTAGCAAAGCAATATACTTAAACCCCATTAAAGAGGGGAGGGACCTCTGTGTCCCATGATGTACTCCAAGAAAAGGATTTTACAGGTAAGCTGTTATAAAAATCCTATTTTCTTTATCATATATCATGGGGCACAGAGCCTAAGTAATAACTTAATGGGACGTCCCATAGCAATGCTATTTGAGGGGAGGGAGAGACAACCCATAGGGCACTCCCAGACATGAGGACTTATACTGCTGCCTGCATCACACTGCTCCGGAAGGCGATATCCTCATACCTCCTTACATCCACCAAATTTTGTGAATGTATGTACTGAAGACCAAGTTGTGGCCTTGCAAATCTGAGCCATGGAGGTCTGGTGACGAACTGCCCAAGAAGCACTAACAGACCTGGTAGAGTGCGCCTTAACTTGAAAAGGGGGAATCTTACCCCTTAAATCATAAGTTTGAATTATAACCTTGCCGAATCCACTTAGCGACAGTGGATTTCGACGCTGCCTGCCCTTTTTTAGGACCCTCTGGCAGAATAAATAAGAGATTAGTCTTACGAATCTGAGCAGTTTTCTTTGAATTTTAGATTTTCACTGCTCTCACCACATCAAGACAATGTAGTGACTTTTCTTCCCTGGAACATGGTTTTGGAAAAAACGATGGCAGGACAATGTCTTGGTTCAGGTGAAAACCGGAAACCACTTTTGGCAAAAAGTCTGGATGAGGGCGTAACACAACCCTGTCCTCGTGAATAATCAAATATGGCTCTTTACATGAAAGAGCAGCCAATTCCAAAACCCTCCTTGCTGAGGATATAGCAACCAAGAACACCAGCTTCCTTGTCAGAAGGACTAAGGGAATATGTTGTATCAGTTCAAATGGCTGTTTTTGAAACACTGACAAAACTAAGTTCAAGTCCCAAGGGCTTAAATGTGATTTAACTGGCGGATTAATCCGCATCAACCCTTGCATAAAACCCCGGACTAAAGAATGCGTAGCAAGCGGTCTTTGAAATAAGATTGATAAGGCTAAGACTTAGCCCTTAATAGTACTCAAGGCCAATTTCATCTCTACGCCTAATTGTAGAAAGGCAAGAATTCTGCCTATGATATATCTCCGAGGGTGCCAACCCTTGCATTCACACCAGGAAACATAAGCCCTCCAGACTCTATAAAGTTCTGGAAGCTGGCTTCCTTGCATTAATCAAAGTAGAGATAACTGACCCGGAAAGCCCACGTTTCTTCAGAATGTGGGTTTCAATAGCCAAGCCATTAAATTTAGCGTTCGTAAAGTAGGATGGAATATTGGCCCCTGTGAGAGCAGGTCTGGCCTTAATGGAAGGGACCATGGATCCTCCACTGCCATCTTTACGATTTCTGCATACCATGACCTTCTGGGCCATGCTGGTGCTACCAGAATTACCGGTTTTCTTTCCAGCTTGATCCTGCAAGAAGTCGTGGCAGCAACTGAATATGGGGGAATGCATAGATCAGTGAGAACTGATCCCACAGGGGTCACCAACGCATCTGTTCAACATGCGAGTGGATCCCTTGTCTTGGACACAAAGTTGACTAACTTCTTGTTGAATCTGGACGCTAGAAGATCTACGTCCTGAATCCCCCATCTTTGGCAAACAGCCCGAAAAATGTTGGGGTGAAGAGACCATTCCCCTGGGAATAACTGCTGGTGACTTAAGTAGTCTGCCTGCCAATTCTCTACTCCCGGAATGAAGACTGCTGATAGGCACGGAACATTACTTTCTGCCCAAGTTAGAATATGGTTCACCTCTCTCTGCGCTAAGAGACTCTTGGTGCCCCCTTGGTGATTAATATAGGCCACAGCCGTGGCATTGTCGGATTGGATCCTGACAGGACAATCCCTTAACCTGGAAGTCCAGGCCTTCAGAGCCAGACGCACTACCCAAATCTTTAGGATGTTGATGGGCTAGGGTCTTTCGGTTCTTGACTGCTGTCCCTGGACAGTCGTTTTCTCTAGTACTGCTTCCCAGCCAGAAAGGCTGGCATCTGTCGTTACTACTTTCCAGATAATTGGTCTGAAGGAGTTTCCTTTCAGCAGATTCTGGGTTAGTAACCACCAACTGAGGCTTTGGGACACCCTTGGGGACAGCCGCATTGGCAAGTCCAAAGCTTGGATCATTTTGTTCCAAGCAGACAGGATACTGTTTTGCAACAGTCTTGCATGGAACTGGGCATAGGGGACTGCTTCGAATGAAGCCACCATCTTTCCTAACAACCTCATGCAAAGGCGAATTGAGGGATTTCCTTTCGACCTGACCAACTGCACCAGCTCTCGTATGGAGTTGATCTTTGCCGGAGGCAAGAACACCTTTTTCTGGGCTGTGTCTATGATCAGGCCCAAATACTCCAGCTTTTTTAGCGGTTTTAAGGAAGACTTTTCTAGGTCGAGAAACCAACCCAGACTTTCCAGGTAACTGGTTGTAATGCGTACACTTTGCTCCAAGTGAGCCACTGACTGGTCTATTAACAATAGATCATCTAGGTACGTCAAGACTGTTATGCCCTGTGCCCTTAACCTGGCTAGAGGTGGGGCCAGTACTTTTGTTAACATCCGGGGTGCTGTAGCTAGCCCGAAGGGCAAGGCTACAAACTGAAAGTGCTGCTGTTCTACTTCGAATCGCAGAAACCTTTGAATAGTGGGAAATATAGGGACATGCAGATATGCATCCCTGATGTCGATGGACGCCAGAAGTTCTCTTCCCTGTAGAATAGAAACTACTGACCTGATTGACTCCATGCGAAAGGAGCGGATTTTCAGGAACTGATTTAGATTCCTTAGATCTAGAATGGGTCTGACATCTCCATTTGGTTTTGGTACCCTAAACAGGTTTGAAATAAAACCCCAAACCTTGCTCTTCTGTGGGGATCTGTATGATCACCCCCTGAGCCAATAATCGGTCTAATGCTTGAAACCAAGGTTGCCTTTTCCCTGGATCTTTGGGAACCTTTAATCTCAGACGGTGGAAATTCCCAAAATTCTAGTTTGTATCCTAGAGACACCGTGGAGATGACCCATCTGTCCTGAATTTCTTTTTGCCAGACTTCTGAGTATTGCAGAAGTCTTCCCCCCACTCTGGCGAGGTGGGGGTGGGGGGCGCCTCTTCATGATGAGGCTTTAGTATTCTGTTTTGCAGATTTCCGGGCCCAGGTCTTCTTTTGTGCCTGGGCCTGACCCTAAGGTTTTCCTCTGGAGTCTGACGGCGGAGGCCGTCGCCACTGCCTAGAGGCGGATGCCCCTTGCGCAGGAGAAAAAGTCAGTTTATATGAAGGACGTTTATACTTTCCTTTGACTGGCAAAAGAGTACTCTTCCACTAGAAATTGTTTGGATGTATTTATCCAAATCATCCCCAAAAAGTCGCTCCCCATGAAAAGGGAAACTAGTCAGAAGCCTTTTGCAAGGTGCTTCGGCTGAACAATTTTTTAAGCAAAGGGTCCTACGCATGTGTACTAGCACAAGCGCAAGGTGGGACGCCTGGTGAATAGAGTCTTTCATGGCGTCTATGGCAAAACATAATGCCTTTGGTAGTTTGGCCAACTCACGGGACTGTTGTGAAGGGATCTCCTTAAAGTGGGGTTCCACCCGAAAAAAAAAAAACTACATGAAAAATCTTTACAAAAAAAAAAAAAAATTGGATATTTTTTTTTTTTTACTTACCTCTAAATGCCTGTTGCTAGGGGGTCCCTCGTAGTCTGCCTCTTCCAGTGCCTGGGCTGGTGACATCACTTCCCCCTCGGCACAGGAAGGGCTCAGCTCTGCTCCCTCCCTCCTGTCAATCATCTGGGACCCATTACAGGTCCCAGATGACTGAGCGGCCAATCACGGCGTGCGGCGCTGCATGCGCAGTGGGTGCCAGGCTGTGAAGCCACAGCCCGGTGCCCACAGTTGCAATGCTGGCGCCGCTGAACGGAGGGGGAGACGAGCGGGGCTTTGATCCCCCGCATCACTGGACCCTGGGACAGGTAAGTGTCCAATTAAAAGTCAGCAGCTGCAGTATTTGTAGCTGCTGACTTTTAATTTTTTTTTTTGACTGGACCTCGGGTGGAACTCCTCTTTAAGGGCCTCTCTGAACTAGTCCTTTAGGGACTGGCAGATGCCTATTGCAGCGATTGCTGCAAGTAACGGCTCCTGCTAAGGAGAAAGAGGATTTTAAGGAATTCCAACTTTCTATCTGTTGGATCTTTAAGTATTTGCGCACTGTCTACTGGACAAGTTAAACTTTTATTCTCACTGGAAATCGAAGCGTCAACTGCTGGTACATTCCATCTTTTGTTGAATTTCTTCTCCATGGGATAGAGAACTGAGAATCTCTTTGGAGGGAGAAAATGCTTATCTGGGTGATCCCATTAAGCATAAATAAGCGGAAACGCAGGAAAAGGCTGTAAAGGTTTTAAAGAACCCAAGGAAGAAACCAAACTTTCAGCTGACTCTGTTAGGGGAAGCATAAAAAGTGTAACAAACCATCTCCGTAAGAGTTTGTACCATCAATCTCTCAGATTGCGAGGTTGCAAAAGGTTCATAAACTGTTGTTTCCTCCGCAGAGGAATAATCGGCTTGTTTTTCCACGTGATCATCTGAAGGTGATACCTAATCCTGTGCCCACTGTTCCCTTGGTAAAGGGTTTGAGGTGGGGGAAGGGGATCTAGCACGCTTCCTATCCATTTGGATGGAGGATGCGATTAAAGTCACTAATCTTCCTTCTAAGCCCTGCAGGGCAGAGGAAAATGCATCTTCAGTCATGTATAAAGGGGCTAAAGTGTGAGAAGCAGTTGCACCACCAATAGGTTCCAATGACTCACCCTGGCTTGCCATATCTGGTATCTCTGGAGAGAATGGCAGTGTGGAGGCATGACTGGAGTTCCCAGCACCTGGGGGTGGAATTTTTGGTACCTTTGTGGTAACTCTGGAAGCCATAGTGATAAGTACAAAAACAGAGGCACTCTAGTAAAATGTACTACTTGCTGAGCAATAGTCTAGAAATAACAATGGCACCATAAAGATCAGCTTGATGCTGAGCAACAACGTATTTCCTGTACTGGGAATGGCTGTATACACCCCTTACATGCCCCAGCGCTCTTGTGTCCTGTGTGACAGACTCTTCACTTCAGCTGCTCTGATAGGGACCTTCTGTTATAAGAGCGTCTGCTTTTTATAAAGAAACTTCAGGTGTGAGCCTGATTGGCGTCCCAGCGTGTGCTCCACATGGACGCTGAGTCTTGCACACGGCACCGCCTGCCTTAGGCCCCCCCCTTTGAGTGACCTGCCCTCCTGTTTTCAAAATGAAGCTTAGCCCGCGCGTGCGCGGACGGCACGCATTCAGGTCTGTAATACAGACCGAAGGAGAGGAGGTTGCAGCCGCCATCTAGCACTATGTAAAAGGCAGGTAAAACATAGCAAAATGTCATTTGGTAATAAAGAAGCCAGGGGGGGGATTTTACTTATCAGTAGAAGCTTAATATCTGTTTCAGCCGGAGCTGAAAAATGCTGTACCCACAGCCTGTTAATTTCCCCAATTGGGTGGAGAGGAACACTTTGTTCAATTATGAACCCCCTCCTGGCTACTGGGACACACACATGCTGTTGTAGCTGGAAATATAGCTTCTGAGAGGAACATACCAAGGTATGTGTATCTTTACTCCCTCTAGTGGAGATTTTAAGGCATTACAATGTTTTTCATGTGGACTTTTTACAGTTCCTAAGCTTCCACCCTTCACCCACCATGGTGGGCAGCATTAGTAAACCTTCAAAGACCGGGTCCCTATAATAGGGGTTCCACTCCTTTGGACCTGTATAGCACCCCTCAGGAGAAACTTTAGGTAATGTAGCAAGACCAAAAAGAGTCCTGGTTCCTGGGGTCTAGCCCTCAAAAGAGAGGCTTACAGGAAAAAACTTCTTCTATGTGACGCCTGGGTACCATCCTGTGGCCTCAGTGGCTTGCATGGATCCGGTCTATGGAGGAATTTAAATCCAGCATGGATTCCTCCTGGAGCTCCTCAGAGCACATCTTCACTTGTGACTAACACCTTAGACACTGGTGAAAAAACTGAGGTACTCCTGGAAGGAGGAGGGGTTATATAGGGGAGTGAACTTCCTGTATTGGGTATACCAGTGTCCATCAACTGAAGGTGGCCCATAACCCATTAAGTTATTAGGCTCTGTGTCCCATGATGTATGATAAAGAAATATGTAGAATAATACGCATTGGCCTAAACTAATGAATAAACGTTATATATATATATATATATATATATATATATATATATATATATATATATATATATATATATTCTTTTTCGATATGTATTATAGCGGAAAGTAAAAAATTTTTTTTTTTTTCCGTAATTGTCAGTCTTTTTTTGTTTATAGCGCAAAAAACAAAAAAAAACAAAAAATGCAGAGGTGATCAATTACCACCACAAGACAGCTCTATTTGTGGGAAAAAAAGGACAATTTTGTTTGGGTACACCATTGCATAACCACACAATTGTCAGTTATTGCGGTGCAGTGCCGTATCACAAAAAAATGGCCTGGTCATTAAGGGGGTAAATCCTTCCGGGGCTGAAGTGGTTAAATCGGATCTCAAGGCCAGGATAACATCACCCTGGACACCTGTTTTGAGGATATGTTTTTAGACAAACCCTTTTTTAAGATTTTGTCATATTTTAAATAAAAATGTTTAACTTTGATAATTGATTGATTAGTGTTTATAATACCCTAGGGGGTACATTTAAAGTCCCAAACAATTTTGTATTTCTATATTTGCTTTTGGAAACAGCAAAACATTTGAAGAACCTTTTAATAACAATATTCCCCTAGAATTATTTCTAAACTGTCTAGAAACATGTCTTCTACTGCAGCATTAATCACATCTCACTGTCAAATAATTGTGGGAGAAGTGGATCATACAGACTAAATCTCTCTGAAGACATTGCTACCACATTAGTTAATCAGCTCAGGTAATGACATTTCTTTTTTCTCAATCCCCTATAATGCATCAGTCCATCTATCACTGAATTTGTGATCTTATTTTTTATCAAGTAAACGGGCTATAGCAAAAATGCATGCATTAACATTAACCCAAGGAGCTGCACTAAACCCAGAAGGAAGACTGTGAGATGACAGAAGCTCTGGCTGGCAGAGCATCACTGGAGGCATTGTTTGACAGGTAAGTCTGCCATAATGTGTTAATATGTGGTGCATACTAGTACACTGGGCTCCATTCACAGAACCAGGACATATGCAGTATTTAGGCATTTTCCCAAATCCTGTAAAGCGTTTCTGAAAATGTCATTTCACTATTGCTTTATGCAGTATTTACCGCATAAAGCAAAAAATGCTAGGTAAATGCCGCATAAAACAGGAGTGAAAGTCAATTCACAAAAGGAAAAAAAAATAAATTCATGCATTAAATAAGTAGTGGCCCCGCCATGTGAAATTTTAGCCCCTGGCAGCCTTAACAACCAGTAAACCACATGGTTAAGGAGCATGCGGTCGCCGCGTCCTTGACAACCGATGAGTCATGAGCTGTCAGTGGGATTCCCTGCTGACAGCTGAATGTAAAAATAAAATGGTGGCAATGCAAAATGAAGAAAAAAACCGGTGTGGCGTCATCCCCCAATCCACACCAGGCCCTTCAGGTTTAGTGTGGATTTTGAGGGAAACACCCACACCAAAATGTAAAAAAAAAAAAAAATGGTGTGTAATCCCCCCTAAAATCCATACCAGACCCTTATCTGAGCATGCAGCCCGGCAGGTCAGGAAAGGGTGGGAACGAGCAAGCGCCCGCTCCCCCCCATCCCTTATAAACCATACCAGGCCACATGCCCTCAACAATTCCCCACGACCCTGACTGGTGGCTGTGGGGGGGCTTGTTGAAATCTGGAAGCCCCCTTTAACAAAGGGGCCCCCAGATCCCGACCCCCCCCATGTGAATGAGTAGGGGTACATAGTACCCCTACTCATTCACAAAAAAAAACAAAAAACAGTAGGCAGTTTTTGACAAGTCCTTTATTAAAAAAAAATAAAAATGTATGTCCCCCGAGTAGATCCATCATCAATCACGATTCCCACCGCCAACCCGAAAAAAAAAAAACGCTCCGTGTTTTGCCATCTGACAGTTTCTAAATAACTAAGGAGTGGTGCCACTTGGTTTTGTGAATGGAGTCCATTGTGGCATAAACCTCCTGGTGGCCTTTTGTATTTAACCACTTGCCGACTGGCTCACGCCGATATACATAGACAGAATGGCTCTCTTGCGCAAACTGGTGTACCTGTATGCAAAAGCAAAAATAAATATGTAGAAGAATACATATTGGGCTAAACTGAGGAAGAAATTTGTTTTTTTTATATATTTAGTAAAAAAATATTGCGTTTTATTCAAAATTGTCGCTCTTTTTTTGTTTATAGCGCAAAAAATAAAAACCGCAGAGGTGATCAAATACCACCAAAAGAAAGCTCTATTTGTGGGGAAAAAGGACGTCAATTTTGTTTGGGAGCCAAGAACCACAGAGGTGATCAAATACCACCAAAAGAAAGCTCTATTTGTGGGGAAAAAGGATGTCAATTTTGTTTGGGAGCCAAGTCGCACGACCACGCAATTGTCAGTTAAGCAACGCAGTGCCGAATCGCAAAAAGTGCTCTGGTCTTTGGCCAGCCAAATGGTCCGGGGCTTAAAGTGGATGTAAACCCAATTTCATCCTTTCTAAACTACTGCCATAGGGGTTATCTATAAGGATATACATGCCTCCTGCATGTATCTTTACCTGTCAAATGTCTCCCCTCTCTCGGTTATGAGAGCCGAAAAACTGCAGATTCTGTGGGCGGGTCTGTTGTCTGGAACTTGGAGGGTGGAGTCGTGATGTCAGTAGACTCCCCGCCCACCTCTACACTCCCCTTGTCAATATGCATTTTCTCCTGTGTATTTCTTACACTGAACTTCTGCTATGATCTCTAACATCCAGTGAAAAGATTGGAAAGTAACCACATGACTTCAGCATGCCAAATCATGCTGAGGTGTGGAACAGCCAATCCTTGCAGAGCTGCTGAAGAAAGGAGTTGGAGTGGGAATTAGAAAACAATGCCTGTCTTAGGCTAGTGCTTGAGATATGTAAATCACCTGTCACTCATAGCAAGGGGGAGGATTTGACAAAGTTTTTCTCTGTTTGTCAAGATTTATCTCACTGAACAATAAAAGAGGATTGCTCAGAGATGGATTAACTCTTTGTGGCAAGACTGGGCTCAAATGATAGGAAATCTTATACTCTACATTATGACATCAAAAGAAAAATTTTTTTTTCAGGTTTACATCCACTTTAAGTGGTTAAAGGAACATTTTATTTTTTTTAAAGGGTAACCACCACTTTAAGCTAAGTCTACTGATAATTTTTTGTTGCACATACATACAGGAATCCTAATTTCTGCAACCAAAGGCCTTTTTAGGCAGATAAGGTTGTAACGCCTCATTGCCACTCTGTAAAGGAGAAACAGATAAGACCCAGTTAGCCACTGGTGGTAATGACTGTATATTAAACAATAAAAAATTGGCTACCTATCAGTATTTTCCCATTAGAAAAAAACGGGGGGAAAATGTTTATGATGTGCAGCAAGAATACTTTTTATTCAGGAAGCTTGGTGTGTCATGTTAACACAGCATACAGGCAGAGGTGTGTAAAGTCTTACTGGAAGAGAAGTAATTATTTTGAGCAGCATGTGAGAGATCCTCTTTAGAATTGTCATGACTGACAGACTTTTGTTCATACCTGTCCTGTGCTTCTTGTGTGATGCTCTTGGGAGTGATGTTGTGGAAGCCCAGAAACAGGTGTCAGAAGTCACAAAAGTTAGCTGTTGATGGATGAGCTTGTTCAGCTACAGAAAAGCATGTGGCTCTACAGGACCTTGGACTACACACAAGAGGTCCAACAATTGAGCATGTCCAAAAAGACTGACATAAAAAGGAGCCTCAAGCAGCTTCCAAGAAGACAATGATCTGTCAGGTAAGAAAGGGTGGAGTAACCCTGAATTTTCCCCTGTGAGTCAACGGTACTTATCTGGAACCTTTCTATAGTGCCAAAATAAGGCAGGCAATGTCCTCTTCTTGAAAAAGTAAGCTGTGAACATACTAATTAAGGAACTCCTTAAACCCTTAGATGGGATGTGTTGACAACAGTGATTCTATAAAGAGTCAGGCTGGGTGCATACCAGTGTGAATTGGATGCAGGTTTCCCCGCATCCAATTCGCATGATAGGAGTCCTGTGCATCTTTAGCTCCATTTCAGGGATGAATTCAGGCAAAAATTCACCCCTTTTTCGTCCCTGAAACGGAGAACATGGACGCACCAGACCCCCTGCTGCGAGCCGCATCCGGAAGCAGTGTGAACTCAGCCTTACTGTTCTGATGCATCAGGTATCACCCGCTCTTTATTACAGATCTAGGCTTACAAAAATATGAACATTTTATATCACAGGTATATTCCTGTGTCACTATGATTAGTATTAGAATTATAAGTAGATCTTTTTAAACTACTTGCCGTGTGTAATCCATGATTGTATTGAGTCGATGTGCAATGGTTATCACGGTACTATTTTCAAACTCTTTTCTTATAGTTGACTGGATGAGGTCATCAGTTTCTAGGTCCACCGCTGCTGTGGCTTCATCCAGCACCAGGATTTTGGTCTTTCGAAGAAGGGCTCTTGCCAGGCAGACCAACTGGCGCTGGCCAACACTAAACACAATTTAAAAAGAAAAGAGAGCACATAATTTACTGCATTGTTGAGGTACAGTATTTAAAGCACAAGAATATGACAACAGTGCCAAAGGTAACAATCTTCATGCACCCATGAAGCCCCTGGTGCATGCATTACCAGTCTTGTCTTCTGTCCAACTTACAGCTATGCCTACACGCTATGCTAGTGAGTTACATAGCTCTGGAAGGTGGCAGGGACTTAACTTCAACTCAAGACCCTGTGTAAAGTGATTATCACCTTTTTCTTGTGGCTCCTGCCTTTTGGCAATATTGTAGCTTTGGATACATTTAGCTTAGTGGTATACTTCAAATATGAAAAGCGACAGTGTGCCAAGCAGATACTGTGACCGCAAAAAATTAATTGTTTACTAATGCACAAAGCCAAAAAAGCCAATGCTTAGAACATATTCTGTCCATATTCTGCAGTGAGCTGCTAGCGCTGCAATAGGAAAAAGGGTTAATTCACATTTATTGCAAACTTTCATCCAAGGGGCCCCAGTATGTTCTAAAATATTGTGCTGTGAAGAAAAAGTCTTCATTTTTAAAACCAGATGAACTAACCCTTTAAAGTGTATGTAAAGCCAAACACTTTTATAGCTAGAGAACTGACCATGGTGTGTGTTCTCATGTCTAGTGTGGTCAGTTTTTAATAGGAAAGCAGAGGGACTGGCAGGGACACCAGGGATTTCACACAGGGAAGCAATACACAAGGAAGCAATACAAAGAGAACAGGATAGTGTGTTATACAAGTACAGTAAAACCTTGGATTGCGAGTAACGCGGTTTACAAGCGTTTTGAAATACGAGCTGTTTTTTAAAAAAATCCTGACTCAGTTTGCAAGCAATGTCTCACAAGACGAGCAGGATTCAAGCCTCTGGGGTGTGCAGTACTGCATTTGGCCAGAGGTTCGGGGGCGCCAGTGACGCTCAGAGACACTCGGAAACACTTGGCCTGCAACACAGGTTGTACCGGAGCAGCCACAGTGGGAGATTCCAGGTGAGCCGTGTGATTCAGGAGCATCAGTAAAGCCATGGTAAACTGATCCATGCGGTGATCCTGCTCATCCAATATGGAAAAAATATTACCAACAAGTGGATTGACTGCAACTTCCGAATTCATGGCCTTCCCCTACTGTCAGAAACCATGAATCAGACCGAGACAGAAGTGCAGTAAAAATCACACAAGTTTAATAATTATAATAATAAAAAGGCAAACGTAGTCAAAACATAGCCAGAGTTAGGTAACCAGAAGGGATAGTCAGACAAGCCAGGACGTCAGAGAGCCAGGGATCAGCGTACTGCAGGACAAGCCAGGAAATCAGGAAACCGGAGAATCAGCATAGTGGAACAGCAAGCAGGATCAGGAACCGGAAGGGACGTCAGCCAAGCAAGTCTTTCATAGGCACACAGGAGAGAGTCTCTGATATGTTAACCAGGCGAAGGCAGAGAGGATCTGGACTGAACAGCTTAAGTAGCCAGCAGGACTGACGAGCAGGATATCATCACCAGGTGAGTCACTGTGGAAAGATTAGAGCTGGCAATTAACTGACAGCTGAGAAGCCTGCTCTGAGAAGGGAGGACTGAGCCCAGCCCTGATAGGTTGGCTCTATGAGTCCAGGCAGGAAGAGAGCAGAGGAATGACTGCCTTTGTGTCAGGCCTCTCTTCTGTCCCCTGACACCACATGCCCAACTTTAAACACAAGTGAACAAGTAATGGCTTAACTTTCTAGATAAACTATCCCACACACCCAATGCATATGCAGAGCCCTGAATATGTTTGTGTGGATCCGTTTGGCACTAGTAGCTTCAGTCCTTTTGAAGAAAAGATAAGATATGGTGTCTTCAGCTAGCCACTTTGGTTGGGGCACATAAACTCCTGTATAGTGGGCCCAAACAACACAACTGGCCCAGCTTATCAAGTGAAACAGGCAGGATCTTCCTCAGCAAGGTGAGAGGACAATGATGTCTGTATACAGTGTCCCAGGAATAGATAGCCTTATCCCTTATCCCTGTGGCACTACAAGTGTCAGCAGGATGACTACCAGCAACAATGTCTGTATACAGTGTTCATACTCCTATGGTGCAGTGTCTCTGTTCCCTGAAGATGGGCAAAATGCCCTCTCACCAAATCCTGTGGTCAAGGCCCAAACGAACGTCCTGGAACGGGCTTCCCGGTGATCCAACTAGTCACCTCACACTGGAACTCTTCAACATCGGTGCAGGTGCGCCTCGATATGCACCTGGAATCCCCCTCTCTTAGGCTGGATGTCCCGACTGTAGGTGGTGGCCTGAATCATGCGGGGAGATCATCTAAGAGACAGCATCTCTCCTTTAGGTCTAATCTCTTTCACTGCCTCATGGAGACTGAGAATCTTTCAAGAATTAAATGGAGTCTTTTAATTTCCACTCACAGAGAATGCTGGTCTTAGTAGTTTCAGTTACTATACAAGGCTATGGGGCCGCTCTCTGCTGGAACTTCATACTCCAGAGTCCTTTGCAGCTGCTTCCTGAAGCTTGTTAAAGTCCCTCAAATTGTATCCTGTAATTGCTCCTTTAATTGGCTTTCTTTCGTCCTGTCAATAGGGACACAGGGGAGGCTACAGAGTGAACAGCTCTGTGTCATCAGCTCGCATTACATTAATTTCAGTGAGTCAGTGAAACAGGGAGAAGGAGGGGGGTGAAAATGCTCATGCAGACGTGACAGGCAGCTCTCTCCCTCTTTCAGGCTGGAAAGCCTGTGTACATCACGGCAGCCAGCTTGGCAAAATCGCGGGTTACAGAGTGAGACACCCGCTACAATCCACTTTAATATACGGCTTAATTCCCACAAGCTGTAAGTGTTGCCCTAGCCTGCTGCAAGGAAGAGCAATCACCAGTGATATATCACCTGTCATTCACTGTTAACAATCAATAAATGCACAGAAATTGTAATACGTTAAAAGAAATGCAGGTTTTTTTTTGTTTTTTTTTTCTTATACCTGCAAGGTAAAGTCATAATGTGCTAGTATGCGTTGCATACTAGCACATTATGTGAAACTTACTTTAAAACAAATGAAAAAAAAACTGTGTATAGTAGTTGCGCTCGCCCTAGTAATTTATAACCATACCCCCAAATGCTTGCAATAAATAATAAACAGTGATTTGTAAATTACATTACTTCTCAAATCCAATAAAATGCATTAATCATCAAATCCAATAAACACAAATGAACATCTGACGTTTATGCGCTTATAATATCCACCGTGCTGTGCATCTAAAATGCTATCGTGTGTTGTGATATACCTCCACCTTCCAAAAAAGCAGCTTACCAGAAAGCAGAAATTTAAGCGCCTGTATGTGTATCTTGTCACCCAGTTTGGTCTTGGTTCCGTCAGGTACAGAGTAGGATTCCCAAATTTCTCCAATGTGATACTCATGTAAATAATAAAATGGCCATCATTGCACAAACTCCTTAAATAAACCTTTTATTATAACAATTAAAAATTGCTCACTCACATGTAAATGTGCCTCCGACCGGCACTGTCCAGCATTCACAGTAATGGCCTGCAATGGCCGCTCTGCATGCAGGGAGCCGGCGTGCGGTCCAAGCCTCGATCTGAGTGTAGCTAGTGGGCAGGATGTGATGTGGGTGATGTGAGGAAGTATGGTACTAACTGCCCAAGTCAACTAAGTAACTTTCTCCGAACAAGCCGGCTACGCCGGCAAATACATTTAGGACTGCAGGAGGTCAATTTATGCACTGCGCATGCTCAAATGGCATTTGCGCTTGTTCAAGGGGAACCCCACGCCAAAAAAAAATGGCGTGGGGGTGCCCCTCAAAATCCATACCAGGCCCTTCAGGTCTGGTATGGATTTTAAGGGGAACCCCGCGCCAATTTTTTTTTAAAAAATAGCGTGGGGCCCCCCTAAAAATCCATACCCGACCCTTATCCGAGCACACAACCTGGCAGGCCGCAGGAAAAGAGGGGGGATGAGAGAGTGCCCCTCCTGCTGAACCGTACCAGGCCACATGCACTCAACATTGGGAGGGTGCTTTGGGGTCCCCCCAAAGCACCTTGTCCCCATGTTGATGAGGACAAGGGCCTCATCCCCACAACCCTTGCCCGGTGGTTGTGGGGGTCTGCGGGCGGGGGGCTTATCGGAATCTGGAAGCCCCCTTTAACAAGGGGACCCCCAGATCCCGGCCTCCCCCCCTGTGTGAAATGGTAAGGGGGTACAAAAGTACCCCTACCATTTCACAAAAAAGTGTCAAAAATTTTAAAAATGACAAGAGACAGTTTTTGACAATTCCTTTATTTAAAGCCTTCTTCTTTCCATCTTCTTCGGGTCTTTTTCCTTCTTCCTTCCTTCATCCTTCGGTTTCTTTCTCCATCTTCTTCTTCCTCCGATCCTTGGCTTTTTGCTCCGTGCTCTCGCCCGGCATCTTCTTCCGCGGCGTCTTCTTCCCCGCTTTGTTCTCGGGCCGCTCCGCATCCATGATGGGAGGCTCCCACTGTGTGATGCTTCTCGTCTTCTGACACTTCTTAAATAACAGAGGGCCACCCGGTGACCCCGCCCCCTCTGAAGCACGGTTCCGTTATATAAGTGTCAGAAGAAGAGAAGCGTCACACAGCGGGAGCCTCCCATCATGGATGCGGAGCGGCCCGAGAACTAAGCTGAGAAGAAGACTCCGCGGAAGAAGATGCCAGAGAACACCGGAGCAAGAAGAGGATCGGAGAAAGAAGCAGAGGAAGAAGAAGATGGAGGAAGAAGCCGAAGGATGAAGGAAGGAAGAAGACCAGAAGATGGAAAGAAGAGACTTTAAATAAAGGAATTGTTAAAAACTGTCTCTTGCCATTTTTAACATTTTTGACACTTTTTTGTGAAATGGTAGGGGTACTTTTGTACCCCATTACCATTTCACACAGGGGGGGCCAGGATCTGGGGGTCCCCTTGTTAAAGGGGGCTTCCAGATTCCGATAAGCCCCTCATCCGCAGACCCCCACAACCACCAGGCAAGGGTTGTGGAGATGAGGCCCTTGTCCTCATCAACATGGGGACAAGGTGCTTTGAGGGGGACCCCAAAGCACCCTCCCAATGTTGAGGGCATGTGGCCTGGTACGGTTCAGGAGGGAGGGGGCCGCTCTCTCATCCCCCCTCTTTTCCTGCGGCCTGCCAGGTTGCGTGCTCGGATAAGGGTCTGGTATGGATTTTTGGGGGGACCCCCACACCATTTTTTTTAAATTTTGGCGTGGAGTTCCCCTTAAAATCCATTTTGTTTTTATTTTGGCTTGGGGTTTCCCTTAAAATCCATACCAGACCTGAAGGGCCTGGTATGGATTTTGAGGGGGACCCCCACGCCATTTTTTTAATTTTGACGCGGGGTTCCCCTTAATATCCATACCAGACCTGAAGGGCCTGGTATGGAATTTCGGGGGAACCCCACACATTTTTTTTTCTTAATTTTGTTTTTTTTCTTAATGCTGTTTTTATCAATGAACTTTTATGTGTATTGCCGGACCAACATTTCATTATAGCCGTGAGTAGTTTTAAATAACTTTTATTCCTTAAGGGCCAGTTCACACCACATGAAGTCCAGTGCGTTTTTTTCTGCATCAAAAATGCATGTAAAGTAGGTTATATGGTTTTCAATGGCATAGTTCACACCGGTGCTTGCAGTTCCAGTGCGTTTCCAGTTCCCGAAAAAAAAGGAGAAAATGCTGCATTTTTTATGCACTGGACTGTACTGGAACGCTGTAAAATGCATCAAAAACGCACTGGAACGCACCTAAATGCACCAAAAACGCACTGCAACACACTTGTCCTTATTTAGGGTTAAGAAAAAAGAGGGGGGGAAAAAAGCACTGGACTGCATCAAAAACGTGCATGCAGAAAAGCACCTGGAACGCGTCCGGACTGCATTTCTATGGTGTAATCTGGCCCTTTCTATGGTGTGATCTGACCATGCCCCATGCCTATATAAGTCGCCGCACATTCACCGCTCCAAAGAAGCTGCTGGCAGGACTTTTTGTGACGCCCTGCCATGCTAGCGGGGGCCTGGTCTTCTCCCGCTGTCCGGTTCTTCTGTCGCTGTCTGGTTCTTCTCCGCTCTCTGGTATCTTCTGCCGGACTCCCCCGCTATCTTCTTCCAGCTCTTTTGCTAGTGGGGGCCTGGTCTTCTTCGTCCTCTTCTCCCCTCTTCTCTTCTTCCGATGTTGACACGACGCTCTCTCTCGCTGTAATGTCGTCTGCGAAGTGTGCGGCGACTTATATAGGCATGGGGCATGGTCACCGTGTGATGTCACCGGGTGACCCCGCCCCTTATGATGGCACAGTCCCGGGGCATGATGGGATTATGCCCTCATAAGGGGCGGGGTCAAAGGAGAGCGTCGTATCAACATCGGAAGAAGAGAAGAGGGAACAGGACGACGGAGAAGACCAGGCCCCCGCTAGCAAAAGAGCTGGAAGAAGATAGCGGGGGAGTCCGGCAGAAGATACCGGAGAAGAACCAGACAGCAACAGAAGAACTGGACAGCGGAAGAAGACCGGGCCCCCGCTAGCAAAAGAGCTGGAAGAATATAGCGGGGGAGTCTGGCAGAAGATACCGGAGAGCGGAGAAGAACCGGACAGCGACAGAAGAACCAAACAGCGGGAGAAGGCCGGGCCCCCGCTAGCAAAAGAGCGGCAAAAGAGCAGAAGATAGCAGGGGAGCCTGGCAGAAGAACTGGACACCGGGAGAAGAGGCCAGACAGCGCGGAGAAGAACCGGACACCGGGAGAAGAGGGGGGAGAGCGCGGAAGAGACCCACGAAGTCCGAAGAAGACCCCCGGAGCTGCCTAATAAATTACTTTAAAAAACTGTCTAGTGTGTTTCTCCCCCAGGTGAATGGGTAGGGGTACCATGTACCCCATACTCATTCACGTAGGGCGGGGGGCCCTAAAGGGGGGCTCCTGGATTTTGATAAGCCCCCCCGCCCGCAGACCCTGACAACCAACGGCCAGGGTTGTCGGGAAGAGGCCCTTGTCCTCATCAACATGGGGACAAGGTGCTTTGGGGTGGGGGGGCCGCATCCCCCATGTTGAGGGCATGCGGCCTGGTATGTTTCAGGAGGGGGGGCACTCGCTCGTCACCACCCCCTTTCCTGACCGGCCGGGCTGCGTGCTCAGATAAGGGTCTGGTATGGATTTTGGGGCGACCCCCCACGCAGTTTTTTCGGCGTAGAGGGTTCCCCTTACACTCCATACCAGACCGAAGGGCCTGGTATACCCCTGGAGGGGGAACCCATGCCAGTTTTTTTTAATAGCTTTAATAGGAAGGTGTGTTTTTCCTATTGCAGCGAGCGCAAGATGTACCTCACCGAGAACCAGCACGATGGGATTGCGCTGGGAACATTCTCGCAGCAGGTACTGCTGTGCGTGCGCAGGTTCACACGCTCGATTAAGGATTTATCCGGCGTACCAATTAAGGTATGAACCGGCGCAGCACATTCATCTTACTAAATGACCCCTATTATCTTTTACTTTTTGCTATAATAACTATCCCAATTAAAAAAAAACAAAAAACACATTTTTTCCTCAGTTTAGGCCGATATGTATTCTTCTACATATTTTTGGTAAAAAAAAAAAATCGCAATAGGCATATATTGATTGGTTTGCGCAAAGGTTATAGCGTCTACAAAATAGGGGATAGATTTATGGCATTTTTTTTTTTTATATACTAGTAATGGTGGTGATCTGCAATTTTTATCGGGACTGAGATATTGC
This sequence comes from Lithobates septentrionalis, assembly GCA_037952835.1. Lineage (NCBI taxonomy): Eukaryota > Metazoa > Chordata > Amphibia > Anura > Ranidae > Lithobates > Lithobates septentrionalis. The sequence continues at coordinate 1,409,073 of JBBDGP010000419.1, read as the reverse complement.
GGTGGACAAATTGGACACTTTTGACACATTTTTGGGACCATTGACAATTTTACAGCGATCAGTGCTATAAAAATGTCACTGGCAGGGAAGGGGTTAACACTAGGGGGCGATCAAGGGGTTAACTGTGTTCCCTAGGTGTGTTCTAACCATTGGGGGGATAGGACGGACTAGGGGAGGAGAGAGATCGGTGTTCATACTTAGTATGAACACACAATCTCTCTACTCTCCCCTGAGATCCCAGGTCTCGCTCTGGCACTCGCGTTGGCTCCTGGCACACGCTGCAGGCTCCTACAGTGTCTTAAAGGGCCAACGTACAGCTATGATGACTCGCCCAGGGGAGCCATTCTGCCACAGTATAACTGCGGCGGTCAGTCTGGAACCGGTTAAGGAGTTTGCGCAATGATAGCCATTTTATTGTTTACATGAGTATCACATTGGAGAAATTTGGGGATCCAACTCTGTACCTGACGGAACCAAGACCAAACTGGGTGTTAAGATATACATACAGGCGCTTAAATTTCTGCTTTCTGGTAAGTGGCTTTTTTGGAAGGTGGTGGTATATTACAACACACGACAGCATTTTGGATGCACAGCACGGTGGATATTATAAGAAGAGCACGATTGATGGACTATCAAGCGCCGAGATGTCAGCGCTGCAGCCGCTTCCATTTTTCATCCATCTTGCTTCCGGTTTGTGGGCTTCAGGTCTGTGACTGGCTGGAGGCGCGATGACGTCACTCCCGTGCTTGCGTGCAGGAGCTGCCGTTCACAGCACAGGGCTCGGAAGGAATGGTACCGGTGGCCATTCCTTCAGAGTGCATGCACCAGTGGTGTCACTGGCTGCACGTAATGTAAATATCTCCTAAACTGTGCATGTTTAGGAGATATTTACACTACCTACACGTAAGCCTTATTATAGGCTTACCTATAGGTGAATGTCAGCAAAGGAAGTTTACTTCCCCTTTAAATTTTTTATGTATTTAACAAAACAGAGCCCCTTGTGAGAGGGAAATGTAGACAGACACTTGGGTACAGATTCCATTCATGGAATAACCAATATAGCGAAGACATATCATTCAGTTAGGGTAAAGAAGAAGAATATTGTTTACATCTCAACAATTGCTAGAACACTAGAAGAAAAGCAGGTTATAACAAGATCATCTCTCATATTCGACATAAGAAAGGCATTTTAATGCTGTGTATGAGGCTGTGATGCATTATGGGGTGGGTTATCCCAAAGCCAATATTTGGTGTCCTCGATGAAATAATAGCATGTATTTTAAAAAATGTATTTTCTTTTAGTTCATTGACAGCAAGAGATATATACATCATAATATATCGAAGCTATACACAGCAATACAAATACATGTTTTTAAATTGTTGATAATGTGAATGGTAAATTGTGTGGAACCAGCACTGGTTTCTGTTAAATTGTCAATCTCTGCAGTATTGTTTTGAAACAATGGTGACCACGCCCCCTAAAACGTCACAGTCCCAGCATGCCCAGGGACTGTGACGGCATAAGGGGGTGGGGTCACCGCCTATATAAGCCATAGCAGAGCGCACAGAGAGCATTCCAGCCGGAGAGAGCGTCGTGTCAACATCGGAAGAAGAGATGAAGAGAAGAAGCGGCGAGACAGCGGCGACAAGACAGCGGCAGCAGACCGGGGCCCCCTGCTGGCAAAAGAGCTGGAAGAAGATAGCGGCGGGGCCCGGGAGAAGAGGCGGAACACCGGGAGAAGTCGGAAGAAGACCCCCCCCGAAGTCGGAAGAAGATCCCGGAGCTGCCTAATAAATTAATCTTGAAACCTGTGTACTGTGTTTTTTTTTTTATTGACACTTTTCCCTAGGTGAATGGGTAGGGGTATTCTCATTCACATAGGGTGGGGGGCCGGGATCTGGGGGCCCCCTTATTAAAGGGGGCTCCCGGATTCCGATAAGCCGCCCGCAGACCCCAACAACCAACGGCCAGGGTTGTCGGGAAGAGGCCCTTGTCCTCATCAACATGGGGACAAGGTGCTTTGGGGTGGGGGGGCGCGCCCCCTCTCCCCCAAGGCACCAACCCCCCCATGTTGAGGGCATGTGGCATGGTACGGTTCAGGAGGGGGGGGGGCGCTCGCTCGTCCCCACCCCCATTCCTGTCCAGCCTGGCTGCGTGCTCGGATAAGGGTCTGGTATGGATTTGGGGGGACCCCCACGCCATTTTTTCGGCGTAGGGGGTTCCCCTTAAGGTCCATACCAGACCCAAGGGCCTGGTATGCTCTTGGTGGGGAACCCATGCCGGTTTTTTATTTAAAATTTGGCGCGGAGTTCCCCCTAAAGATTCATACCAAACACATTGGCGGGGATCCAAGTCGGATCCCCGTTCATTGAAAGTCGAACATATGCCGGCTTCATGTCGCAGGGCAAAGTCGGATCCAAAGTAGGACGGCTGTCGTGTCGCACCAGTGTGAACTCAGCCTCAGGAAAGGTTTCCTTTAAATCCACATAATGGCTTTAAACAATCTCAAGAATTTTTCACTTAAGCTGGCTACACATTATACAATTTTCTTGTGCAATTTTCCTTTACATTTACCAAAACCATATAATATGAGGTCAAACCTAAACCCTTTCAACGTGTATGCATTCAGGCTGGCCTTGCACTACATAGTTGAAAGCATGGCCTTTTTCTTGGAAAATAGGCGCAGAAACTCACCCTCCCCGCCACAAGCACTCCCAAACCCCGCCCCAACCATGTCCTAATCCCGCCCCCAGCCACACTTTCCTTGGAGGAGAGAAGTACAGCAGTGCCAAATAATTGGAATATACTAAGGCCTAGAACTACGTATCACATAAAGTGTATAGTTCAGGAATGTGTAACACACAAAGTACAGGACTTAGGAGTTCATAACACACAGGGTGCAGTTCTGAGAAGTGCATATCACATAGGGTGCAGAAAACAAAAAAAGCACAAGGGATTGTACTTACATTCAATGTGAAGTGTCCCTTGTGCTCATGAATATGCAACATACAGTCCTGTGTACACAGTGCAGGGGTCAGTAATATGTAACAGAGGCCATCACACAAAGTGCTGTGGTAAAGTGTACAGTTTGTATTACAGAATGCTGGGCTCAGGAGTATGTAACGCAAAATCCAATGTAGAGAGTATAGCATTCAGGAGTACAATCCCGAGGCCTTTAATGTAAAATACAACCATGCATTACATACTCTTGGTCTCTAAACTCTGTATGCTTTACATCTTACCTCTGCACCCCTCCAGCCACAGCTTACATCCCCAGTCCACAACTCACCTCTGCACCCCCACATCCACAATATCTCTGCTCCCCTCCCTCTCTGTATCCCCAAGCTCATCCCAATATACAGCTCTCACCTTTTCCACCCCCATGTTTCACCTCTGCACCCCCAGCTTCCCCCACAGCTCTCACCTCAGCACAACCTGCCCCCCCCCCACAGCTTTCATTTTGGACAACCTGAGCCCCCCCCCCTTTACAGCTCTTCTTTTGCACAACCTGTCCCCCCCTTCCACATCTCTCACTTTGCACAAACTGCCTTCTGCCCTCTGCAGTTCTCACCTCTGCACACTTCCACCCCCAGCTCTCCTCTCTGCTAAAATTATCCCCAACTCTACCCCCCCCCCCTCATTTTCCCAGCTCTCCTCTCTGCATGACCCCCCCCCCCCCCCAAGCTCTCAGATTTGCATAATCTCTACCAGTTCTCCTCACTGCACAACCCCCTCCCAGTTCTCCTCTCTGCACAAATCCCCCCAGTTCTCCTCTCTGCCCCACCCCCCCCCCCCAGTTCTCCTCTATGCACAACCCCCCTGTTCTCCTCTCTGCTATATACTCACCCCCCTACACTTTCACAGTTCTCTCTACACAAATTCCCCCCCAGTTCTCCTCTATGCACAACCCCCCCGTTCTCCTCTCTGCTATATACTCACCCCCCACACACTTTCACAGTTCTCTCTACACAAATTCCCCCCCCAGTTCTCCTCTTTGCACAATCCCTCCTCGTTCTCCTCTCTGCCCAAATCTCCCCAGTTCTCCTCTCTGTACAAACCCCCCCAGTTCTCCTCTCTGTACAAATCCCCCCCCCCCCAGGTTCTCCTCTCTGCACAAATACCCCCCACAGCTTTCCTCTCTACTAAAATCTCCTCCCCCCCTTTTCACAGTTCTCTTTACACAAATCCCCCAGTTCTTCTCTCTGCACAATCCCCCCCCCCAGTTCTCTCTATGCAACCCCCCCAGTTCGTCTCTCTACACAAATCCCCCCCCCCCCGTTCTCCTCTCTACACAAATAAGACCCAGGGGGTTACAGTGGTGGGACAGATGAGCAGGGCGTTACTGTGGTGGGACAGATGAGCAGGGGGTACAGAGGTGGGCCAGATGTGCAGGGTGGGACAGAAGAGCAGGGTGGTACAGTGGTGGGACAGAAGAACAGGGTGGCACAGTGGTGGGACAGAAGAACAGGGTAGTACAGTGGTGGGGCAGATGAGCAGGGGGTTACAGTGGTGGGACACAAGAGCAGGGGGGGTACAGTGGTGGGACACAAGAGCAGGGGGGTACAGTGGTGGGACAGATGAGCAGGGGGGTACCAGGGACAGATGAGCAGGGGGGTACAGTGGTGGGACAGATGAGCAGGGGGGTACCGTGGTGGGGTCTATGAGCAGGGGGTTACAATGGTGGGGCAAATTTGCAGGGTGGTACAGTGGTGGGGCAGATGTACAGGGTGTTACAGTGGTGGGGCAGATGAGCAGGGTGGTACAGTGGTGGGGGCATAGGAGCAGGGGGTTACAGTGTTGGGACAGATGAGAAGGGGGGACAGTGATCTGAGGTGTGGAGTTGCAGGAATTGGGACTGATCTGAGGCGTGAGTGCAGGATGTTAATTTCTCACTACTACTTAAGTAGTTTACAGCATTTACTTTATAAAAAAATCCTTTTCGTGATTGAGAGTGTGAATTTGACATTTTGTTTGTTATAAAATCGGCACTCTCAATTTCTTTGAAAATATTTTTCGGCACACTGTGCTCAAAAGGTTGCCTACCCCTGCTCTATGTGCTAAATGATAAGTTGGTGTGAAGACGGTGAGGGCTGCCATGTTCTGGTTGAAAAAAAGCCCTGATTAAAAGTAAATCTAGAGAAAATTGAACAAAAGAAAAAAACATATAATGTGTAGCCAGCTTAAGAAGAAACCGATTCCCAGTAATTAGCATTCCATAAAGCCGTTCAACATGAACAAACACAAAGCGTGCCAACTTGGGTCTCCTCAACAGGTTATATGGCCTAAAATAAAGTAAAATTGCAGTATGCGACAAGCCCAAGAAGAAGCAACTGTTTAACTACAGAGGTATCTCTTAACCGTTTCATTACTAATCCTATTCTGACATTTGTTGCTTGCAAGTTAAAATCTGTATTTTTTCCTAGAAAATTACTTAGAACCCCCAAACATTATATATATATTTTAACAGAGAATGTAGAGAATAAAATGGCAATCATTGCAATATTTATGTCACACTGTATTTGCACAGCGGTCTTTCAAACGCATTTTTTTTTTTAGGAAAAAAGACACTTTCATGAATTAAAAAAAACCAACTAAACAGTAACGTTAGCCCAATTTTTTGCACAATGTGAAAGATGATGTTACGCCGATTAAATGGATACCTAACATGTCATGCTTTGAAATTGCGCCCGCTCGTGGAATGGCGACAAACTACGGTACCTAAAAATCTCCATAGGCGGTGCTTTAAAAAAAAAAAAAAAAAACGGATACCAGGTTAGAGTTATAGAGGAGGTCTAGGGCTAGAATTATTGCTCTCACTCTGTCGATCGAGGCGATAACTCACATGTGTGATTTGAACACCGTTTACATAGGAGGGTGCGACTTACGTGTGCGTTTTCTTTGCTGCGTGAGCTTGAAGGGGAATGGGGGCGCTTTAAAATGGTTTTTTTTTTTCTTATTTATTTTATTTCTTTTTTTACATTGTTACTTAAAAAAAAAAAATTTGATCACTTTTATTGCTGTCACAAGGCATGTAAACATGCCTTGTGACAGTTTTAGGCAGTGACAGGTACTCTTTATGGAGGGATCGGGGGTCTAAAAGTCAAAAACGGCGATTCTGAATACTGTCATTTTTTTTTTAATGGCGCCATTGGCAGCCGAGTAAACCGGAAGTGACATTGTGGCGTCACTTCCGTGTTTACACAAAGGAGACTGGAATGAAGCAGTTTCCAGCTAGAATTATTGCTCTTACTCTACCGATTGTGGCGATACCTCACATGTGTGGTTTAAACACCGTTTTCATATGCGGGTGCTACTCACGTATGCATTTACTTCTGCACACGAGCTTGTCAGGACGGAGCGCGTTTAAAAAAAAAATATATTATTTATTTTACCTTTTATTTTTACACTGTTTAAAAAAAAAAAATCACTTTTATTCCTATTACAAGGAATGTAAATATTCCTTGTAATATAAAAAAGCATGACAGGACCTCTTACATATGAGATCTGGGGTCAAAAAGACCTCAGATCTCATATTTAGACTAAAACGCAATAAAAAAAAAAATTGTCATTTAAAAAAATTATTTAAAAAAAATAGCCCTTTAAGAGCCGTTTGACGTCGCTTCCGCCCAGCAATTGTATTGAGACGGGTTGGGGCCATCTTACCCTCACTCGTCTTCCATGCACAGCTAACGACAGGACGCGATCGCCTTCGCTGACACCGAGGGCACTGGATTACGGCGGGAGGGGGCCCCCCTCCCGCCACGGATAAAAGTGATCTTGCGGCGAATCCGCTGAGAGACCACTATTATCTTGTATCGGACCGCCCGCTGAAGAAGGGGATACTGGGGTTATGGCAGCTAGCTGCTGCCATAACAACGATACCCTCCTTTAAACAGCCAACGTAAAACTGCGGCGGACGGTCCGTAAGTGGTTAATAGTTTTGTGTTGAGTTATTTTGAGGGGACAGCAAATTTACACTGTTATACAAGCTATACACTCACTACTTTACATTGTAGCAAAGTGTCATTTCTTCAGTGTTGTCACATGAAAAGATATAATAAAATATTTACAAAAATGTAGGGGGTGTACTTACTTTTGTGAGATACTGTAAATGGGCTGCCCTACATGTAACAAATGCCCCAAAGTAGCACTAGAACATGCCCAGAAAATGCGTGCTTTTTCTTGTGGAATGCCCTGTATTTAGAAAATGTGCAGATGTGAAAGAAAGGTGACCCAAGCACGACGTGCGCTGCCACACGGTTTTTGAATTGCACAGCACAGCTCGCGTATTCTGTGTGGATTGCTGCTCATTTGCAAATGCGAATGCAGCCTAAATAGTAACGCAAGCGCGACCCACTTTGATACACCTTTTTAAAACACATGGCAAAGCATGCATTTTCTTGTGGCTTGCTATACATTTGGAAACAGGAGATGTTAACAAATTGTAATGCAAGCGCACTGCACATTGCCGCACGTTTTCTAAACGCACGGAGAAGCATACATTTTCTTGTGGGTTGCTGTGCATTCGGAAATGCACAGATGTGAAGGAATGGTAACGCGAGCACGACGCACGTTGCCAGCGTTTTTGGAAAGCATGGCATGGTGTGCATTTTCTTGTGGGTTGCCGTGCTTTTGGAAAGGCGCAGATGTAAATAAATGGTAACACAAGCACGTTGGAAACGCGCAGATTTGAACAAATGGTAAAGCAAACACGACGCACATTGCCGTTTGTTTTCTAAACGCGTGACAAAGCAAGTGTTTTCTTTGCTGGTTGCTGTGAGTTTGAAAATGAGACTACAGCCTAAATGGTAACACTGACGTGACACACATTGCTACTGTTTTTGAAATGCATGCCAAAGCGTGTTTTTTTCTTGCAGGTTGGCGCGCGCTCAGAAACATGCAGATGCAACGAATGGTAATGCAAGCGAGCTGCGCGTTGCCAATGCGTTTTTGAAATGCTGACCAAAGTGTGCATCTTCTTGCGAGTTGCATTTGGAAACGCACAGATGCGAACGCATGGTATCACAAGTGTGTGCAGGTTGCTGCACATGCATTGCTATGTGTTTTTGAAATGCACAACAAAGTGCATATTTTCTGTGCTGGCTGCATTCAGAAAAGTGCAAATGAGAACGCAGCCTAAATGGCAACGCACGTTTAACATACATTGACGCGCATTTTTGAAACACACGACATAGCGTGCGTTTTTTTAATGCAGGTTGCCGTGCGTTTGGAAACAGGCAGATGGGAATGAATGGTAACGAAAACATGATGCACATTGCCACGCCTTTTCGAAACGTGCGGCAAAGCATGCGTTTTCTTGGTGGTTGCCATGCATTCAGAGATACGCAGATGTGAACCCAGCATAAGTGGCACTGTGAGAGTAATGCGTGTTTTCTGTGCAGGTTCATGAGCAAGAGTGCCCTCTTAGCAAGTGGCAGTGGGAGAAGAGGAGGATCGGGGTTGCTTTCTGCAAATCCATTACGCAAAGCAGGGAAGTATAACATTTTCTTTAGAATCACTTTAATTTTCTGACTAAAGTTCCACTTCTTCCTGCTTGTTCCTTCTTTACTGCACAGAGGAATGGAGTGTGGGCGGTGATAACACAATTCCATTCCTCCCCCAATTACCACCCAAACAAACGCCCAGAAACGCCCACAGTAACCCTTAGACCCGCCCACATCAACTCCCATAGCTGCTACAAGTGACTCCCATAGCCTGTGTTTCATCACATTTGGCTACCCGCTGGAGTGCGCATGCGCGACGCCGCCGTATGCGTTCCAACACTTTTAAAACTTTACGTTTTAAAAATGTTAAAAGTGACAAAAACACTTTTAACACTTTTTGTTTTTTTAAACACTTTTAAAAAAGTGTTAAAAGTGACAAAAGTTTTATAAGTGTTGGAACGCATATGGCGGCGTCGCGCATGCGCACTCCAGCGGGTAGCCAAAAGTGATGGGTCGCCCTATGTGACAAAAAACCTGCCCTGAAACTGCAGAGGCTGAAAGCATGCTGGGATATGTAGTATCAGGACTGGCAAAGGAAGGAAACAGGAGGTCAGAGAGCTTAGAAATTCAGGCAGAAGGAGAAGTGACACCACAGACACAGAAAGCTGCTGTATTCAGCGAAAGGAGGTAAGTTACACATTAACTGACAGTGGGTTTGTTATTCATTAACATAGACAATGCATCTGTTGTTTTTGGGAGGAAAAGCTAGAGTTCTACTTTAACTACTTGTGGACCGCCCGCCGCCGTTGTATGTCTGTACTTTGACGTAGAATAACGGGGTTATGGCAGCAGATAGCTGCCATAACCCCGTTATATTCTTAAATGGCGAATTCGCCACAAAATCACATTTATCGGGGTGGGAGAGGCCCCTCCTGCCGCACTCCGGTCGCCTCCGCCGCTTACCAGAGCCGATCGGGTCCTCTCCCCTGTGAGACTGAATGCCGAGTGAGGGAAAGATGGCCCCCCCGCTCGACTCCATAACATTGGATGATGTAAGCGACGTAAAACGGTCATAAAGGGGAATTTTTTTATTTTTTTGAAAAAAAAAAAAGAAAATACATTTATTTTTATTTTTTTATTGCATTTAGGTGTAAATGTGAGATCTGAGGTCATTTTGACTCCAGATCTCACATTTAGGAGGTCCTGTCATGCTTTTTTTCTATTACAAGGGATGTTTACATTCCTTGTAATAGGAATAAAAGTGACCCAAATTTTTTTTTTTTTGAAAGACAGTGTAAAGTTTTTTAAAAGGACAGTGTAAAAATAAAAAGTAAAATGAATATGAAAAAAATTAAAAAAATTTAAAGCACCCCGCCCCGCTGAGCTCACGCACAGAAGCGAACGCATACAAAAGTTGCGCCCGCATATGAAAACGGTCTTCAAACCATACGTGAGGTATCTCCGCAATCGTTAGAGCAAGAGCAATGCTTCTAGCAAAAGACCTCCTCTGTAACTCAAAACTGGTAACCTGTATACATTTTTAAACGTCACCTATGGAGATTTTTAAGGGTCAAAGTTTGTCGCCATTCCACAAGCGGGCGCAATTTTTGAAGCATGACATGTTGGGTATCAATTTACTCGGCATAACATTATCTTTCACAATGATATATACAAATTGGGCTAACTTAACTTTACTGTTGTCTTATTTTTTAATTCAAAAATTTTTTCCAAAAAAATTGTGCTTGTAAGACCGCTGCGCAAATCTGGTGTGACAAAGTTTTGCAACGACCGCTATTTAATTTTTTAGCGTGTCTGAAAAAAAATATATAATGTTTGGGGGTTCTAAGTAATGTTCTAGCAAAAAAAAACAAACAGATTTTTACTTGTACAGTCTGAAAAATAGGCTTGGTCCTTAACCCTTAGCACCGACTGTACGCACATATGCGGCCTCGGCTTTAAGGGGTTATACCAGGATGATGCCCGCAGCTGCATGCATCATCCCGGTACCGTTTTTTAGAGCGGTCAGTCGGCTCTTCAGGGATAACAACCGATGCAGCTAAAAGCTGCTCGGAGGTCTCCTCTGTAGCTTAACCACTTGCCGACCGCCGCACACAGATGTACGTCGACAGCACGGGCAGGCATAAGGGCTTACCTGTACGTCCCTGCCTGCCCGCGGGTGGGGGGTCCGATCGGACCCCCCCCCCGGTGCCTGCGGCGGTCGGATCGAGGTCAGGGTCGATCAAAGGTGAGGGGGAGGCCACTCATTCGTGGCCCCCACCTCGCGATCGCTCCTGGCCAATGACAAGCTTCCTCGGCTTCTGTGAATGTAAACAGAAGCAGAGGAAGTGATGTCATCTCTCCTTGAGCCGGTCTTTTCGTCCGGCGCCGAGGAGAGAAGACATCCAAGTAAGTGCACCAACACTACACATACAGTAGAACACGCAGGCACACTTGTCACCCCCCTGTCACCCCCCGATCACCCCCTGATCACCCCCCTGTACCACCTGTCACTCTGACACCAATAGCAGGTTTTTTTTTTTTTCTGATTTATTGCATTGGTGTCAGTTTGTGTCAGTTACAAGTGTTAGGGCCGTTAGGTTAGCCCCCTTTAGGTCTAGGGTACCCCCCTTTAGGTCCAGGGTACCCCCCTAACCCCCCTAATAAAGTTTTAACCCCGTGATCACCCCCCGTCGCCAGTGTCACTAAGCGATCGTTTTTCTGATCGCTGTATTAGTGACACAGGTGACGCTAGTTAGGGAGGTAAGTATATAGGTTCGCTGTCAGTGTTTTATAGCGACAGGGACCCCCATATACTACCTACTAAAGGTTTTAACCCCTTGATTGCCCCCTAGTTAACCCTTTCACCAGCGATCACCATATAATTGTTACAGGTGACGCTGGTTAGTTGGTTTTGGTTTTTTGTAGTTTATTACAGTTTTAGGGCACCCGCCGTTTATTACCCTATAAAGGTTTAACCCCCTAATTGCCCGGCGGTGATAGAAGTTAAGTTTTTAGGATCAGATAAGGTCTGCGTCGCCCCAGGCAGCGTCAGGTTAGCGCCAGTACCGCTAACACCTACGCACGCAGCATACACCTCCCTTAGTGCTATAGTATCTGAACGGATCGATATCTGATCCGATCAGATCTATACTCCCCAGCAGTTTAGGGTCCCCCAAAAAAACGCAGTGTTAGCGGGATCAGCCCAGATACCTGCTAGCACCTGCGTTTTGCTCCTCGGCCCAGCCCAGCCCAGCCCACCCAAGTGCAGTATCGATCGATAACTGTCACAAAACACTAAGCACACATAACTGTAGCGTTTGCAGAGTCAGGCCTGATCCCTGCGATCGCTAACAGTTTTTTGGTAGCGCTTTGAATCAGTCGCTGACAGTCAGGAGCTTTTTTACCTGTGAGTCTCACTAGTGTACCCCTAAATTTAGAGCCCAAAATGGCAAATAGAAGGTACACTAGTGAAGAGGCCTACAGGATTCTGAGCATGACAGATAGTGAAGAGGAAGTCACTCATCTGTCAAGTTCAAGCTCAGAATACGAACCTGTAGAGGACAGCGGCTCCATGACAGATAGCTCTGACGACGGAGTTGTGGTCCCTGCTAGGGTCAGGCGTACCAGACCCCGATCTTCTTCTTCTGTCCTTGAAGTGCAAGAACCGCAGGGCTCTCGTAGGGAGCAGAGAGGTACTAGTGCCGCTACTCCTTCTGGTGAACTGGCAAGCACCAGCGGCCTAGTACACCCTGGTCGTACATCCAGCACTGCAGTATCACGTGGTGACGTGGCGAGTCCCATAAGTGCAGTTCAAGCTGGCGAGGTGGCAAGCACAACTAGTGTCCCGCTGCCACCAATAAGACAAAGACAGGCCCGCCGTGCCCATAGTGCCCTTCCTGCTGCATTCGCCAATCCGAATTGGGTACCCACCACTTCTGCAGCACCCGTACTTCCCCCTTTCACTGGCCAACCCGGAATTCAGGTGGAAACAGTTGACTTTATGCCACTGGATTTTTATTCACTGTTTTTCACCGAAGATCTCTATAGATCTATTGTGGACCAAAGCAATTTGTACACTGGTCAACACATCGCCGCTAATCCCCAGTCCTCCCTTGCCAGAGATTGGAGACCAAATACGGTCTCCGAATTTAAGATCTTTCTGGGCCTTTCCCTCAACATGGGCATAACCAAAAAGAGTGAGTTGCGGTCATATTGGTCCACTGACCCAATTCACCATATGCCCGTGTTCTCTGCTTCAATGGCCAGGGCACGATACGAGCAGATTTTGCGGTTCATGCACTTCAACGACAATGAACTCTGTCGTCCTCGTGGAGACCCTGCATACGATCGGCTCTACAAAATTCGGCCCCTCGTAAACCACTTCAACCAACGTTTTGCAGACTTGTTTACCCCCCATCAAGTTGTCTGCGTTGATGAGTCCCTGGTTAAGTTTTCTGGCCGCTTGTCCTTCAAACAGTACCTTCCCAGCAAGCGTGCCAGATACGGGGTCAAGATGTATAAGCTCTGTGACAGGGCCACAGGCTATACATGTAGATTTATGGTTTACGAGGGCAAAGATAGTCACGTAGAGCCGATAAACTGCCCTGACTACATAGGAAGCGCTGGCAAGATAGTGTGGGACTTGGTGTCACCCTTATTCGGAAAGGGGTACCACTTGTACGTGGACAATTATTATACGAGCGTGCCACTTTTTAGTCACTTGTTTGATCAGCAGATTGGAGCATGTGGCACCGTGCGACCTAATCGCCGGGGCTTTCCCCAGCGGCTTGTAGAGTCCCGTCTTAGGCTGGGGGAGAGAGCCTCCTTGCAGTATAATAATTTGCTCGCTATGAAGTGGAGGGATAAGAAGAATGTTTTCGTTCTCACCTCCCTTCATGCAGACACGACGACCCAAATTACTACGGCGACTGGTGTTGTGGAGAAACCCCTCTGTGTCCACGAATACAACCTTAATATGGGAGGGGTGGACCTCAACGACCAGTTGTTGGCGCCGTACCTAGTTGCCCGTAAGGCCAGACGCTGGTACAAAAAAGTGTCTGTTTATTTATTTCAATTGGCTTTGCTGAACGCTCATGTGCTATACAGAGCTTCAGGACGGACTGGATCCTTCCTTAAATTCCAGGAAGAGATCGTCAGAGCCCTTCTGTTTCCAGACGGTGCTCCACCTCACCTTCCCAATCCAAATGCAGTAGGCCGGCTGCATGAGAGGCATTTTCCTTATGTCCTCCAGAGTACCCCTACCCAACGAGCCCCCCAAAGAAAATGTCGTGTCTGCAGAAAGCGCGGATTTAGGCGTGACACCCGGTATTATTGTCCCTCCTGTCCTGGCAATCCTGGTCTTTGCATTGGTGAATGTTTTGAACGCTACCATACACTAGTTGAGTATTAGCGTAGGGTACAGCACTGCACAGACTAGGACACACTTCCACAGGGTCTCCCAAGATGCCATCGCATTTTGAGAGACCCAAACCTGGAACCGTTACAGTTTTAAAAGTTACAGTTATAAAAAAAAAAAAAGTAAAAAAAAAAATATAAAATAAAAAAAACAAAAATAGTTGTCGTTTTATTGTTCTCTCTCTCTCTATTTTCTCTCTATTGTTCTGCTCTTTTTTACTGTATTCTATTCTGCATTGTTTTATTGTTATGTTTTATCATGTTTGCTTTTCAGGTATGTAATTTTTTTATAGTTTACTGTGTTTTAAACATTTTTTTGTTTTCAGGTACGCCATTCAGCTGCAGCGCGGATTTATTTATCTTGACAGCAACAGCGTTTGCTCCCACGATACATAAAGCCGTGACTCCAGCGCTGTCGGAGGTGATTTCACCACCACAGTTACATACTTCAGCATATATGCCGAAGCGTGGGGGCAGAAGTGGGTGGAGGAGCGATTTGCTCCTGCCTTTTGCGGGAGGATGCCCCCATGCTTCGGCATATATATATTTTAGGTAGGCACAGGTTGCGTTAAATGTTTTATTTTTTACTATGGTTTTTTTTTGTATTTGCTTTGCAGGTATGGTAAGTATTACTGTTATACTGTAATGTTACTTTGTTTTTTGTTAACCATCATTTGCTTAGCAGGTACGCCATTCAGTTGCAGCGCGGATTTATTTATCTTGACAGCAACAGCGTTTGCTCCCACGATACATAAAGCCGTGACTCCAGCGCTGTCGGAGGTGATTTCACCACCACAGTTACATACTTCAGCATATATGCCGAAGCGTGGGGGCAGAAGTGGGTGGAGGAGCGATTTGCTCCTGCCTTTTGCGGGAGGATGCCCCCATGCTTCGGCATATATATATTTTAGGTAGGCACAGGTTGCGTTAAATGTTTTATTTTTTACTATGGTTTTTTTTTGTATTTGCTTTGCAGGTATGGTAAGTATTACTGTTATACTGTAATGTTACTTTGTTTTTTGTTAACCATCATTTGCTTAGCAGGTACGCCATTCAGTTGCAGCGCGGATTTATTTATCTTGACAGCAACAGCGTTTGCTCCCACGATACATAAAGCCGTGACTCCAGCGCTGTCGGAGGTGATTTCACCACCACAGTTACATACTTCAGCATATATGCCGAAGCGTGGGGGCAGTGGGTGGAGGAGCAATTTGCTCCTGCCTTTTGCGGGAGGATGCCCCCATGCTTCGGCATATATAAATGGTGCATGTATGCCCATCATTAGAAGTGGGTGGATGAAGGGAGGTATTCTAATGGTGGGCATACCCACCGATCAATATCTTTTTTTCGTTCAGCCCAGAGGCTGCATGAAAAAAAAGTTTACAATATATGCCCAACAAGGACCAGCAACGTACTGGTATGTTGCTGGACTTTGAGTGGTTATACCAGAATGATGCCTGCAGGTTTAGGTATCATCTTGGTATCATTCTTTTCAGCCAGCGGTCGGCTTTCATGTAAAAGCAATCCTAGCGGCTAATTAGCCTCTAGACTGCTTTTACAAGCAGTGGGAGGAAATGCCCCCACCCCCCCACCGTCTTCCATGTTTTTCTCTGGCTCTCCTGTCCCAACAGGGAACCTGTGAATGCAGCCAGTGATTCGGCCAGCTGACCATAGAGCTGATCGGAGACCAGAATGGCTCCAAACATCTCTATGGCCTAAGAATCCGGAAGCTACGAGCATTTCATGACTTAGATTTCGCCGGATGTAAACAGCGCCATTGGGAAATTGGGAAAGCATTTTATCACACCGATCTTGGTGTGGTCAGATGCTTTGAGGGCAGAGGAGAGATCTAGGGTCTAATAGACCCCAATTTTTTCAAAAAAGAGTACCTGTCACTACCTATTGCTATCATAGGGGATATTTACATTCCCTGAGATAACAATAAAAATTATTTAAAAAAAATAAAAATGAAAGGAACAGTTTAAAAATAAGATAAAAAATCAAAAAATTAATTAAAAAAAAAAAAAAAAAAAAAAAGCACCCCCGTCCCCCCCTGCTCTCGCGCAAAGGCGAACGCAAGCGTTGGTCTGGCGTCAAATGTAAACAGCAATTGCACCATGCATGTGAGGTATCACCGCGAAGGTCAGATCGAAGGCAGTAATTTTAGCAGTAGACCTCCTCTGTAAATCTAAAGTGGTAACCTGTAAAGGCTTTTAAAGGCTTTTAAAAATGTATTTAGTTTGTCGCCACTGCACGTTTGTGCGCAATTTTAAAACATGTCATGTTTGGTATCCATGTACTCGGCCTAAGATCATCTTTTTTATTTCATCAAACATTTGGGCAATATAGTGTGTTTTAGTGCATTAAAATTTTAAAAAGTGTGTTTTTTCCCCAAAAAATGCGTTTGAAAAATCGCTGCGCAAATACTGTGTGAAAAAAAAAAATGAAACACCCACCATTTTAATCTGTAGGGCATTTGCTTTAAAAAAATATATAATGTTTGGGGGTTCAAAGTAATTTTCTTGCAAAAAAAAATAATTTTTTCATGTAAACAAAAAGTGTCAGAAAGGGCTTTGTCTTCCAGTGGTTAGAAGAGTGGGTGATGTGTGACATAAGCTTCTAAATGTTGTGCATAAAATGCCAGGACAGTTCAAAACCCCCCCAAATGACCCCATTTTGGAAAGTAGACACCCCAAGCTATTTGCTGAGAGGCATGTCGAGTCCATGGAATATTTTATATTGTGACACAAGTTGCGGGAAAAAGACAAATTATTATTATTTTTTTTTTTTTTGCACAAAGTTGTCACTAAATGATATATTGCTCAAACATGCCATGGGAATATGTGAAATTACACCCCAAAATACATTCTGTTGCCTCTCCTGAGTACGGGGATACCACATGTGTGAGACTTTTTGGGAGCCTAACCGCATAGGGGACCCCGAAAACCAAGCACCGCCTTCAGGCTTTCTAAGGGCGTAAATTTTTGATTTCACTCTTCACTGCCTATCACAGTTTCGGAGGCCATGTAATGCCCAGATGGCACAAACCCCCCCCCCCCAAATGACCCCATTTTGGAAAATAGACACCCAAAGCTATTTGCTGAGAGGTATAGTGAGTATTTTGCAGACCTCACTTTTTGTCACAAACTTTTGAAAATTGAAAAAAGGAAAAAAAAAAAAACGTTTTTCTTGTCTTTCTTCATTTTCAAAAACAAATGAGAACTGCAAAATACTCACCATGCCTCTCAGCAAATAGCTTGGGGTGTCTACTTTCCAAAATGGGGTCATTTTGGGGCGGTTTTGTGCTATCTTGGCATTTTATGGCCTTCAAAACTGTGATGGGTAGTAAGGAGTGAAATCAAAAATTAACGCTCTTAGAAATTCTGAAGGCGGTGATTGAATTTCGGGGCCCCGTATGAAGCTAGGCTCCCAAAAAGTGCCACTCATGTGGTATCCCCATACTCAGGAGAAGCAGCAGAATGTATTTTGGGGTGCAATTCCACATAAGCCCATAGCCTGTGTGAGCAATATATCATTTAGTGACAACTTTGTGCAAAAAAAAAAAAAAATTGTCACTTTCCCGCAACTTGTGTCAAAAAATAAAATATTCCATGGACTCAACATGCCTCTCAGCAAATAGCTTGGGGTGTCTACTTTCCAAAATGGGGTCATTTGGGGGGGGGTTTGTGCCATCTTGGCATTTTATGGCCTTCAAAACTGTGATAGGTAGTGAGGAGTAAAATCAAAAATTTATGCCCTTAGAAATCCTGAAGGCGGTGCTTGGTTTTTGGGGCCCCGTACGCGGCTAGGCTCCCAAAAAGTCCCACACATGTGGTATCCCCGTACTCAGGAGAAGCAGCAGAATGTATTTTGGGGTGTAATTCCACATATGCCCATGGCATGTTTGAGCAGTATATCATTTAGTGACAACTTTGTGCAAAAAAAAAAAAAAATTGTCACTTTCCCGCAACTTGTGTCCAAATATAAAATATTCCATGGACTCAACATGCCTCTCAGCAAATAGCTTGGGGTGTCTACTTTCCAAAATGGGGTCATTTGGGGGGGGGGGGTTTGTGCCATCTTGGCATTTTATGGCCTTCAAAACTGTGATAGGTAGTGAGGAGTAAAATCAAAAATTTATGCCCTTTGAAATCCTGAAGGCGGTGCTTGGTTTTCGGGGCCCCGTACGCGGCTAGGCTCCCAAAAAGTCCCACACATTTGGTATCCCCGTACTCAGGAGAAGCAGCTGAATGTATTTTGGGGTGCAATTCCACATATGCCCATGGCCTGTGTGAGCAATATATCATTTAGTGACAACTTTTTGTAATTTTTTTTTTTTTTGTCATTATTCAATCACTTGGGACAAAAAAAAAATATTCAATGGGTTCAACATGCCTCTCAGCAATTTCCTTGGGGTGTCTACTTTCCAAAATGGGGTCATTTGGGGGGGTTTTGTACTGCCCTGCCATTTTAGCACCTCATGAAATGACATGGACAGTCATAAACTAAAAGCTGTGTAAATTCCAGAAAATGTACCCTAGTTTGTAGGCGCTATAACTTTTGCGCAAACCAATAAATATACGCTTATTGACATTTTTTTTTACCAAAGACATGTGGCCGAATACATTTTGGCCTAAATGTATGACTAAAATTGATTTTAATGGATTTTTTTTATAACAAAAAGTAGAAAATATCATTTTTTTTCCGTTTATAGCGCAAAAATAAAAGCGGCAGAGGTGATCAAATACCATCAAAATAAAGCTCTATTTGTGGGAAGAAAAGGACGCAAATTTCGTTTGGGTACAGCATTGCATGACCGCGCAATTAGCAGTTAAAGCGACGCAGTGCCAAATTGTAAAAAGTGCTCTGGTCAGGAAGGGGGTAAATCCTTCCGGGGCTGAAGTGGTTAAAACATGAAACCTGTAGAATTTTTTTAAACGTCGCCTATAGAGATTTTTAAGGGTAAAAGTTTGTCGCCATTCCACGAGTGGGCGCAATTTTGAAGCGTGACATGTTGGGTATCAATTTACTCGAAGTAACATTATCTCAATATAAAAAAAAATGGGCTAATTTTACTGTTGTCTTATTTTTTAATTTAAAAAAGTGTATTTTTTCCAAAAAATGTGCGCTTGTAAGACTACTGCGCAAATACGGAGTGACAGAAAGTATTGCAACGACCACTATTTTATTCTCTAGGGTGTTAGAAAAAAATGGATAATGTTTGGGGGTTCTAAGTCATTTTCTAGCAAAAAAAACTGTTTCTAACTTGTAAACAACAAATCTCAGAAAGGGGCTCGGTCCTTAAGTGATTAATGTCTAAACCGCTGGCCACAAAACTGAGTACACCCCTAAGTGAAAATGTCCAAATTATCCAATTATCCACACTTATCCATCAAAGTTGCACAGGAATGATAGTCGTGCTGGAAGCCAAGTTTAATGTGGTGCTAGTGTGAACTAGGGCTGTCTATTTATCCCTCCCAGAATCAGCACAGCTAGCTTTTAAAGCAGGCTGTGTATGTGTGTATATGAAGGGGTTTTCTTTTTGAATAATGCTGTGATCTGTGAGTTTGAGACTTGGGAGGTCGAGACTCTTCCTGTAGGTGTGACTGGGTGGGACTGAATGCTATGAACTATGAAGAAAGTTACATCATTTGCAGAGTCTGAGAGACTACAGAGGGGTGTGTTTTAGGCTCTAGGTGCTGCAGGAAGTACTATGGAATGGACACAGTCTATAGCAGGCTATACAGAGTGTCACATGGTACAAAGGGACAACTAAACCCAGTATATCAGGGGATCTGCAGACAACTGAGCAACATGGTACAGAGGTATGATCTATGTTGGGATTGATCACTCCATTCAATTCTAGTGAAAGTTGGAGTTTAGCTTTAAGAATAGATAATGTCTGGACTGGGCTGGCTGATTTATCAGGTTCCATTCCTGTGAGGCACATATCAGCCAGGCACACAACAGTTCACAGTCTCTCAACTCAGAAAGCAGGCAGTGCTTGTCTTTTTGGAGTTTATTTGCTGGTGTAACTTGGGTAGGACGCGAGTAAGCCTTGGGATACTCCAGACCAGCCCTCTAATTTTCCACTTGCCTACTCGCATTTTGCGAGACGAAAATGAGGGCTGGCGCACGTGGGCTGCCTTGGAGGAGGGGGGGCGAGCGTGTGTACGGGGCATTAGAAGCGGGCCGAGGCCACCAAAGACTTTCTTTCAAGGGCAACTCGTTCCAACTGTTCGCTGACCTATCGCCAATCATTATTGCTAAACGGCAAAAATAGTTTTTATGTTTTGTGCTATAAATAAAAAAAGACTTAAAATTTTGTGAAAAAATGCCCTTTTCTTTGTTTCTGTCATAAAAATTTAGCAAATTGTTAATTTTTCTTCATAAATTTTAGCTAAAATTTATACTGCTACATATTTTTGGTAAAAATAACCCAAATCAGTGTATATTATTTGGTCTCTGTGAAAGTTATAAAGTCTACAAGGTATGATGCCAACCATTGAAAATTGATCACTCCTGATGTACTGAAGGCCCATCTCATTTCTTAAGACACTAAAGCCTCGTACACACGATCAGATTTTTGGAACGACCGAACGTCTGTTTTTTGTGGCATGCTCATGTTGAAAGTGAAGAAGATACTCACAATATGAAAATTTTCGCATTACAGAATACGTTAGAAGTGACATAATGCGTTGAATAGTTTTGTATGTATTCTTTAGTTTCTGAGCATGCGTAGTCTTGATTTTTTTCGTATGAAAACCATACTAATGAAATGAAATTTGGACGTTGAGTTCACATCCGATGGTATAGTCTGCACATTCAGCTTTTGTCTGACGAAAAAGCGAAATTGGCTGTTGAAAGCACCATACTAACGATCCAAAAATCGGCAGACAGCTTTGTCCATCCGATTTTCATATCGTCTGTATGGGCCTTAGCAAGTCAGGAAGGTACAAATACCCCCAAATGACCCCTTTCTGGAAAGTAGACATTCCAAGGTATTTAGGAAGTAGCATGGTGAGTTTTTTGAAGTTGTATTTTTTTTCCACAATTCTTTGCAAAATGAAAATTTTTTTTTACAAAATTGTCATATTAACAGGTTATTTCTAGGGATGGGCTATCTGTTCGAGTCGAACATGAGTTCGACTCGAACATTGGCTGTTCGGCCGTTCGCCGAACAGCGAACAATTTGGGGTGTTCACGGCAAATCCGAAAAGCCTCAGAACACCCTTTTAAAGTCTATGGGAGAAATCTAAAGTGATAATTTCAAAGGTTAATATGCAAGTTATTGTCATAAAAAGTGTTTGGGGATCCGGGTCCTGCCCCAGGGGACATGTATCAATGCAAAAAAAAGTTTTAAAAACAGACGTTTTTTCGGGAGCAGTGATGTTAATAATGCTTAAAATGAAACAAAAGTGACATATTCCTTTAAATTTCATACCTGGGGGGTGTCTATAGTATGCCTGTAAAGTAGCACATGTTTCCTGTGTTTCTAACAGTCCGAGAGCAAAATGACATTTCTAAAGGAAACAAAATGGTATGGATATTAAGGGGAACTCCGAGCCAAAATTGAAAAACAAATGGCGTGGGGTTCCCCCAAAGATCCACATCAGACCCTTATCCGAGCACGCAACCTAGCAGGCCACAGGAAAAGAGGGGGGGAGAGAGAGAGTGCCCCCCCTCCTGAACCGTACCAGGCCACATGCCCTCAACATGGGGAGGATGTCCCCATGTTGATGGGGACAAGGGCCTCATCCCCACAACCCTTGCCCGGTGGTTGTGGGGGTCTGCGGGCGGGGGGCTTATTGGAATCTGGAAGCCCCTTTTAACAAAGGGGACACCCAGATCCCTGCCCCCCCATGTGTATTAGTAAGAGGTACATTGTACCCCTACCATTTCACAAAAACAAAGTGTCAAAATGTTAAAAAACCACAGGAGACGGCTTGGGAAAAGTCCTTTATTAAGAATAAAAAAATAAAAAATAAAAAAGATTCCAGCAATGTAATCCAATAAATACATGCTCCTACTCCAGCGATGTAATCCAATTCTCAATCTCCAGCGATGGATGATCTCCAGCGACTCCAGTGAGGAACACGCACAGGATCCTGCCTCCAGCTTAACAGCTCTTATGTAGCTGAGGGTGGGGCCACCTGTAACGCGACCCTGTCCCCCTCTGACAAGGGAAAATGCCAGGGTTTCCCAGTGACGTGTATGGGTGACCCCGCCCCCCTCTGATGCAACTGGAATCTTGCCGGGAAAGGTTTGTGGGGATGAGGCCCTTGTCCCCATCAACATGGGGACATCCTCCCCATGTTGAGGGCATGTGGCCTGGTACGGTTCGGGGGGGCGCTCTCTCGCCCCCCCTCTTTTCCTGCGGCCTTCCAGGTTGCATGCTTGGATAAGGGTTTGGTGTGGATTTTTGGGGGAACCCCATGTCATTTTTTTAAAAATTTTGGCGCAGAGTTCCCCTTAAAATCCATACCAGACCTGAACCCCACGCCATTTTTAAAAAAAATTTGGGCGCGGAGTTCCCCTTAATATCCATACCAGACCTGAAGGGCCTGGTAATGGAATTTTGGGGGATCCCCACGCATTTTATTTTTTTTTATTTTTCAATTACTTTTATGTGTATTGTCGCTAGCGCTAGTACTTTTAAATTACTTTTTTTTTCTTTAGAAATGTAATTTTGCTCTCGGACTGTTATGAACACGGGAAAAATGCGCTACTTTACAGGCATACTATAGACACCCCCCAGGTATGAAATTTAAAGCAATATTTCATTTTTATTGTTTCACTTTAAGCATTCTGGGGCAGGACCCGGGTTTTTCATGTTAGTGTTCCATAGACTTTAGTGGTGTTCGCATAAATTTTTTACCTGTTCGCATGTTCTGGATGCGAACCGAACAGGGGGGTGTTCGGCCCATCCCTAGTTATTTCTCTCACAGAGCATATGCATACAACAAATTGCACCCCAAAAAATACATTTTGCTACTCCTCCTGAGTATGGCGATACCACATAAATGTCCCTAGAACATCTGATCTAATGTCATGACGACCTATCACACTTTTGAAGGCCCTGGAGCACCAAGACAATGGAATTGCCCACAAAATCACCCCATTTTGGAATGCAAACACCCCAACGTATAACCTATGAGGCATATCGAGTCTTTTGAACATGTTGTTTTTTTCCAGAAATTTTTGGAATATGTGGAAAGAAAATGAAAATGCATTTTTTTTTTACACAAAGTTGTCCATTTATAAGTTATTTCCAACACATAGCATGTACATAGCAAAAATGACACCACAAAATACATTCTGCTACTCCTCCTGAATATGGCGATATCACATGTGTGAGACTTTTCCACAGCCTGGCCACATACAGAGGCCCAACAATCAAGTAGCACTGTCAGGCGTTCTAGGAGCATAAATTACACATATCATTTCCCATTTTTGAAGGCCCTTCATATTTCTAACGCATAGCATGTACATACCAAGAATTACACTCCAAAATAAATTATATTGAGGAAAGGGTAAAACCTGTGGTTTTAGTAGTGTCCACAGAGGAGAGAATTTGTCCAGGCAGCAGGCAGGGATGTGCTTAGCGACAACAATAGTAATTATCCAGGCAGCAGGCAGGAATATTGTCTATAGTCAGCACAGCCAAAGCATTTGTCCAGAGGAATTGTCCAGGCAGAGACAGCCAGCACAGCCATAAAATTGGTAATGGTACACTGTTACCTGCAGGCAATCATTATTGTACCGCTCTCCAACCCTTCATAAACATACTGCCTCGTCCTACAGCTAATTATTTCCCTACGTCCAGTCCAGGTAGCAGACAGAGGTGTGGTCAGTTCATGCGGCAGGCAGAGTCATGATGGGTGTAAGTAAGCAGCAGGCTGAGGGCCTCAATCAGGTAAAACCTGGGGCACAGGGGTAGAGGCTTCGGCCACCCAAATCTCTTTGAAGCCTCTGGACTCCAGACTCTAATCTGGAAATTACTAAACTCAGAGAAAACAAAAAAAAATTGTTTTCTCCAACCGGAAAAACAATTCTGGAGCTCTCACATATGCGAGACCCCTGTGTACTACAGTAGCAGGGCAACAGATCAGTCCAAGTGGTAGGCAAAAGCATAGTCGATAAAACAGGCCAAGCTGTAGGCAGAAGCATAGTCGTAGTGTTTTTCGACTACACTTCTACCTACAGCTTGGACTGCTTTCACGCGAACTGACCCTGGCCTGTTTTATCGACTATGCTTTTGCCTACCACAGGGTCAGTTCACATTGAAGGCAGTGGCATGGTTATTTGAGGAAGTATGGAAAATGGTCAGCACGGATGATGAAAATGGGGAAATGGTTAAAAATATGGGCTAATATTTTAGGGAAGTATGATAAAGTTGGAAGCATTCACCAATGCACAGGCCAAGTTGGAAGGGACACTGGGGACAATGGTAGCTGGTATCTCTTCAAAATCCTCCTTTGGTGCATACGCAACATCTTTTTTGGCTTCTTCGGCCTGCTTCAGATGGTGGAATGTTGTCCGGGAAGTGTCGATCACGAAGGTCTTCTGGGGGGGTCTTTGTTGGTAGATGAGAGACGTGACAACTTCGATTAATTTTAGGAAGGGAGTCGGGCTTTCCTTTGCATTAGAAATTGCCAAATGGATGAGATAAATTGCTGCTTTCTTGTACCAGAAACGGACCCTCCTTATTGACAAATAGGGCTGAATCATTTGTTCGTTAAAATACACACACCTCCCCCATGCAGAGATTGTAATCTTGGACACATATTGGCTTATCAATGGGACTGTAGTGTCATCATGGATGGTGGACATCATGTGCACATTTCTGTTATCCTTCCACCTCAAGGCCAGCACTTTGTTGCATCTCAAAGTTGCTCTTTCCCCCCTTTGCAGTTTTTTGTTGACTAGAGATTGTGGGAAGCCCTTCCTGTTTTTTCTGGACATTCCACAGGCCAGGGTTTTTGCGAGGTATAGGTGTTTAAAAAGGGGCAAGCTTGTGTAATAGTTATCCAGGTATAAGTGATAACCTTTGTTAAGCAGTGGGTATGCCAGGTCCCATAAATTTTTCCAGTTGTGCCCATGTAGGCTGGCCACTCAGGGGGCTGGAGCTGGGAATCTCTTCCTTCGTATATGCGGAATGTATACAGATATCCTGTGGCTCTCTCCCAAAGTTTATAAAATTTTACTCCGTATCTGGCCCTTTTGCTAGGAATATATTGTTTTATTCCTAGCCGACCTTAAAAGGGTACCAGGGACTCATCCACACACATATGTTGATCGGGGACATAGAGTTCTGCAAATCGTTGGGAAAATAAATTTATGAGAGAATTTTACATAATTTATCTTAATTTGGATGATTTCGGGGAGGGCACTGGGAATTGTCGCTACAATGATGGAAGCGCAAATTCATCTCTTATCAGGACCTGGGCATTACGGCAGAATAAATGGGCAGGTTGGTGGACCAATAGGCATGTCCTTCATTCAGTGAGGCCCATAAACAATTTGAACTCCTCTAAAGTTAAATCTCTCCACTCAAACGGATGGGCATATGAGGATTGGGGGTTAGTGGCAATATACTGCTGGGCATATACAGTAGATTGGTCTAGTCCACAATAAATTGCAGCAAAGTGTCAGGCAAAAATAGATAAAAGCAGCCAATTTCTGAGAAATGTGGGGTATTGGCCTGCACACCTGGCTGTGTGGTGAAAGAGGGAATACTTGCTGATCCTGAGTCGGAAGGCAGCCATGTTGGGTTGGCAAGACCAGCTGCCCTAGCTCTATGGGAACGTGACACTCCAGTACTGGTAGTTGGTGGATTTGAAGTTCCTGTGCTGGTACTTGGGCGCGATGCGGCAGCGCTGGGCCTGGGCATTTAGTCATGGGGCTATCGCTGGTGGTAGCTCTGGTACTGGGCCTGGGCACATGTTCCCGGGGCCTATCGTTGGCGGCAGCGCTGGTACTGGGTCTGGGAATTTGTTCTCGGGGCCTATGGCTGGCAGCAGCGCTAGTACTGGGGCTGGGAATTTGATCCTGGTTGCTGGCAGCTGCCTGGTTTCTAGAGGGCCGTGCCCTTTTAGGAGGGACCCGTTCTTCCTCCGAATCATTTGCCGATCCGCTGCTATCAATCTGTTCAAATGCTGAATTTGATTCAGGATCAGAATTAGCATTGGAATCTGCTGCTCTCATCAGTCATGTAGAGGATCTGGAATGCCTCCTCAATGCTATATACTTTTTTGGACAAGCTGCTGATGGTTGTGCGACGGATGGCAGGTGACAGTCACTGATGGGCTGTGCGACGGGTGACAGATGGGTGGCAGGTGATGTTCACTGATGGGCTGTGTAATGGGTGGCAGGTGGCGTTCACTGATGGGCTGTACGATGGGTGGCAGGTGAAGTTCACTGATAGGTGATGACGGTGTGACTGATGACGGTCACTAGGGATGAGCCGAACACCCTCCCGGTTCGGTTTGCACCAGAACTTGCGAACAGACAAAAAATTTGTGCGAACATGCAAACACAGTTAAAGCGGAGCGCCGCCGAAATTTTTTTTTTTTAAAGTCAGCAGCTACAAATACTGCAGCTGCTGACTTTTAAAACATGGACACTTACCTGTCCAGGGCGCCCGCGATGTCGGCACCCGAGGCCGAAGCGTCTCTCCGTCCTCGGGTGCTGCCGCCTCCATCTTCGGTAAGGGAATCAGGAAGTGAAGCCGTGCAGCTTCACTTCCCGGTTCCCTACTGCGCATGCGCGAGTCGCGCCGCGCAATAAGGATGCTCCCTGCTGCCTCTGGGACCCGTGTGTTTCCCAGCAGGCAGCGGGGAGGGAGCAGGAAGTGGCGTAAATAACCGCAGATTCTGCGGCTATCTATGCCGGAAGTGGGTACAGATACCTGTAATATACAGGTATCTGTACCCCCCTCCCCCCTGAAAGGTGCCAACTGTGTCACCGGAGAGGGGGAGGAATCTGATGAGTGGAAGTTCCACTTTTGGGTGGAACTCCACTTTAAAGTCTATGGGACACAACCGTGAAAAATCAAAAGTGCTAATTTTAAAGGCTTATATGCAAGTTATTGCCATAAAAAGTGTTTGGGGACCCGGATACTGCCCCAGGGGACATGTATCAATGCAAAAAAAAGTTTTTAAAAGGCTGTTTTTTCAGGAGCAGTGATTTTAAGAATGCTTAAAGTGAAACAATAAAAATGAAATATTCCTTTAAATATTGTGCCTGTAAAGTAGCACAATTTTCTCATGTTTAGAAAAGTACCGCAACAAAATGACATTTCCAAAGGAAAAAATGTAATTTAAAATTGCTCACGGCTGTAATGTAGTGCCACATCCTGGCAATATACATAAAAAATCATTTTAAAAACAGCGTGGGTTCCCCTCCCCCAGTCCATATCAGGCCCTTCGGGTCTGGTATGGATATTAGGGTGAACTCCATGGCAAAAAAAGGGCCTGGTATGGACGGGGGGGACCCATGCCATTTTTTTCTTAATTCGGTCATACGGCTCCCCTTAACCACGTCAATACACTATATTATATATTGTACACTGCACTATATACCCTGCACTGTATTATATATATTACACAGAGTGCACTATATACTCTGAACTGCAGTATATATACTATACGGACTGCACTATATACTCTCCTAATTGGGCCTTAGGTGTTGGTTGTAGCAGAACATGGTAACCCCTCACAGTTACTTTTGTTGGGCACAGGAACGGTCCCTGCTGTTAAATATTATTTCAAAAATTGTAATTACACACCCCTGTTAAGCAGGGGCAGAAACATTGGGCCTTAGGTGTTGGTGGTGGCAGAACACTGTAACCCCTCACAGTTACTCTTGTTGGGTGCAGGAACGGTCCCTGCTGTTAAATATTATTTGAGAGGCTGCTTGCCCTCTTTTAGTGGCCTGTAAGCGTCTGCCTCTCCTTGCAGGCATTCTGGACATGATGGGTATTTTTTTTATTTACACCGCACTACACTGTATTATATACTGTGTACACCGCCTGAAGTGTATTTGAAACTGTACACCGCCGAATGCACTGTATATATAGGCTGCGCTGAATGCAGAGTATATATATATATATATATATATATATATATATATATATATATATATATAAATAGTCTGACTGTATATATATATATATATAATATCAAATACACTGCCACTAACTAACTTATCCTGCCTGCCTAATCTAGTTCAATCTCTCTATCTCCGTCCACTATAACACACTATACGGGCGCAGTGTAAGCCGACTTATATAGTGTGGAGCATGGACTTAGTCCCCCTGAGCCATGATTGGCCAAAGGCACCCTGCCTTTGGCAATTATGGAGCATGCTGTGATTGGTCAAAGCATGCAGGTCAGGTGTATACTTTGGCCAATCATTATACAGCAATGCACTGCGGTCTTGCAGTGCATTATGGGGCGCTCAAATTTGCTGCGAACACCCCATAAAATTTGCTGTTCGGAGAACAGGTGAACACTCAATGTTCGAGTCGAATTTACGTTCAACTCAAACTCTTAGCTCATTCCTAACGGTCACTGATGGGTGACTGGCGATGGTCACTGGTGGGGGATGGGTGACTGGCGATGGTCACTGATGGGTGACGGGTGACAGGCCACGGTCACTGATGGGTGACGGGTGCACTGCTAATGGTCACTGATGGCAGTCTCTGATGTGACAGGTGCACCTTATGGGGTGACTGTGGTGACTGCTGGGTGACAGGTGCAATGGGGGGGTGTAGGGGTGATGTGACAGGTGTTGTGCTTGATGCAGACACTGACAGTAACTCACTGCTCCTGGCTGTTCTCTCCTCACACTGGAAACGGTGTGTGAGGAAGGAAGAGTCGGTAACAGCTAGTTACCAGTCTTTGTATAAATTTGTGATCGGCTGTGAATGGATCACAGCCGATCACGTGGTAAGAGCCACCAGCCAATGGCTGCTTACCAGTGTCAGTGACAAGCAGTGTTCCCGGGAACACGCCGCCACCGATATGCATGTGCAGCAAGCTCGCGATCACGCGCATGCGCCGTGTCCAATGTGGTAATACCATCTGTGATCAGCCAGGACTTGATCACGGCCGATCACGTGGTAAACAGCCATGCCCATTGGCTGTTCGCCCCTGTCGGTGACGAGCTGTGTCTCGAGGACACACCACCACCGACAGTGCAGGGATGCGCGCACTCAACCGCATGCATGCCCTGTCTGAATGGGACGACGTCATATGACGTCATCCCATAACAAGAGACACACCACCCCATCCATCATTTGACGGTGGGTGGGGGGCAAGCGGTTAACTAACTGCCTCATAAATATTTTAAACCTTTATTGAACATTAATCATCATTGGATCAACTTTCAATCAAGTTAACAGCTAGCAGTTAGATTGTGCATTCCCTCTGACCCACACAAAACTCTACTCTCTAGTAAAGCTGTTCAT
This sequence comes from Lithobates septentrionalis, assembly GCA_037952835.1. Taxonomy (NCBI): domain Eukaryota; kingdom Metazoa; phylum Chordata; class Amphibia; order Anura; family Ranidae; genus Lithobates; species Lithobates septentrionalis. The sequence goes on along the minus strand of JBBDGP010000419.1, from coordinate 1,379,741 downwards.
TGCAGCAGGCGCAATGAAAACAAAAATTCCATACAATCAAGATGGACAGAGGAATCCTCTGAGCTGGAACATTGTATTCTGACAGAGGGACTCTCCACTGTCAGAACACGCTGATCAGCTGCTGTACCCGACTGGCCACTGTCCAGGAGGAACAGCTACACATGGATCGAAATTCAGCAAATCCCTGCTGAACTGGCTGAATTTCGATCCATGGGTTTAAACTCCACTTTAACTCACTCAACCCTACTATCTTTTTGCTCCAAAGTTGAAGCAACATTTATCATTTTAGGGTGCCACCTAAAGAATAGTATTAGTATTACCGCTGGATGCCATCATACTTGCATGGTTAGTCTGGTTAAAAAAAGACACAAGTCCATCTAGTTCAACCAATAAACTACAGGTGATACTCTAAAAATTAGAATAACGTGCAAAAATTAATTTATTTCACTAATAGAACTTAAAAGGTGAAACTAATATATGAGATAGACTCATTACATGCAAAGCAAGATAGTTCAAGCTGTGATTTGTCATAATTGTAATGATTATGGCTTACAGCACATGAAAACCCCAAATCCATAATCTCTGAAAATTAGAATATTACATGCAATCAATAAAACAAGGATTGTCTATCCCAACATAAGAGGACTTCAGGCAAGTAATAGAGGACGTGAAATCCACATGCCGCTCAGAAATTCAGGTACTTCAATCAGGCCTTAAACACCTCACAGATAGAGTAGAAATGGCCGAAGAAGAAATGACAAAGAGGGCTCCTTTGCATTCACCTCCAAATACTTCTCGCAGATCTTCCTTTCATCAGGTCCCCATAAAAAAGCTTGAGTTGCCATACTTATTAAACGTAGGTCCCCCTTCACCAGCTGGGCCCACTATTGCGATCCCCATGGTCACTTTATCATACTGCAGGAAACACAAGAGGTTACCTTTTGTGCCACATACGCCCCAAACACAAAACAACATAGCTTTTTGTCAAGGGTATACGCCCGTAATTTCCGGTCAAGCCATGGGATTCTTGTGATGGGTGGAGACTTCAACCTAACCCACTCAGCAACTGCGGATCGCCATGTGGTGAGCCCCCGGGCATCCTCCCCTCGAGCTCTTAGAGACTCGAGGATCTTCAGACAGATCACCAGACATTACGCTCTCTTTGATGCCTGGAGGGCTCTCCACCCAGGTGATCGGCAGTACACCTTCTACTCAGTCCCCCACCGCATGCACTCCCGCATTGATTACTTCTTCGTTAACAACGCCACCCACACTATGGGAAGCCCACAAGGCAGTCTTCCGAGGCAGGTGCATAGCACTTTCCTCCGCAATGAAAAGGACACGTTGGCCACAAAAGTACAAACAGAGGGGGAACTTCGAGTTCTCGAACGTCGACTACAGCTCACTCCTACAATACCTCTCCTTAAAAAGATAGTCAATCTACGTGCAACCCTTAGTGAATTGGTCCTAGGCCAACTTAAAAAAGTGCTGACCAGACTGAAACAATTGTTTTATGACAAAGGCAACAAAGCGCATTCCCTCTTGGCAAGGAAACTATGTGAAAACTCCCACATGCAGACCCCACACCAGATTAAGAGCAAAGTGGGCCACTTGTTATCTCACTCCACAGAGATTGCCCACACCTTTGCAGATTTTTACAGAAATCTCTATAACAACCCAGACATCCCCAATATTCCGCCATCACCTGACCTTTCCCACCGCATGCAACAGTAACTAGAACAAAGTGGGATTCCCCATCTTCAACCCTCCGACCTATTGGCACTTAACTCCCTGATCACTGATGAAGAAATAGAACAGACTATTAAATCCTTACCATCTCATAAAGCCCCAGGCCCGGATGGACTGCCCTACGATTATTACAAAACCATTCTCCCCCTGCTACTACCCCACCTACGCAAACTGTTTAACGCCTTCCTCCGGGACACACCCATCCCCTCGGACATGCAGCGCTCCTTCCTCACCCTATTTCCAAAACCAGATAAGGATCCCTCTCTGTGCGCCAACTACAGACCTATTGCTCTGTTGAACTCTGACCTAAAAATTTTCACAAAACTACTCTCAATCCGCCTGAACATGGCCCTTCCATCTCTGATTCATAAAGATCAAGTGGGCTTCGTCGCACTTAGGCAAGCTGGAGATAATACCAGAAAAGTGATAGATTTAGTGGACGTGGCGAACAGGGAGAACTCGGCATCCCTGCTACTTAGCCTGCATGCCAAAAAGGCCTTTGACCGTTTGGGGTGGCCCTTCCTGTTTGCCACGCTACGTCACATAGGGTTCTGGGGGCCCTTCATGCGGGCGATTAGACATCTCTACTCCAATCCTTCCTCTCAAGTTAGAACTCCCTTTGTCCTTTCCCCTTCTTTCTCAGTGGCTAACGGCACTAGGCAGGGGTGCCCACTCTCACCCCTGCTATTTGCACTATGCGTTGGGCCCCTGGCTGCCTCTATCCGAAACAACCCAGACATTCGGGGAATATCAGTCAGGGGCAAAGAGTTCAAAGTTTCCCTCTTTGCCGACGATATTATCCTCACACTGACCCATCCCCACGTGTCCCTCCTGATCCTGCACGCGGAGCTAGAACGCTATGGAACCCTCTCAGGATATAAAATTAATACATCCAAATCCGAGGCCCTGCCCATCAACATTCCCGAAGCAGAGACCACACTTTTAAAACCAACTTCTCTTACAGCTGGAAAACAACTTCACTATAACAGCTAGGGATCCAAATTACCCCAAATTTCACCACCCTATACCAAGAAAACTTCCCCTCCCTCTTTCGATCATATAGATCTTTATTGCTACAGTGGAAGAAGCACCACATATCCCTCCCTGGGCGGATCGCATCAGTTAAAATGATGATCCTCCCAAAGCTTCTCTATCTTTTCCAAACGTTGCCCATACCTGTCCCCTACAAACACCTGATAAAATTTAAATCCAAGCTATTTCACTACAAAAGACATAGGTTGGTACTGATGGCGGTGCGTGGTGAAGGGGGCCTCGCATTCCCTAATCTTATCAAATATTATCAGGCAACCCAGCTATGAGCAGTAGCCTCCTGGTTTACCCAAAGATCCTTGTTTACCCAAAGATCCATTTGTTATAGTATTCTATAACAAATGGACAGAAATCAAAAAAATATGGATAGCTCCAACCCACCCGAACAACCAGGGGCGGACTGACCAGTCGGGCACTCGGGCACCGTCTGAGGGCCCGAGGTCATTAGGGGCCCGGACTCAGCCACATGAGAGGCCACTTGAAGCGGCTGTAATAATGCCAATAATAATACTGCTAACGGCACGCTGCTCCGCGCCGGCCCCTTCTTCCCTCCCGTCCGTCCCAGGTGCTTGTACTGTATGCATCAGGACATCACCTGGGACGGACGAGAAGAGTGGAGGGGCCGGCGGGGAGCAGCGCGCCGTTAGCAGTATTATTATCGGCATCGGGTGACTCGGTGAGTGAAGCTGAGACACCAGGGCCGTCATCGGGGGGTGGGGGCCCGAGTACAGATGTATGGGGCCCAGGCCCCAACATGACCGCAGGAAGGCCCATGATACTCTCCTGGTCCCCCCACCCCCACAGTGTCCCCTGTGTGTGCTCTGCCTCTAGTGTCCCCCTGTGTGTGTGTGTGCTCTCTCTCCAGTGTCCCACTGTGTGTGTTTGCTTTCCCTCCAGTGTCCCCCTGTGTGTGTGCTCTGCCTCCAGTGTCCCCCTGTGTGTGTGCTCTCCCTCCAGTGTCCCCCTGTGTGTGTGCGCTCTCCCTCCAGTGTCCCCCTGTGTGTGTGCGCTCTCCCTCCAGTGTCCCCCTGTGTGTGTGCTCTACCTCCAGTGTCCCCCTCTGTGTGTGTGCTCTCCCTCCAGTGTCCCCCTGTGTGTGCGCTCTCCCTCCAGTGTCCCCATGTGTGTGCGCTCTCCCTCCAGTGTCCCCCTGTGTGTGCGCTCTCCCTCCAGTGTCCCCCTGTGTGTGTGCTCTACCTCCAGTGTCCCCCTCTGTGTGTGTGCTCTCCCTCCAGTGTCCCCCTGTGTGTGCGCTCTCCCTCCAGTGTCCCCATGTGTGTGTGCGCTCTCCCTCCAGTGTCCCCCTGTGTGTGCGCTCTCCCTCCAGTGTCCCCCTGTGTGTGCGCTGTCCCCTACAAACACCTGAAAAAATTTAAATCCAAGCTATTTCACTACAAAAGACATAGGTTGGTACTGATGGCGGTGCGTGGTGAAGGGGGCCTCGCATTCCCTAATCTTATCAAATATTATCAGGCAACCCAGCTATGAGCAGTAGCCTCCTGGTTTACCCAAAGATCCTTGTTTACCCAAAGATCCATTTGTTATAGTATTCTATAACAAATGGACAGAAATCAAAAAAATATGGATAGCTCCAACCCACCCGAACAACCAGGGGCAGACTGACCAGTCGGGCACTCGGGCACCGTCTGAGGGCCCGAGGTCATTAGGGGCCTGGACTCAGCCACATGAGAGGCCACTTGAAGCGGCTGTAATAATGCCAATAATAATACTGCTAACGGCACGCTGCTCCGCGCCGGCCCCTTCTTCCCTCCCGTCCGTCCCAGGTGCTTGTACTGTATGCATCAGGACATCACCTGGGACGGACGAGAAGAGTGGAGGGGCCGGCGGGGAGCAGCGCGCCGTTAGCAGTATTATTATCGGCATCGGGTGACTCGGTGAGTGAAGCTGAGACACCAGGGCCGTCATCGGGGGTGGGGGCCCGAGTACAGATGTATGGGGCCCGGGCCCCAACATGACCGCAGGAAGGCCCATGATACTCTCCTGGTCCCCCCACCCCCACAGTGTCCCCTGTGTGTGCTCTGCCTCTAGTGTCCCCCTGTGTGTGTGTGTGCTCTCTCTCCAGTGTCCCACTGTGTGTGTTTGCTTTCCCTCCAGTGTCCCCCTGTGTGTGTGCTCTCCCTCCAGTGTCCCCCTGTGTGTGTGCGCTCTCCCTCCAGTGTCCCCCTGTGTGTGTGCGCTCTCCCTCCAGTGTCCCCCTGTGTGTGTGCTCTACCTCCAGTGTCCCCCTCTGTGTGTGTGCTCTCCCTCCAGTGTCCCCCTGTGTGTGCGCTCTCCCTCCAGTGTCCCCATGTGTGTGTGTGCTCTCCCTCCAGTGTCCCCCTGTGTGTGCGCTCTCCCTCCAGTGTCCCCCTGTGTGTGCGCTCTCCCTCCAGTGTCCCCCTCTGTGTGTGTGCTCTCCCTCCAGTGTCCCCCTGTGTGTGCGCTCTCCCTCCAGTGTCCCCATGTGTGTGTGCGCTCTCCCTCCAGTGTCCCCCTGTGTGTGCGCTCTCCCTCCAGTGTCCCCCTGTGTGTGCGCTCTCCCTCCAGTGTCCCCCTGTATGTGTGTGTGTGTGCTCTCCCTCCAGTGTCCCCCTGTGTGTGTGCTCTCCCTCCAGTGTCCCCCTGTGTGTGTGCTCTCCCTTCAGTGTCCCCCTGTGTGTGCCTTCTCCCTCCAGTGTCCCCCTGTGTGTGTGCGCTCTCTCTACAGTGTCGCCCTGTGTGTGGACTCTCCCTCCAGTGTCCCCCTGTGTGTGTGCTCTCCAGTGTCCCCTGTGTGTGTGTGTGTGCTCTCCCTCTAGTGTCCCCCTGTGTGTGCTCTCCCTCCAGTGTCTCCCTGTGTGTGTGTGCGTGCCCTCTCTACAGTGTCCCTCTGTGTGTGTTCTCCCTCCCCAGTGTCCCCCATTGTTCTCTCCCTCCCCAGTGTCCCCCTGTGTGCTCCCCCCCCCCAGTGTCCCCTATTGTGCTCCCCCCAGTGTCCCCCATTGTGCTCTCCCTCCCCAATGCCCCCTGTGTGCTTCCCTCCCCCCAGTGTCCCCCATTGTGCTCTCCCTCCCCAATGCCCTATGTGTGCTTCCCCCCCTCCAGTGTCCCCCTGTGTGCTCTCCCCCTTCCAGTGTCCCCCATTGTGCTCCCCCCAGTGTCCCCCTGTGTGCTCTCCCTCGCCCCCGTGTCTCCTTGTGCAGATGTGGCTTGAGTGTGGGGACACAGGGGGCCCCATGAACTTCTATTGCCCGGGGGCCCCATGAGTTGTCAGTCCGCCCTGCGAACAACTTACTCTGGAGTGCAAATGCAGAGATAGCACCTGAACGCCTGCTGGGCTCTTTGTCCCTACTCAGGCAGCTCTGGCGCAAATTGTCACAATCCCACGGGTTGTCATCTGAGAAATCACTCCTGACCTCCTTTATATGTAACCAGTGCCAGATAGCCTCACACACCAGATGTCACATCCATGGACATCATGAAACCTATTCCACTTTGGGAACCTAGTGGATCCCAGGTCCCGCAAATTGTTACCCTTTGCCGAACTTCAGACCAAATTTGATCTACCAAAACAGGTGTTCTATGGGGATCTGCAAATCCGACATTATGCACTTACTATAGCCCCTAACTTACAATTCTCCCCTCCATCCCCTTTTGAAACTATAATACTGGCTGGTACGGCACAGAAGGGCCTAATATCAGATATCTATAAGATACTAAATACTCGTCCCCTAGAAGATCAGAGGAAACATTCCTATATGATCAGATGGGAGAAGGCCCTCAATGAGGAAATTCCCATAGAACAGTGGCAGGTGATATGGTCCCAAGCAGCAAAAAGTTCAATATGCACACAATATAAAAAAAAACCACGTACAAAATCCTCCTATTCTGGTATATGACCCCAGATGTACTACACACCATTTATCCTACTAGCACAGATAAGTGTTGGTGATGCCAGGGGGCGAAGGGCACCCTCCTCCATATTTTTCGGAGTTGTCCACTAATCATCCAATATTGGAGCACAGTCCAACAGTTATTGGCCCACCTTCTAGAAAATCAGGTCCCAGCGACCCCAAAATTTTTCCTACTGGGTCTGTCACCGCTGAAGCTACCCACCCCTTACAAAAAACTGGTACGCCATGTTCTCACAGCAGCACACTGTCTCATAGCCCTAAATTGGAAACGCTGTACCCCCCCCTTCTCCTGAAGCCCTTTTCTCCAGAATTAAGGATGTAGAATTGATGGAGAAAATGACGGCTAGGATGCAGGACAGACTGGAGGCTCATAATAAGGTCTGGGAGCTGTGGCACCTTCGGGAGGACGCACCATGAGCAGATAATAAAAAAGCCATTGCGATGACTTCTTTCTTTCCCCCCTTCTTCTTCCTTCCCCCTCCTTCCCTTTATATAGAGTATTCTTGTGACTCTTACAACAAATTTTTACGATTTATTATACGAATAAGAGATGCATATCTGACAATATACAGACAGGTCCATAAATATTGGGACATCGACACAATTCTAATCTTTTTGGCTCTATACACCACCACAATGGATTTGAAATGAAATGAACAAGATGTGCTTTAACTGCAGACTTTCAGCTTTAATTTGAGAGTATTTACATCCAGATCTGGTGAACGGTGTAGGAATTACAATGATTTGTATATGTGCCTCCCACTTTTTAAGGGACCAAAAGTAACAGATTAACAATCATCCATCAAACTTTCACTTTTTAATGCTTGGTTGCAAAACCTTTGCAGTCAATTGCAGCCTGAAGTCTGGAACGCATAGACAGCTGATGCTCTGCCAGGCCTCTACTGCAACTGTCTTCAGTTCCTGTTTGTTCTTGGGGCATTTTCCCTTCAGTTTTGTCTTCAGCAAGTGAAATGCATGCTCAATCGGATTCAGGTCAGGTGATTGACTTGGTCATTGCATAACATTCCACTTCTTTCCCTTAAAAAACTCTTTGGTTGCTTTCCCAGTATGCTTCGGGTCACTGTACATCTGCACTGTGAAGCGCCGTTCAATGAGTTCTGAAGCATTTTGCTGAACATGAGCAGATAATATTACCCGAAACACTTCAGAATTCATCTTGCTGCTTTTGTCAGCATTCACATCATCAATAAATACAAGAGAACCAGTTCCATTGGCAGCCATACATGCCCACGCCATGACACTACCACCACCATGCTTCACTGATGAGGTGGTATACTTTGGATCATGAGCAGTTCCTTTCCTTCTCCATACTCTTCTCTTCCCATAACTCTGGTACAAGTTGATCTTGGTCTCATCTGTCCATAGGATGTTGTTCCAGAACTGTGATCAACAGTTCACAAAAAAAAATGACGTGGTGTCCCCCCAAAAATCCATACCAGGTCCTTCAGGTCTGGTATGGATTTTGGGGGAACCCCGCGCCAAAATTAAATAAAAAATTGGCGTGGGGTCCCCCCAAAAATCCATACCAGACCCTTATCCGAGCAGGCAACCTGGCAGGCCGCAGGAAAAGAGGGGGGGAGAGAGCACCCCCCCTCCTGAACCGTACCAGACCACATGCCCTCAACATTGGGAGGCTGCTTTGGGGTAGCCCCCCAAAACACCTTGTCCCCATGTTGATGAGGACAAGGGCCTCATCCCCACAACCCTGGCCGGATGTTGTGGGGTCTGCGGGCGGGGGGCTTATCGGAATCTGGAAGCCCCCTTTAACAAGGGGAACCCCAGATCCCGGCCCTCCCCCTGTGTGAAATGGTAAGGGGGTACAAAAGTACCCCTACCATTTCACAAAAAAACTGTCAAAAATGTTAAAAACGACAAGAGACAGTTTTTGACAATTTCTTTATTTCTTCTATTTTCTATCTTCTTTCTTCTTTGTTCTATCTTCCTTCGGTTTCTTCCTCCATCTTCTTCTTCTGGTTCATGCTCCGGTGTTCTCGTCCGGCATCTCCCTTGTGGCGTCTTCTTCCCTACCTTCTTCTCGGGCTGCTCCGCATCCATGGCATGGACGGAGGCTCCCGCTGTGTGACGCTTCTCTCTTCATCTTCTTGTCTTCATCTTCTTCTCTTCATCTTCTTTTCGGGCCGCTCCGCAGCCCATTATGGCATGGAGGGAGGCTCCCGCTGTGTGATGCTTCTCCTCTTCTGACGGTTCTTAAATAATGGGGGCGGGACCACCCGGTGACCCCGCCCCCCTCTGACGCATGGGGACTTGACTGGGACTTCCCTGTGGCATTCCCCGTGACGTCAGAGGGGGGCGGGGTCCCGGGTGGCTCCGCCCCCCCGTTATTTAAGAACCGTCAGAAGAGAAGTGTCACACAGCGGGAGCCTCCCTCCATGCCATCATGGGTGCGGAGCGGCCCGAAAAGAAGATGAAGACAAGAAGATGAAGAAAAGAAGATGAAGACAAGAAGATGAAGAGAGAAGCGTCACACAGCGGGAGCCTCCCTCCATGCCATCATTCTGGATGTGGAGCGGCCCGAGGAGAAAAGAAGGGAAGAAGACGCCGCGGAGGAGATGCCGGACGAGAACACCGGAGGAAGAACCAGAAGAAGAAGATGGAGGAAAAAAACGAAGGAGGATAGAAGAAAGAAGATAGAAAATAGAAGAAATAAAGGAATTGTCAAAAACTGTCTCTTGTCATTTTTAACATTTTTGACAGTTTTTTTGTGAAATGGTAGGGGTACTTTTGTACCCCTTACCATTTCACACAGGGGGGAGGGTCGGGATCTGGGGGTCCCCTTGTTAAAGGGTGCTTCCAGATTCTGATAAGCCCCCGTCCGCAGACCCCCACAACCACCGGCCAGGGTTGTGGGGATGAGGCCCTTGTCCTCATCAACATGGGGACAAGGTGTTTTGGGGGGCTACCCCAAAGCAGGCTCCCAATGTTGAGGGCAAGGGTCTGGTATGGATTTTTGGGGGGACCCCACACCATTTTTTTAAAATTCTAGCGCGGGTTTCCCCTTAAAATCCATACCAGACCTGGAGGGTCTGGTATAGATTTTGAGGGGGACCCCACGCCATTTTTTAAAAAAATTTTGGCCAGGGTTTCCCTTATTATCCATACCAGACTTGAAGGGCCTGGTATGGAATTTAGGGGGACCCCCATGTCATTTTTTTTTTCATTTTGGTTCGGGTTTTCCCTGTGGGGAAATCCCATGCCGTTTTTATCAATGAACTTTTATGTGTATTGCCGGACCGGCAATTCATTATAGCCGTGATTAGTTTTAAATTACATTTTTTCCTTTGAAATGTCATTTTGCTGTCAGACTGTTCTAAACATGGGAAACATGCACCCCTTTACAGGCATACTATAGACATCTCCCAGGTACGAAATTTAAAGGAATATTACACTTTTATTTTTTCACTTTAAGCATTAAAATCACTGCTCCCGAAAAAACGTCCGTTTTTAAAACTTTTTTTGCATTAATCCATGTCCCCCGGGGCAGGACCCAGGTCCCCAAACACTTTTTATGACACAAACTTGCATATAAGCCTTTAAAATTTGCACTTTTGATTATTCATGTTCTTGTCCCATAGACTTTAATGGCGTCCGTGCGTTCAAACACATTTTTTGCCTGTTGGCAAGTTCTGGTGCGAACCGAACAGGGGGGTGTCCGGCTCATCCCTAATTGCTGCACCGACATTTCATTATAGCCGCGAGTAGTTTTAAATAACTTTTATTCCTTAAGGGCCAGTTCACACCACATGCAGTCCAGTGCGTTTTTTTCTGCATCAAAAACGCACGGAAAGTAAGTTTTGTGGTTTTCAATGGCATAGTTCACACCAGTGCTTGCAGTTCCAGTGCGTTTCCAGTTCCCAAAAAAAAAAAGTCGAACATCCTGCATTTTTTATGCACTGGACTGTACTGGAACGCTGTAAAATGCATCAAAAACGCACTGGAATTCACCTAAATGCACCAAAAACGCACTGCAACACACTTGTCCTTATTTAAGTTTAAGAAAAAAGAGGGGGGGGAAACACTGGACTGCATCAAAAATGCACCAAAAACGCACTGGAACGCATAAAAAACGTGCATGCAGAAAAGCACCTGGAACGTGTCTGGACTGCGTTTCTATGGTGTGATCTTGACCTTAGGGCCAGTTCACACCACAGAAACGCAGTCCGGACGCGTTCGAGGTGCTTTTCTGCATGCACGTTTTTGATGCGTTCTAGTGCGTTTTGGTGCGTTTTTGATGCAGTCAAGTGCTTTTTTTCCCCCTTTTTTCTTAACCTTAAGGTCCCTTTCACACTGGGGCGGTTTGCAGGCGTTATTGCGCTAAAAATAGCGCCTGCAAACCGACCTAAAACTGCCGCTGCTGTTTCCCCAGTGTGAAAGCCCGAGGGCTTTCACACTGAAGCGGTGCGCTGGCAGGAGAGAAAAAAAACTCCTGCAAACAGCATCTTTGGAGCGGTGAAGGAGCGGTGTATTCACCACTCCTGCCCATTGAAATCAATGGGGCAGCGCGGCTATACCGCAGCTATACCGCGACTGTAGCGGCGCTATGCGAGCGGTTTTAACCCTTTTTCGGCCGCCAGCGGGGGGTTAAAACCGCCCTGCTAGCGACCAAATACCGCCGCAAAAACAGCGCCATTTTACCACCGACGCCCCCACCGCCCCAGTGTGAAAGGGGCCTAAATAAGGACAAGTGCGTTCCATTGCGTTTTTGATGCATTTTACAGCTTTTCAGTCCAGTGCAGAAAAAATGCAGCATGTTCTACTTTTTTTTCTGGAACTGGAACGCACTGGAAGGCAAGCACTGGTGTGAACTATGCCATTGCACACCATATAACCGAATTTCCATGCATTTTTGATGCATAAAATATGCACTGGACTGCATTGGTGTGAACTGGCCCTTAAGCAATTTGACATATTTAAAGGCATTTCTCCTTGTTTCGTTTTTGGGGTTGTCCAATTGGTGACATTGATATATGTCCCTTAGGGTGGGACCTGGGCCCCATACTCATTTTAAGGCCAGTAACTAGAAGATAAGCCAGCCAAGTGGGGACTAGTAAAATTGCCAAGTCAGTTCCCTTAGACTGCAATGGTATTTGTTGTATAACTTTTGCACATGTTAGGCTCTATAGTTGCCCCCCTGGACTGGGGGGTGTTTTTTCCCATCTGTTTTTTCCCATCTGGTGCATTCTGGATGATGTGCTTAATTTTGGACAGTGTGGTGGCTTATTTTGTGTGTGTGTGTGTGTGTGTGTGTGTCGGCTGGGCCGGCAAGAGAGTACATTTGGGTGTCCTTATCGAGTTTCTAACACATGTATTTTCTATTTGTGTTTTGTTTGTTATGTTGTTGCAAAACAGATATATTTTTATGCAATTTATTTGTTACTTTGGTTGGCTGTTTTTTTTTTTTTTGGATGGTGGTTATTTTACCATGAAATCTTTTTTATGTTGGCAATTTTTGTTGTTTTTACGTTGTTCACTTTGATTTAACTGTCTTTGCTGCCTTATTTTTAAAATTCTTTCTTAAGATGTTGTGCCTAATGTTGTTTTAATCCTTAATAGATGTGGGATGCTGCCCACGATGTAGAAACGCTCCTGGTAGAATGAGCGGTCACTGATCCGGAGGAGCCAAGCCCTTACACTTGTAAGCCCACTGAATGGCCTGAACAATCCATGCTACAATGGTTCTAGAGGAAGCACGCTTTCCCTTGTTTTTACCGTGGAAGAGGACAAACAGGTGATCAGATTGGCGAAAAGAAGCTGTGGCTTCCAAGTATTGCTTTAGAACTTCTCCGACATCTAGAGGATGAATATTAGTCCTCAGAAAACTTGAACGTACGAAGAACAATTTCCTGATTTTCATGGAAGACAGTTGTTACTTTGGGATTTGAACCTAACATGGGAATCAGAACCACTCGATCAGGGAAGAACGTAAGGAATGGTTCTTTGAATCCTAAGGAACCAATTTCGGAAACCCTCTTAGCCGATGTTATGGCTACTAAAAAGACCACTTTGAGGGAAAGTTCCTTAACAGATGACTGGTCCACATGACATATATCTCTTCCTGCAAAGAAGTCCAGGACAAGAGGAAGATCCCATTTAGAAAATCTTGGCCTCCTTTGAGGTCTAAGTCTTATTGCTCCCCTGAAGAACTGTCTCGTAAGGGGGTGCCTGGCCCATGATACACCTGTGAAGGCCGAGATTGCAGAAACTTGGACTCATAAGGAGCTAACCGACAAAGACAGATCCAGGCCTGTCTGCAGAAAACCCAGAATATCCTGTATCTTTGGGTCAATAAAAGAGCCATTAGTGGAGGCCACATAGTCCGCAAATTTTGACCAAATTCTTTGATAGACTCTGTTGGTGCCCGCTCTTCTGGCATTCAACAATATAGCAATCGCTGAACTTGGACATCCTAGTGCTTCCAGCCTTCCCCTCTCAACCACCAAGCCATCAGATGGAGATGAGATGGGCATGGGTGAAGAGATGTTCCTTGCGACAGGAGATCTGGTCTGGACGGGAGAGGGACCGGATCCCGGTAACTGAGCTGAACCAGGAGAGGAAACCATGGCCTGTTGGGCCAGAAAGGAACAATCGCCACTACCTCGACTTCTTCCCACCTGAGCCTTGATAGAAATCGAAGAATGACTGGTACCGGGGGTAAGGCGTAGGCCTTGAGGAATCTCCACTGGTCCGTCAGGGCATCCACTCCGAAGGCTTGGGGACAGCGACACCTCGTGTAATATTTCTGCAGTTTGAAGTTGCAAGGGGATGCAAACAGATCTACTTCCGGCATCGCTCCCAGAGACAAGACCCAGTTGAACACTTCGGTGTGGGGAGACCATTCGTTGTTGTCCAGGATGACACTTGAAAGGAAGATCGCCTGGACATTCTGAATTCCGGGGAGATAAACAGCCGATTAAATTTGGCAAATTCGCCTGGGCCCAGGACATGATTGGACTTACTTCTGTCAGTAAAGAGAGACTGCGGGTGCCCCCCTGCCTCTTGATGTAAGACACTGCAGTCGTATTGTCCAGTCTCAGGAGGACTGAGGCCCCTGATGTCAGGTGGGAAAAGGCTTGAAGTGCACGGAAGGCAGCTCGAAACTCCAGGATATTCAAGACTATCCCTTGGGATGGGAAGTCCCATCTGCCTTGGGCTACCTCCGTCAGACAGAGACCGCCCCAACCTCTGTTGCTTGCATCTGTTGTCACCGTGATCTAGGAGACAGGCGCTATGGAATGGCAATTGAGAAGATTCCTCCGTTGCAGCCACCAGGGGAGGCTCTCCCGCATGGAGGTGGTTACTCGTACCAGATGATTTCGAGACCCTGGATCCCACTGTTGGGGGCCGTGGCTACCATGGTGCCGATTATCTTTAGACATTGCGAGGCTCTGAGAAGAGGTGATGATAATGCCAGACGAATTCTTTCCCGAATCACCGGAATTTTCTCCTGAGGCAGAGAGATGGTACTCTCCACGGTGTTGAATTGGACTCCAAGGAATATTAGCAACTGCGTTGGATCTAGATGACTCTTCTCCTTGTTCAACAGCCAACCGAAATCTGTTAGGGTAGAGATGACCTGATCTCGATGTGCCAGCAGCTGACCCCTGTCTTGTGAAAGCAGAAGTAGGTCGTCCAAATAAATGTGTAATCGGATACCTTTGACCCTGATTAACGCTACCACAGCCAATAAGAGCTTTGAAAACACTTGAGGCGATGTTGTAAGCCCGAATGGGAGACATGTGAATTGGAGATGCCTCTGATCTACCGCGAATCGGAGATACATCTGGAATTCCTCTGCAATCGGCACGTGAAAGTAGGCATCTTTCAGGTCTATGGAGACAAGCCAATCTCCCGGTTGTATTGTCTGGCGTATTGTTAGCAGAGTCTTCATCTTGAATTTTTCCTTCTTGATGAAGGAGTTCAGATAAGTCAAGTCGATTACCGGCCTCCAGGATCCATTCTTTTGGAGGACCATGAAAAGGGGGGAGTACACCCCTAGGAATCTCTCTTCTGTTGGTACTTGAATGGCGGCCCCTTGGGCTACTAGTGAGTCCTTATATGACAGAAGAACCTGTTTCTTCTCTTCTATGTGAGGAAGAGTTGTAGGAACAAACCGGTGTGTGGGTGGGCTGCTGAACACCCAGTTATGACCCGAAGAGACCGTTTTGACGGTCCAGAAATCCCGAATCGAGGCTGCCCAGATGTGCTGGAAACGGAGTAAACGAGCCCCAACTCGCTCCGTCTGGACAGGCTCTATATCAAAAGGACTTCGCAGCCTCACGTCCCCCAGAAGAGGCTGACTTCGAGGACTTCTGCCCTGAAGGTTGATTTCTCCTCCAGTTTTTTCTGAAATCACGGCCAGGTCTGTAGCGGCGTGCATCCCTCGCACGCTCCTGATCTTGTTTGGGATATGTTTTCCTCTGACCAAAAAGGCGGCGATCCTGGGGTAAGAACCCTGATTTACCAGCTGTAGCACGGGTAATGGCAGAATCCAGTTTATTCCCAAAGAGGGAGGAACCCTCAAAGGGAATTTTACGCCATGCCTGTTTAGAGGCAGGATCCGCAACCCACGGGCGCAACCACAAGGCGCGCTTCGCCGTTACCAAGGAAAGCATGACACGTGCCACAAGGCGGATAATATCCAGGGATGCTTCCCCCAGAAAGGCTGATGCCAGCTTCAGCTCATGTACTGGTGAGTTCTTGAGCAACTCCTCAGAGATCTTTCCCAATACTGCATCCATATCATCCGTCCATGCTTCCATAGCTTTAGACAAAGCTGCAAGAGCCAGGGCTGGTTTACAAGCCATGTCTGCCGTAATATAAATGCGTTTGAGGTCAGTGTCGATCTTCCTCTCCAAACCATCTTTAAAAGAAACAGTGTTTTCCAGAGGAAGCGTGACATGTTTCACTAACCTCATTAAAGCCGCATCAATGAGGGGTGCAGCTTCCAGATGCTTTACCTCCTCACTTTTGAATGGGTACATTTTTGCTATCTTGGAAATCAGCGAGTTCTTCCTCTCAACTTTACTATATTCATCTGAAATAATTTCCCCAAGTTCACCCAGGAAGGGGAAATTTGGGCATTCTTTCCTGAGCTGTTTGAAGTACTTCCTCTGTTTAGAGGGTGCTTCTACTGGCTCCTCCCATCTCAATGTGTCTTTGACCGCTTTAACCATCTGTGGAACCAAGGAAAAATCAAAGCCTGTACTGGAGTCTTTCACATCCGCTTCGCTGTCTGAGGAACCACTCAAGGAGAGACTTCGTCGAGAGGGACCTGGAACCTCAGGGTCAACCCTGTCAAGAACTGGTGGTGGAGAAGCAGGAGGGCTGGTTGTACTGTTGACTAGTTCTGTATTTTGTGCATACACCTCAATCATTGTAGTAGTATGGACATATACATATCTAGATCTGAGAGATCTTACAACAAAGAGGTAGTTCGTTCCGCAATACACATTTATTAATAGGGTTACATAATCTATACAAAGTACACACCCAACAGTATTTACAACACAATGTACAGTGTAGGTCTCCTGGCTTACATGGTATTTACAAATTACCCACAACACCCATATTTACAGTACAGTATAAAATACAAGTATATTAGATTACCTGTTAACTTCAGGTCAGCCCATGGTGACTGCTGTCTGTTCCCACACCAAAGAGTGAGTTAGCTTGGTCACAAAGCAATATATCCCCCCCCTCCTTTCTGTAGTGTGGCTAATATAATTCTCCCTAATTGGTCACTGTACCTAGTAAATGTATATTGGGCACAGCCTGATTGGATGAGTCAAAGAAGGCTGTTGTTTACTACCCAGGGAAGATGTTAACAGGGAGAACAAAAGGCCAACCTTTGAAGTTGAACTAATTACAATAACACCAACACAACACTCAGTATTTTAAATATATTTCCCTCTAACTGAAATATATTTCTAATTGCAATATTTTACAGCGATTAATGGAGATTTCACATAATCCCATAAGGCAACAGTACGAACGGGATCTGTCCTGTTCAAAGACTCTTGAACCACTCTTCTAACCAGAGCCTCCACCTGTTGGTCTCCAGCTCCTCGTTCTTTAACAGCTCGAGCATAGCATAGCTCACAGAGAGATTTACCCTCTGGGACCTGAGCTCTACATCCCCAGCATGCTTTCTTATCAGAGGGGCTGGAATGGTGGTGAGAATGACGACTAGACGTGGACCATCTGGAGGATGATCTAGGACGTCTAGAGCTTGACGTAGAGTGACAGTTTTGTGATCTAGATTTGTCACTAGCTTCACGTGCCGAAGAACGGTGTTCAGACCTAGAAGGGCTGAGGGAAAAAACAGAGTTAACATGCACCTGATAATAAAACCCAAAACAAAAACAGGCAGAGGGAAAATTAATTCCATCCTACCTGCAGAGTAAGGGTTGGCCACTGGGGGGCGGTGACACATCCATAGAAAACAAATGACAAGAAACACACTGAAAGCAATCAAGACAGTATATAAGAAACTGATGGCTTAGCATTTAGGAAAAAACCATAAGCAGGCAGTGCAGCATAACTCCTACCTTGACCAGCCAAGATATGTGCTCGGGGAATCAGCTGCTGAAGCATGAAAGCATCCCAAGAAATAGCTGAATCTGACAGCTATTTGAATCTGCCGCCCAGGATGATGTCATCGCGCTCACAGCGAACCCACGCTGTGTACGACGCCACCCCATAGACACCGCGCGCATGCGCGACCGCCGCCATCTTGCCCGGACCACGCACGCGCAACCAAGCCTCGATTTCAATTGCGGCTCGCGCATGCGCAGAAGGGCTAAGAAGTGGCGAACTGGAACGCAGATGCGTCCCAGCCGCCATGACCAGGAAGAGAACGGAGCTACAGGGGACAGACAACAAACAAATACAGCTGCCATGTAAAAGAAAACAATATACATCACCACCACGGCACCGATTCGATCCGGCCTGGGACTGGGAGCCATTGCTCATACTGCACGACCAGGGCATTTTCATGAAAGGGCCTCCCGCTAATAGCTGAGACGAATGGCCATGTTGCCGCTTGCCTGCCAATGGCCGGCTATTAAGCTCTTCAAGGCATTGCAATACTTGCCCATGTCCACCCTGCTAATAGCTAAGGTAAATGGACTCCAGAAAAGGACACCGCCAGAACCGCCATCTTCGCGTGCAAACCACCAGGACCACCACGACAATATTTTAAGGTAAGACTATCTTGGTCCTAGGAGGAGGACAAAAAAGGAACACGGTCTCTGTCTAGTTGCAAAGATTTATGGGAGTGGGGTCCTATGAGGTATGAGAGGCGGGATTAACCCATACGTAGGCTGCCATGGAGTCTGTCAGGAAAGTAACATTTCAGAGTGGTAAGTATTCCATTTTCTTTTTGAGCAGTGGTTTTCAGCCTCAGTCCTCAAGTACCCCCCTGACAGGACATGTTTAGGAAATTTTATATTCTCTAAAATAGCTGTCCAAAATACAAAGCCATTGACTTTGATTTAAAGCACCTGTGCAAGATGAAGGAAAACCTGCAAACATGGCCTGTTGGGGGGTACTTGAGGACAGGGTTGAGAAGCACTGATTTAGAGCACTGAAATAAAATCAACCTGAAGCCAATCCTTTTCCAATAGTGGACATTTGAGGGAAATCAAGATTTTTTATTTTTTTTTAAAGGTTGGGCTTTGTCCCTTTTCTTAAAATTGGCTTCACTTCCTGTCATAGCCAAACAGGAAGTGAGAGTAAAACCCTAATTTTTCCTTGGGGACACACAGGTCAATCTAACTAGTGCCCCCATTATGCAAATTGCACTCTAGCACTTTGTTGTGTACACCCCAAATTTTTAGGTATTTTGGGGTTTATTAAAGGCAAATCCTTTCTGCAATACAAGTGTAGTTGATGAAAATCAGAAGGGTAGCACTGGTGATTTTATCATCCAATCATGTAGAGGCAAAGATGCTGTTTTTTTCTTTTCCTTGCATGTCCCCCTCGGATCTCCAGCAACTGAACTTCTAAGTGCACTTGTGGTGCAAAGTGGATTTACCTTTTAGTAAATAAACCCCAAGATACATAATTATTTGGGATGTACATGGCAAAATGCTAGAGTGCAATTTCCCGAATGGGGAAACTATTTCGATTGAACTGTGTGTCCCCAAGGACATACATTGGTAGGGTTTTACCCTCAATTCCTGTTTGGCTATGTGTCAGGAAGTGAATAATTTTGAATGCGAAATTGGCAAAATTTGGTAGGTGTCTTCACCCTATCAGGGGTGTAGACATCCCCCAAAACTTATAATCCCTCTGCAGTCTATTCCCAAGCAAATATAAGAAAAGATTTTAATGAGTTTAACTTTGCAAAGACACATTCCTAAGTTCAATTGTGATGCATGTTAATGGCCCATTTAGACCTTTAATAGAAAGTCATCAGTTGCCTTTGACTCTAAACATTATTTTTGGCCAGTCCTAGAAATCTGCATCTGTTTTTCTATTAACTACTTGGTGTCTGTGCTATAGCCAAACGACAGCCACAGCGTGGACCTGAATTTCTGGGAGGCTGTCATAGGATGTAGTCACTGAGACTCGGGTGATCACAGATCGAAGTAAGGGCCGATCTGTTTATTTTTTCTACTCACGCTGACAGCATGAGGATAACAATAAAAGCTGATCACCGGCTTAGGTGCAAGGGACATTGGTCCCGAAGAGGCAATTCTTGCCTCATCTGTGCCCACCAGTACCCCCTTCCAGTGCCACCTATCAATACCCACCAGTGATCCCAAGCAGTGCTGACTATCAGTGTAACCAATCAGTGCCGCCTCATCAGCGTACATCAATGAAGGAGAAAAATTACCTGTTTTCAAAATTTTATATCAAAATATACAAAATCATTTATAAAAATCTGTCTTTTCTTTTGTTTGAACAAAAGAAAAAAACACACAGGTGATCAAATACCACAAAGAATCAAAGAATGCTCTATTTGTGGGAACTTAAAAAATACAAAAAACATTTGGCTAAGTATGACCGCGCAATTGTCATTCAAAATGGATCAGCGCTGAAAATTGGTCAGGACAGCAGGGGGGGTTTAAGTGCCCAGTAAGCAAGTGGTTATTTTCCATGCCAACTATGGATTTCTGTAATAAAGATGTGTGCCCGCTGTGTAAACGGCATGTGCGTAAGCAAGTCGCTCACATATGAACGGTACCCATTGTAAATCATGGGGTACAACTTGTGATGCAACTTTTCAGTCCCAAGTGGCCTTAGGCTCTCTTTCCACTACTGCGAGTTGTTGTGCGACTTGACACGTGAAGTCGCAGGACATGTCAAAACACATGTATTTTAATGTTCCCCCGTTCTAATTGGTGCAACTCCAAAAAAAAGTTCTTGCACTACTTTGTTCCAACTTCAGTGCGACTTTTTCTCAGATGTTTTGAATTTGTCGCATGACGCAGCATTAAGGCTTGGTTTCCACTATTGCAAGCCCAAAGTTGTAAATCATGGGGTAGAACTTTTCAGTCCCTAGTGACATGACAAGTTGCAATAGTGAAAAACAAGCCGAAAAAGCACATTGTAAATCACGCAACTTTGGTGTTGAAATAGTGGAAAGAGAGCATTAGGCTAAAGCGGTAATAGGAAGATGCACTGTAAGAATTACTTCTAATTGTAGAAAATCAAACAGGCTCTTGCACTGAATCTAATTTATGGAAGATCTAACTGATTGGCCAGTGTATGGTGACCTTTAAAGATATGAAAACTTGAATTTCTGGTGTTTAAGCCTCATACACACGATGGGGCTTTGTACCCCGTGTACGGAGCCCGCTCTGCTCAGCGGGGGATCGCTCCGTCGATCCCCGCTGGGCAGGCAGATGACAGGTCTGTGCAGGGACAGACCTGTCAGAGTGCCGCTCTCCTCTATGGGGGGTCGGATGATGACGGACCGTAGAGTCTGTCGTCACCCGATCCGATTCGCAGATGGATGGAAAAATTGGTTTTTCCTCCGTTACACTTTTTAGGATTGGAGTGGGTCGGATGTCAGCGGACATGTCACCACTGACATCCAACCCTCCCTAGAGGTCTATGGAGTGTCCGTTCAGGTCCGAGGCGGACCTGAAAGGTCCGTCCTTGTGAGGGGAGCCTTAGGCCCCTTTCACACGCGTTAAAACTGCGCTATTTTTTGCGCTGCTTTACCGGCGGCATTCGGGCGCTAGCGGTTTTAACCCCCGCTAGCGGCCGAAAAGGGGTTAAATCCGCCCGCAAAATGCCACCGCAGCGGCTTTTTGCCGGTGGTATAGCCATGCTGTCCCATTGATTTCAATGGGCAGGAGCGGTTTATACACCGCTCCAAAGATGCTGCTAGCAGGACTTTTTTTAGGCCCCTTTCACACTGGGGCGTTTTTAGGCACTACAGCACTAAAAATTGCGCCTGAAAAACGCCCTAAAGAAGTGGCTCCATTCACTCCAGTGAGGGCTTTCACACTGGAGCGGTGCGCTGGCAAGGCATCACAAAAAGTCCTGCCAGCAGCTTCTTTGGAGCGGTGAACTCACTGCTCCTCCCCATTAAAATCAATGGGGCAGCGCTGTGATACCGCCAGCAAAATGCCAATCTAGCGGCGTTTTGTTGCGGATTTAACCCCTTTTCGGCCGCTAGCAGAGGGGTTAAAACCACCCCGTGGGGGGTTAAAACCGCCCCGCTAGCAGCCGAAAAACGCCGCTAAAACGACAGTAAAACGCCGCTAGAAATAGCGACGCTTTACCGCAAACACCCCCCCGCCCCAGTGTGAAAAGGGCCTTAGGCTCTTTTCACACTAATGCGTTTTTTGATGCATTTTGCAGAAATGTATGTGAATTTTTTAACATGGGTTCCTATGTAACATGTTCACATCAATGCATTTTTGTGCCTCTGTGTTTTTGGAAAGGGTCGGGGTCTTTTTTCCCGCAAAATGCAGCGTTTTGCTTGTAATAGCAGGCTCTGCGCCCCCCACCCCAAAGCACCTTGCCCCCATGTTGATGGGGACAGGGGCCTCTTCCCGACAACCCTTGCCCAGTGGTTGTCGGGGTCTGCGGGCTGGGGGCTTATCGGAATCTGGAAGCCCCCTTTAACAAGGGGGCCCCCAGATCCCGCACCCCCTATGTGAATGAGTATGGGGTACATTGTACTCCTACCCATTCACCTGTAAAAAAAAGTAGTGTATTGTTAAAAAATACAGTAGAAGGTTTTTGACGAGTCCTTTATTACAAATCTTCTTCTCCGCTTCTTCCTCCATCTTCTCCCGCATCTTCATCCTCCGCTCTTCTCCTTCTCCCCCTGCTTCTTCTTCCGCTCTTCTTCTGTCTTCTTTGTCCGGTGTTCTTCTTTCTCCGCTCCCGCCGACGACCTTCCTCCGATGCTGCATCCTGATGATCTGTCGGCGCCGATGTCCTGCATTTCTTAAATAACGATGGGGCGTGGCAACCGGATTACATCATCAGAATGCTACGCCCCCTTGTGACGTCACAGACCCATCATGCCCCGGGCTGTAACGTCATGAGGGGGCGGGGTCACTGGATGACATCACCCAGTGACCCCGCCCCATGCCTATATAAGTCATTGGGCACGGCGCACACTGCATTACAGCGGGAGACAGTGACGAGTCAAAATCGGAAGAAGAGAAGAGGGTAGAAGATGACGAAGACTGGGCAAGAGCTAGCAAAAGAGCAGAAGAACCCAGCAGAAGGCACAGGACAACGGGAGAAGAACCGGAGAGCATGGAGAAGAGTGTGGAGAAGTCGGAAGAGACCCCCGAAGCTGCATAATAAAAGACTCGTCAAAAACTGTCTACTGTATTTTTTAACACTACACTACTTTTTTTGTACAGGTAAATGGGTAGGGGTACAATGTACCCCATACTCATTCACATGGGGGGGCTGGGATCTGGGGGCCCCCTTGTTAAAGGGGGCTTCCAGATTCCGATAAGCCCCCCACCCGCAGACCCCGACAACCACCGGGCAAGGGTTGTCGGGAAGAGGCCCTTGTCCCCACCAACATGGGGGCAAGGTGCTTTGAGGTGGGGGGGCACAGAGCCCCCCCTGCCCCAAAGCTCCCACCCCCCCATGTTGAGGGCATGCGGCCTGGTATGGTTCAGGAGGGGGGGTCGCTCGCTCGTCCCCTCCCTTTACTGACCTGCCGGGCTGCATGCTCGGATAAGGGTCTGGTATGGATTTTTGGGATTTTTTTAAAAAAAAATTTGGCATGGGGTCCCCTCCGAATCCATACTAGACCCAAGGGCCTGGTATGGACCTGGGGGGGACCCCACGCTGTTTTTTTTCTCTTTTTTTTTTTAGCCGGGAATTTTTTTTTCTACATTGAGTCAGCTGATGACTCATGGGTTGTTAAGGATGCAGCGGCCGGCTTCCTGGCCCCCTCCTTAGCAACTCGCTATATACAGTGTAAAAAAAAAAACGCAAATCGCAGAAAAATTGCAGTAAAATCGCCGGTCCAAAAACGCGCCAAGCACCACAAAAAGCACTGCAGAAACACTCAAAAGCAACATGCATAGATGTAAATTGAAGCTTATTGTCCTGCTAGCGCACCGCTCCAGTGTGAAAGCCCGATTCAGACTGGAGTGAATAGAGCCATTTCTTTAGGGCGTTTTTCAGGCACTATAGCGCCTGAAAAAAGCCCCAGTGTGAAAGGGGCCTTAGGCGCCTTTGACACGGACGGCTATACTGCCGTAGTTAAAAGCATGTTTTTTTTTCTGTGAAATTTAAGACTCCAGGCACTGTGATCAGCTGCATTGGTACAGTGCGATTAGCTGCGGTTGCGATTAGCTGCGGTTGCATTTAGCTGCGTTTTGCTATTTCCATAGCAACCCGACAGAGTACCAACAGTATTGAACGTGGATCCGACTTGGATCCCCGCCAATGCAAGGCACTGTGTTTGGTATGAACTGTGACGTTTTAGGAGGTGTGGTCAACATCACCCGGTGACCACGCCCCCTAAAACGTCACAGTCCCAGCATGCCCAGGGACTGTGACGGCATAAGGGGGCGGGGTCACCGCCTATATAAGTCAGAGCGGAGCGCCCAGAGAGCATTCCAGCCAGAGAGAGCGTCGTGTCAACATCGGAAGAAGAGAAGAGAGAAGAAGGCAGAAGGCAGCAGACCGGGCTCCTCCGCTATAGCAAAAGAGCGGCAAAAGAGCAGAAGATAGCGGAGGAGCCCGGCAGAAGACCCGGAGAGCGCGGAGAACAGGTTGAACAACGGGAGAAAAGGCCGGAGATAGTGGAAAAGAACCGGAGAGACCCCCGAAGTTGGAATAAGACCCCAAAGTCGGCAGAAGACCCCCGAAGTCGGAAGAAGACCCCCAGAGCTGTCTAATAAATTACTTTAAAAACCTGTGCAGTGTGTTTTTTTATTGACACTTTTTCCCTAGGTGGATGGGAAGGGGTACCATGTACCCCATACTCATTCACATAGGGTGGGGGGGCCGGGATCTGGGGGCCCCCTTATTAAAGGGGGCTCCCGGATTCCAATAAGCCCCCCGCCCGCAGACCCCGACAACCAACGGCCAGGGTTGTCGGGAAGAGGCCCTTGTCCTCATCAACATGGGGACAAGGTGCTTTGGGGTGGGGAGGGCTGCAGCGCGCCCCCTTCCCCAAAGCACCCATCCCCTATGTTGAGGGCATGTGGCCTGGTACGGTTCAGCGGGGGGGGGGGGCGCTCGCTCGTCCCCACCCCCTTTCCTGACCGGCCGGGCTGCGTGCTTGGATCGGGGTCTGGTATAGACTTTGGGGGGACCCCACACCGTGTTTTTTCGGCGTAGGGGGTTCCCCTTGAAATCCATACCAGACCGAAGGGCCTGGTATGCCCCTGGGGGGGAACCCACGCCGGTTTTTCTCGCGCTGCTTTATTTTTCCTATTGCAGCGAGCGCAAGATGTACCTCGCCGAGAACCAGCGCGATCCCATCGCGCTGGTAACATTCTCGCGTGCAGGTACTCCTGTGTCTGTGCTGGTTCACACGCTGGATTAAGGATTTATCCAGCGCACCAATTAAGGGCTGAACCAGCGCAGTGCATTCATCTTAGTAAATGACCCCCTATGTTCTTTGTATCCTATTATAATGTTCTAATGTTGTAATGACATTCTAGGGCGTATACTACATGTGTGGACGAACATGAGATCAATTTTTTAATTTGGAATTCTTTTCCATTGGCTGTAGATACAAAGCTTGTCAAACCTCTTAAGTGTGTAGCCACTTGTTGACATGCCTTGCATTTTCTGCAGGCGTAAAAACTTGCTCGATCCCAAAACATTTTGGTTTTGCCTGGAAGATCGAGTACTTTCTTGACCACTTGATCGCCAAAGGATGAGGTTTTTCTATATATAAATGGTGGGTTTTCTGGTAATACTTTACTCAGTACCTTATCCATACATAATATATTCCAATGCTTCTTAACCTCCCTGGCGGTATGATTCTTTCGGATTTTAGGTGCTGAAAGCGGTACAATTATTTTGCATGGAAATTTGGCGTTTTATATTGTAGGTCTGTAATTCTTAACAATAACACACTTAAATCTGTCCAAACAAGAGTCTAGTAGATATCCTGGGTATGATAAAGTTTGAAACACAAAAACATAAATTATAATATTAAAAATAAAAAAAAATAATTAAAAAAAAAAAAAAATAATAATAATAAAATAAATTTCCCCACGATTCACTATCGCTCAATTCTGCAAGTGTTCTAATTTACTATCGCTGTTTTCTAGCTGGTCTAAAGCCACTTTTGACGTAAAGGGACACTTTTTGGTTGCTATGGACAATCTCCAGTTTCCAGGCAGAAAGAACAGTATATATAGCATAAAACTGCATGCAGGGCATGGGCCAAAGCACTGGGGACAAAAGGGATGTGAAATCATTTCATACAGTACTGTAATCTGTAAGATTACAGTACTGTATGTGTTATGATCTTTACAATGTTTTGAATTTGCCGCCAGGCTCCGCCCCGTGAGTCGCGACGCTCGCAGGGAATGGAGCCTGGCAAGGAGAGGCTTCGGAGGAGGACAGAGCCCACGGACACTGCGGGGGACATCGCAGGATCCCGGGGACAAGGTCCGGCTCGGGGTTACCGCTAATGGGACTGAAATTTTAACCCCGAGCCACACTCGGGAAAACCGCCAGGGAGGTTAATGATCATTTAGATTTCTCAATATTGTTCATGGAACCCACTTATAAAGCCCCATTAATGTTTAGAGTCTTGCCTCCTTACTTTAGGGGCTAGACATGAATCTTGTGAGCTAGAGCCCACCTCCATGATCAATTTTTCTAGTGGTTGGGCTTTATAGCCCTTTTCCATAAAACGTTGTTTTAATATATTCCGCTTGGTTCATATAGTCTGCATCAAAAGTGCAGTTACGGCGTATCCGTGTAAATTGCCCCTTCGGTATATTACGTAACCACTGTGGATGATGCCCACTCTGTATTTGAATATAGCTATTACGATCAGTGCTTTTGAAAAACGCTTTAGTATACAGCTGGTTCTCTCCTTTCATGACCATAATGTCTAAATAGATCTATGGAGATCTTCGGTGAAAAACAGCAAATAAAAATCAAGTGACGTAAAATTTACTGTTTCCACCTGAATTCCGGGTTGGCCAGTGAATGGGGGATGTATGGGTGCTGCAGAAGTGGTGGGTTCCCAATTAAGATTGGCGAATGCAGCAGGAAGGGCACTATGGGCTCGACGGGCCTGTCTTTGTCTTCTTCTTGGTGGCAGCGAGACACTACTCATGCTTGCCACCTCGCCAGCTTGAACTGAACTTATGGGACTCGCCACATCACCAAGTGTTACTGCACTGCTGGATGTATGACCAGGATGTACTAGGCCGCTGGTGCTTGCCAGTTCACCAGAAGGAATAGCGGCGCTATTACTGGCTCTCTGCTCCATACGAGGGACCTGCGGTTCTTGCACCTCAGCGACAGCAGAAGATGATCGGGGTCTGGTACGCCTGATCTTGGCAGGCACCACAACTCCGTTTTGTCAGAGCTATCTGTCAGGGTGCCACTGCTGTCTACAGGTTCGTATTCTGAGCCTGAATCTGACAGATGAGTGACTTCCTCTTCACCATCTGTCATGCTCAGAAACGTATAGGCCTCTTCACTAGTGTACCTTCCATTTGACATTTTGGTCTCTAAATTTACTGGTAAACTAGTGAGACTCACAGGTAAAAAAGCTCCTGACTGTTAGCGACTGATTCAAACGCTACCAAAAAAACGGTTAGCATTCGCAGGGATCAGGCCTGACTCTGTGAACGCTGCAGTTATGTGTGCTTGTGTTTTGTAAGTGACAGTGATCGATTGATACTGCACTTGGGTGGGCAGGGCTGGGCGGAGGGGCTAAACGCAGGTGCTAGCAGGTATCTGGGCTGATCCTGCTAACACTGCGTTTTTGGGAACCCTAAACTGCTGAGGACGCTAGTATAGATTAGATCAGATCTGATCTAATCTATACTAGATTAGCTAGATCTGATTAGATCAGATATTGATCCGTTCAGACACTATACTACTATAGCTAGATCTGATTAGATCAGATATTGATCCGTTCAGACACTATACTACTAAGGGAGGTGCGTGCGTTGGTGTTAGCGGTACTGGCACTGATCTGACGCTGCCTGGGGAGACGCAGACCCTATCTGACGCTAAAACCTAACTTTGATCACCCGCCGGGTGATCAGGGGGTTAAACCTTTATTGGGTAAAATACAGCGGGTGCCCTGACGCTATAAAAAAAGATCTAACTAAACTGCGTCACCCGTGACACTTATACTGTGATCACAGGTGACGGGGTAATCAAGGGGTTAAACCTTTATTGGGGGGTTAGGGGGGGTCCCTAGATCTAGCTAAGCCTTATACTAATTACCCTAACACTGATTAGTGTCACTAATGACACCAGTACAGCGATCAAAAAAAAATCTGAATGCTGCACTGGGTGACACAGTGACAGGTAGTGAAGGGGTTAACTGGGGGGGTGATCGGGGGGGTGAATTGTGTGCCTACGTGACCTGGTGTCAGTGTAGTGTTGGTGTAACTCACTGTTTGATGCTCTCCCCTCTCGGTCTGGAACGAAAAGACCAACACGAGGAGAGATGACATCACTTCCCCTGTCAGTGTTTACACTTACACGACAGGGGAAGGATCTCACTTGCCAGGAGCGATCACCAGGTCCAGGCCAGATTTCATTGGCCTGGGCCTGGGGATTGATCGGTTCCTGATCGAATCCGATCGTCGCGGCCAGAGTAACATGACGGCGATTCGCCTGCCTGTGCCATTCTGCCGCAGTACAACTGCGGCGGATGGTCGGCAAGTGGTTAATCACGGCTTGAACTATCTTGGTTTACATGTTATGAGTCTATTTTTATATATTAGTTTCACCTTTTAAGTTGCATTAGTGAAATAAATGAACTTTTGCACAATATTCTAATTTTTCGAGTATCACCTTTATATGCCAACTCTCTCAAATCTCAGTCTTGCATAAATCGTGATATATACAAACTTCTCCACATGAAGAGTGTGTGCCCATGTGCTGGCTTCTGCCTACCATTAAGCTAAATTACAAATAAAATCGCATTGCATTTGCAAGTGTCCCGTCCAACTAATATTATTGTAACTTTCTTCACTGACTGTAGGAGGATTGTTAATTTGTTGAATTTGTTGAACATGACATCCTTATGTTGCTAAAAATGTTTTTGAACAAAAGATGTACCAATTTTGCCACTGCGTAAGCCTTTAAACAATACAGCTACCAAGCTAATATGCTGCGCATTCAACATCATTGGTACTTTACATTAGGTACTGCAACTTAAATTGGGGTCTAAATGTTTTCACCATACACCTACAGGGAAGATATTATAGCTTCAGGCAGGCAAAAAATAAGTAAGACGCTATAGGGGAGATTTATTAAAACTGGGGCACAAAGAATCTGGCGCAGCTATGCATAGTAACAATCAGCTTCCAGGTTTTAGCTCTCGTTCACACTGAATACAGCTTTAAAATCGTGCAAGTTCATCTGAACTTGCACAATTTCAAAGCCACATTACAGTCCGACTTCGTGGGCGACATGAAAGACATCTGTGTGAGTTCATGCACAGATGTCTATTAAAATCGCCCCCACAGTCACCAAAAATAATGCAGAAACTACTTTTGGAAATAGGTGCGGTGCCGCAAAGTCAGTGTCGCACTGGTTGGGACGCTCCTATTGCCGGCAATAGACACCGATTTGACATGCGATTTGACCTGTCAATTCGCGCCTATGTGAACGGGGGCTTATTGTGAAAGCTTAACTGAACAAGCTGATCTTAGAACCTGATTGGTTACTATACACAGCTGCACCAGATTCTCTGTGAACCAGCTTTAGTAAATCTCCCCCTATAGGACCAGTACAGTGAAATGCCTATTAGTATGTATGACAGTCGTTTTGTGATGTTGTGTGTGCAAAACAGAAAATATACCTTAGATTTTCTCCTCCTTCAGTACACATGTGATCTAGCCTATCAGGCAAGCTTGAAGCAAAACTTTTCAAGTGGGCCAGTTCCAAAGCTGTCCAAACATCATCTTCAGTGTAATAGTCAAAAGGATCCAGGTTCATTCTTAATGATCCAAAAAATAAGACTGGGTCCTGTGTACAATAATAAAATTGTTAAGCACTTAAACCAGTGGGATTTTCAAGAATTAATGGCAGGTACTCTAAAGTGCCTGCATGTGTCATGTACCAGGTGTGACCAGAACTGCGTGGTTAGCTACAGAGGAACACCAAACACATGTAAGTGAAAATATAAATGATTTATTAAAGTAAGTGAATAATATAAGTACAACCACCTCCAATATGACACAGTGCAATAACCAACCAACAGACAGAGACCCACAAATAACAACAGACAGATAAGTACAATAAATGGGAAATACCAGGATCATAAACAATAGCCAGGCGAGAGTCATACACAGCAGATCAGCAGATGGACATGATGTGCTTTAACTGCAGACTTTCAGCTTTAATTTGAGGGTATTTACATCCAAATCAGGTGAAGGGTGTAGGAATTACAACAGTTTGTATATGTGCCTCCCACTTTTTAAGGGACCAAAAGTAATGGGACAATTGGCTGCTCAGCTGTTCCATGGCCAGGTGTGTGTTATTCCCTCATTATCCCATTTACAAGGAGCAGATAAAAGATCCAAAGAGCTGTCACTATCAGTGAAGCAACCCATCATTAGGCTGAAAAAACAAAACAAGCCCATCAGAGAGATAGCAAAAACATTAGGTGTGGCCAAATCAACTGTTTGGAACATCCTTAAAAAGAAAGAATTCACCGGTGAGCTCAACAACACCAAAAGACCCAGAAGACCACGGAAAACAACTGTGGTGGATCACCGAAGAATTCTTTCCCTGGTGAAGAAAACACCCTTCACAACAGTTGGCCAGATCAAGAACACTCTCCAGGAGGTAGGTGTATGTGTGTCAAAGTCAACAATCAAGAGAAGACTTCACCAGAGTGAATACAGAGGGTTCACCACAAGATGTAAACCATTGGTGAGCCTCAAAAACAGGAAGGCCAGATTAGAGTTTGCCAAACAACATCTAAAAAAGCCTTCACAGTTCTGGAACAACATTATATGGACAGATGAGACCAAGATCAACTTGTACCAGAGTGATGGGAAGAGAAGAGTATTGAGAAGGAAAGGAACTGCTC
Source organism: Lithobates septentrionalis (assembly GCA_037952835.1). Lineage (NCBI taxonomy): Eukaryota > Metazoa > Chordata > Amphibia > Anura > Ranidae > Lithobates > Lithobates septentrionalis. The sequence continues at coordinate 1,349,309 of JBBDGP010000419.1, read as the reverse complement.
ATGATCCAAAGCATACCCCCTCATCAGTGAAGCATGGTGGTGGTAGTGTCATGGCGTGGGCATGTATGGCTGCCAATGGAACTGGTTCCCTTGTATTTATTGATGATGTAACTGCTGACAAAAGCAGCAGGATGAATTCTGAAGTGTTTCGGGCAATATTATCTGCTCATATTCAGCAAAATGCTTCACAACTCATTGAATGGTGCTTCACAGTGCAGATGGACAATGACCCTAAGCATACTGCGAAAGCAACCAAAGAGTTTTTTAAGGGAAAGAAGTGGAATGTTATGCAATGGCCAAGTCAATCACCTGACCTGATTCCGATTGAGCATGCATTTCACTTGCTGAAGACAAAACTGAAGGGAAAATGCCCCAAGAACAAGCGGGAACTGAAGACAGTTGCAGTAGAGGCTTGGCAGAGCATCACCAGGGATGAAACCCAGCGTCTGGTGATGTTTATGCGTTCCAGACTTCAGGCTGTAATTGACTGCAAAGGATTTGCAACCAAGTATTTAAAAGTGAAAGTTTGATGGATGATTGGTAATCTGTCCCATTACTTTTGGTCCCTTAAAAAGTGGGAGGCACATATACAAACTGTTGTAAGTCCTACACCGCTTACCTGATTTGGATGTAAATACCCTCAAATTAAAGCTTAAAGTCTGCAGTTAAAGCAAATCTTGTTTGTTTCATTTCAAATCCATTGTGGTGGTGTATAGATCCAAAAAGATTAGAATTGTGTCGATGTCCCAATATTTATGGACCTGACTGTACTTGTATTCATCTTCCTGAATGCCTCAGGAACTCTCATAGTGGAGCTCCACCCAAAAGGGGAAGCTCCACTTGTTCACACCCTTCACTGCCACATTTGGCACTCGTTTTGGGGGGAGTGGGTACCTGGTTTTGATAAATATCCACTCCAACTTCTGGGTAAGATCACTTCGGCGATCTCCGAGTATTTACTGCCCTTCTCTCCGCTGCCTTCTGGGAAACACACAGGTCCCAAAAGACGATGGGACCATTCAGAAAGCGCAACGTGACTCACGCATGTGCAGTAGGAAACTGGCTGTGAAGCCTGCAGGCTACACTGCCGGTTTCCCTTAGTGAAGATGCCAGTGCCTGTACCCAAAGCCAACTGAAGAATCGGCTTGGGGTAATGACATTGCTGGATCCCTGGACAGGTAAGTGTCATACTAAAAGTCATCAGCTACAGTATTTGTAGCTGCTGACTTTTCTTCTTTTTTTTTTTTGCCCAGACTGAAGCTCCTCTTTAACCTCTAGCTCAGAAGGTAAATGTCTGATTTTTAGTATCCAACAGAGGAGCACATGGAGAGAGACAGAGCAGAAAAGTCAGCTTGCATTGAAAATGCTCCATATACTACAGTCTGAGGTCTGAGGGTCAGTTTGAAAATGTATTATAACTAAAATTTAAATCTGTGCATTTCCCAGTTTATTTTGGGTGGTTAACACTAATGTGGATCTTACCTGAGGAATGATTGTTAGTTTAGATCTCAGTTCATGAAGACCTAGTTTTGAAACGTCTGCTCCATCTATACAAATTGATCCAGTTGCAGGTTCAAGAATTCGGAATAAACCCAAAGTTAGAGAAGACTTTCCAGCTCCAGTTCTTCCAACTATGCCCACCTACCCACAACATACAGACATTTATAAGTTACCGTCTGTTGAGAGGGAAAATGTAAGAAGAGACAAAAGCATATACAGTATGTAGTTGAACTTGCCTGTAAGGTAGATCTCTATCAGAAAGATGGGGTGAAGATTTGAATGTGAGGCACAAGACACATCAACAACTGGGAATAGATAATAGAGGGCATTTGGACTTGCAGGCATAGTCTTACCCCCCTGAGGTATCTGTACTGACTAGTGCTTCCCTAAATATGAACAATGACATTAGGAAATCATATGCATTTAGAAGCAGGACAGGGGTAATGTGATGAAACGCAGTCAGTATTTGTTTATCTTGGGGAAATCAAGAGTACTCAGACAAATAAACTTTGTACAATCAATATTTTCCCTGATGAGCCTTTACCTGAGAAGCCTTCATATAGCTCATAGATATTAGACTTTCAGCCCATCTCTATGAACACCTTTTGTTAGGGTCCGGATTGGTGTAGCTCTTCTTGCTGTGTCATCTGAGATCAATTACCTCCTTATTGCTGCTATGATTTTCCCATCAAACTGCTCCCAGGGGCAGAAATACCTTTTGGTCATCTTTTCAGTCTGCCAGAACTTGAATTAAAGGTGCTCAGGGAGTGGCTTAATGAGAATTTAGAGAAGGGCTTTATTAGACACTCAATGTCGCCTGCAGGTGCAACCCTGTCCTTTATTCAAATAAAGGACTCCGCCTTGCCTCCATGCAAAGAATATAGGAAATTGTATAAAATCACAAAAATCTTTATTATTTTCCCTTAATCTCTAAAATGTTAAAAAGACTCTTGCCAAAGTCTTTCCAAAACTAGACTTAGGGGGGGGGCTGGGGGCATATAACAATTGTTTGCATTTTTAAGAAGACAAATGGAAAACCACCTTTAGAACCAGATATTGGCATTTCGAGTACTTGGTTAGGACTTTTGGCCTTTGCAGTATTCTTTCGCTTTTTTAACACTTCATCAATGATGTTTTTTGAGATCTGTTGGACCAGTTTATGATTGCTTATCTGGATGATATTCTCATCTTTTCTGATAACCCAGAGGAACATCACAAGCCTGTTTGCACTGTCTTTGAAAGATTAAAGAAGAGTCAACATCAAACTGGAGAAATGTGAGTTTGAATGAACCCAGAGTCAGTTCTTGGGTTACATTATTTCTCCAGAAGGAGTAAACATGGATCCTGAGAAGATCAAAGCAGTGGTCGATTGGCCTTCCCCTAGATATGTTAAGGAGATACAATTTTTGTTGGAAATGCCAACTTCTCCAGAAAATGTATACGAAAACTTCTCTAATTAATTAGCACCAATTACGCAGCTTATAATAAAAGGGATGCCTTTTGTGTGATCATCTGAGGCACAGAGTGCCTTTATTAAGCTAAAGGCTCTTTTCACTTCTTCACCAATATTGGTACACCCTGATCCTGAATCACCTTTTATTGTGGAAGTAGATGCTTAAGATGATCCTTTCTCAGCGAAAGGGAGAAAAGATACAGCTTCATCCTTATGCTTATTTCTCTCATTTAATGTCTTCAGCCAAAAGGAATTATAACATTGGGATTAAAGAGTTGCTGGCAATTAAGGAAGCCTTTTCTGAATTTGGCATTTGCTGGACGGGGCTAGGCAACCTGTAACTATTCTCACTGATCATAAAAATCTGGAGTTGATTTGTACTGCCAAGAGATTGCCTTCTAAACAAGAATGTTGGTCTCTATTGTTTTCTAGGTTCATTTTTATTATTTCATATCGACCTGGGTTAAGGAATGATAAGGCCGATGCCTTATTGAGGATGTTGTCTGAGCCTCTCCAATTTTGAATGTACAATCCTGCCTCAAAATAACTTCCTAGGGGTTCCAAGTTCCAAGACATTATTGAGTCTCCTCACAGAGGGGTATGAGAATGACCCACTTCTCAAGCATTCTCCTAAGAACATAAACCTCTAGTACAAGAATGCCTTTTGGACTCAAACGCATAATCTCTATGTACCTGAAGAACTTTAATCATGTTTCCTTTTGGTGGCCTGATTACAGGAAAGATGTTAAGGAATGTGACTTCATATCTGACCTGGTCACACAGTAAGACGCCTTGATCTTCTCCTTTAGGGTTACTCCAACCAATCCCTGTTCCATCAAGAACATGGGGGTCAATCTCTATGGACTTCATGGTTGATCTTTCTCCCTTGATCTCTTGAAAGAGATGACCACTGTCTTGGTAGTCATCAATCTCCTCACTAAGATGACTCATTTTATACCTGTTTAGAATGTACCCTCTGCTGAACAAACTGCGGAGTTAATGGTTTGAGAAGTCTTTAAACTACATAGAATTCCTGATAATGTGGTGTCTGACGGAGGAGTACAGTTTACTTTGAAATTTTGGAAAATATTTTGCACAGCTTTAGGTGTAACAATTAACCTGTCCTTGGGCTCTTCATCCTCAGTCTAATAGTCAGACTGAGAGGACTAATGAAACTTTGGAGGAGTACCTTCGATGGTTTGTCTACTTCAGGATGACTGGGTGGACTATCTTTCTACAGCTGAGTTCGCTTATAACAATTCTGAACATGGCTCCACTTCAAAAAGCCCTTTTTTTTATAAAATACCAGGCATCATCCAGTTTTTATTCCTGATCTCCCTCCAACTCCTGCTGCTATCAACAGATTAAAGCGAAACTTCACCCAAAAGGGTAAGTTCCAATTTTCCTCCTGTGAAGACGAAATGAGTCACATCCGGTTGTCGATGTTGGGGATCAAAGACCAGTAAAGGAACCAGCCTGGGTGAGAACAGCACTGGATCCTTGGAGGTGTCTGTTGATTAAAAGTCAGCAGCTACAGAACCACTTTAACTACATTACAAGAGATTCAGGAGAAACTGATTCATATTTTGAAGAAGGTTTAAAAATATTACAAGAAGGCTGTTGACAGACATCGCAGATCACTCCCTATTTTTCATGTGGGTGACAAGTTTGGTTATCCATCAAAAATTCGAAGGTTCATGTTCCATCTGCCAAGTTGGGTCAAAAGTTTGTGGGACCGTTCCAGATCTCTGCTCAATTCAACCCACACCTTTCACTTAAAACTTCTTGCCAGTGTGAATATTCACCCTGTTTTTCACGTTTCACTATTCAAATCATTTCATGAAAATATTTTTTCTGAGACAATTCTTTTACCTACTTTACTTGTTGAGGTAAAAGGTTGAAGAAGAATTTGTGTTTGAAAGAATTTTTGATTCCAGGATCTTAACCACTTAAGCCCCGGACCATTTGGCTGCCCAAAGACCAGAGCACTTTTTGCGATTTGGCACCGCGTCGCTTTAACTGACAATTGCGCGGTCGTGCGATGTGGCTCCCAAACTAAATTGATGTCCTTTTTTCCCCACAAATAGAGCTTTATTTTGGTGGTATTTGATCACCTCTGCGGCTTTTATTTTTTGCGCTATTAACAAAAAAATAGCGACTATTTTTTAAAAAAAACATTATTTTTTACTTTTTGCTATAATAAATATCTCCAAAAAATATATAAAAAAAACATTTTTTTCCTCAGTTTAGGTCGATACGTATTCTTCTACATATTTTTGGTAAAAAAAAAATCGCAATAAGCGTTTATTGATTGGTTTGCACAAAAGTTATAGCGTCTACAAAATAGGGGATAGTTTTATGGCATTTTTAGTAATAATTTTTCTTTTTACTAGTAATGGCTGCAATCAGCAATTTTTAACGTAACTGCGACATTAAGGCAGACAGATCAGATACTTTTGGCGTGATTTTGGGACCAATCACATTTATACAGCAATCAGTGCAATTAAAAATGCATTGATTACTGTGTAAATGGGACTGGCAGTGAAGGGGTTAACCACTAGGGGCAGTGTAGGGTTAAGTGTGCCCTAGAGAGTGATTCTAACTGTGGGGGGGGGGCGTGGCTATGTGTGACATGACACTGATCACCGCTCCCGATTACAGGGAGCTGGGATCAGTGTCCTGTCACTAGGCAGAACGGGGAAATGCTTGTTTACATCAGCATTTCCCCGTTCTTCCTCTCCGCGAGACAATCGCGGGTATCCCCGCGGACATCGGGTCCGCGGGACCCGTGATCACACTCACGGAGTTTGCAAGAATGAAAACTCTATATGTCACAATGCTTCTAAAGGCTTTTTATAGAAACTTTGCAAAAAGAGCTAAACACATACAGCTGAACACCAAGCAGAGATAAAAACACAAATTATTGCAGATATGTAATTGTTGAGATTAATAAATGTGTGTTTTAAATATAACTAGTGTAAGTAAATTTATCTTGGTAGGAGTCTCTTGTAGTCCCCTTTACACAGGGGGGGAAGAAGATGTAGGCATTGAGTGTGCTGTACGCACATGTGCTGACAGGGAACAGGTTGACAGTAGGAGATAGCAGAGCTACATAGGCATGATTTGCTGCTGCTCAGTCACCATCCAATTACAGTTTGGGGGCAGAAAGGTTTTATTGCATAAAGCGGAGTTCCATCGACATATTACATTTCTTTTCTAAACCCATCTGTTATGGTGATATTAATGTAATCATGCAATCACTATTCATAGTAATAGCGCAGCTATATTTCTTGTTATTTTTGTAAAAAATGCTTGTGGGCATGCGAAACCCACTAGGATCCTCTTCCGGCATACGGTGCTGCAGAATAACCAGCATGCACTGCCCGATCTCACGCATGCACATTATGTACACCTGGCAGTGCAGGAAACTTCTCTGGTTGCCATCACAATGGTGGCGTCATAGGAAGTGCCCGCCCCGTTTTTATGGCAACCAAGATAATAACTATATACCCAAACCTTGCATCGCGTCACTTTTGTTATCTTGCGATGATGAGCGGTGGCGATGCCCACTGACTCCTGGGAATCATGACACAAATCTTCCAGGAGCCAGTGCAACACAGGATATTACGTACATTGCCACGGAGGAGAGAAAGCGGAAGATACACAGAAAACATTAGAAACATGGTAAGCAGAACCAAAAAAAAACCATTATGGATAATCGCAAAGCTATTGAGGAGAAGATTACAAAGTGGGTGTAACTCTGCTTTAAAGAAGAGATACTTCAGGTCACTAACTTAGCTGTACTGATTGGCAGAGCTGTGTAAATTTCAGAACTAGATGGACTGAAAATCCCAAAACTTTTGCAATATAAAGAACCCCCCCAATATATTTTAAATTTGTACTTATCTATTTGTCTGAAATTCATCTTTACCTTCTAGCCTATACAAGAATTTTTGGTGTGATTACACTACATGGATGCCAAGGTCCCAACACTTGGCTTTAGACAGCAAGGAATTCAAAAAATTGTGACATTTACCAAGAACACCACACAAAAACACCAACCTTTTCTCCTGGCTGAATGGAAGCAGTAACATTTTGTAAAGCCATTTGTAAGTCTTTCCTGTACCTCAGTCCATAATTTTGGAACTCTATCCTTCCAGCATGTGGCCAGTGTGTTAATTCTGACGCATGCTCTGATGTCCATGGAGCCTAAGTAAACAAAGGTTATTTTGTTAGAATGCACAATTACATGAGAGACATAAGAAACAAAATCCCTTCATTAATGGATGTGTACTTAACACTAAAGGAACAGCAGTGTTATCCTGAGGGCAGTTGTTGGAAACTTAGCAAATATCGAGGGCCTCAAGTGTGGCCTGCTACTTCTAGAGGACTGAACAATAGTTTTGTTTCCATAAATTTGTGTTAAGTGAATGCATGATAAAAGCACACACATTGATTTGTGTGTGTTGTGGTGTCATTCTTTGTGAATGTTTATATAGATTATTCCTGCGCTACCTTGGAAAACAATGGTGCACATGGACAACTGCAAACACTGAATGGGATCAAACAAAGCCCATGGGTAGTGCAAAAACATAAATAAAAAGTGCTGCGCCTGTCCAATAAGGTGTAACTATGTGATAGTGTGCGGTAGAACAAAATATACAGTATAAAAAACGGAGGGGTGTACCGGTAATGTGTCTGTCTGCACAGTATCCTGTGATAAAATCCAACGGTGTAAAGGAGTGAATATCTATCCTGTATCTAATGTCAGGACTGTAACGGTGCAGTGTGTGCAGGGAACCAATAGAAATAATTCTCTTACACACCTAGTGCTGATAAAGCTTGTGCTTCATCAGGGGATGAATGAAGTCACGTGATTGGGTGACGTCACGCGTAGGGACGGGATAGGCACTGACACAGATCTGGATTGACGAGCTCGCCACTCATAGGATATACATGTGATGTACATCTACTCCATGTGAGTACATGCTTTTAACTTGAATAAAAGTACCGCCTTATTCAAAATACTACACTATCTGGCATCCTTTTTGTTCCTCCTTATGTTGGCTCTGCTATTGTTGATGCTGGTACTGAGGGATTAAAGTACAGGGACCATCGGCTCCGGTCCAGGGACCCCAAAGAGAGACCATCTCCTCCATTTACACTCTATGCGGTTGTCCCATTGCTGCAAGGTAAGGGGCCACTACCTATCTGTGTGTGTTTGAGCACGAAGAGGACAGACACCCTCTCTCTTTCGGCACCCCACTGGTTACTTGTTGCACATTTGGATTTTTTAAAGGATCACTGAATATCTCCTTTGAGTTTGCACTGGCACATATGCTTCATTGTATTTGCAAAGACTTGGTTTGGACTTCATGCAGCTATATTTCTAGTGGCATTTTCTACCTGGGTCGTATAGAGTGATGCCACACACCTATGTTGCACTGATGCGTTTTTTGCACAATATTTATTTTGTATAGTTTTTCACTTTGTGTCCATATATATTTACCCTGCATAATTTGCACTTTCTTCATCCATATATATTACTCTTTGCATATGTTATTTCTGTGATATTTATTATTTGATTCTTTTATACACATATTTTATGATTATATTTTATTGATACGGGTTGCACAGTGACACTACAGCACTTTAAGGTTCATCTGCACAAGCTTTATCAGCACTAGATGTGTAAGAGGATTATTTCTATTGGTTCCCTGCACACACTGCACTGTTACAGTCCTGACATTAGATACAGGATAGATATTCACTCCTTTACACAGTTGGATTTTATCACAGGATACTGTGCAGACAGACACATTACCCTTACACCCCTCCGTTTTTTATACTGTATATTTTGTTCTACCGCACACTATCACATAGTTACACCTTATTGGACCAGCGCAACACTTTTTATTTATGTTTTTATTCTTTGTGAATGGCACCCCAATGCACTTTTACAGTAGCGGGCTTCTCGTTTTGGTTTCCAAAAAATGGTGAACTACATTCTTTAGTTGTTAAGAGTAGCTTTCAATTCCGGTTAATTAAGTATTATTAAAACAAAGTTTTCAACCCCCCCCCCCCCCCCAAGAAATTTTATTGAGTTTTTATTAAGTACAGTCACAAAGACATGACATTGCAATAATAAAAATCACAGTAACAGATACCGGGGATCCGAAGACCACCTCCGCCATAACAGATGAAATGAGAATATAAAGCAGAGTAAGACTACCATAGGGATAATACCTTCAGGGCAGACAGTTCTGATTGATTACAGACCATTCTCTACTACAGTGGATGGCTAGGAACAAAAGGAACAATGCAAGTGTCACAAGATGGTTTCATACTTTGTGAGACTTTAAATCAAGAGCTGGCTTTGCAGTTCATAGGGTTCAATAGTATATTATTTAAAAATATCATTTAAAATTGAATTTCGGGGGGGGGGACAAAAACCTTCCCTTACAGTAGAGCTGTCTCGGCACTGTAAGTGTTAAAACATTCGTTTATGTCTGGAGGACCAGGAAAAACAAATTTCCTTACCTGATCGACACTCCCTCCAGGCTGTAAGATCAGTGCCTGCAACCTTCTCTCCCCAGTGTTCCCACAGTCACTTGGCCTCTGATGTTGTCAAATACAATGCAAGCCCATAGACCACCACCAAGGGGTGATCCACAAGCCAGAGCATAGGGGAGAGCCAGCTGCCAGGGGGGTAGAGAACAGGTAAGTAAAATTGCTTTTTCAGGTACCCTTGACATAAGGAACATTTAACCCTTGGGACAGCCCTACTGCAAAGGAGGATTTTTGTTTTCCCCAGAGACAGGCTTTAATTAAATATTTTCATTAGATGGTAGAGTTAAAAAATTGTGATCTCGATTCAACCTCCCTCACGATCTCTATGCAGAATTTCCCGATTCATTCATGTAACAAGTGTAGAGAGTTCTCTGCTCACTCAGCTGTCAAAAGACAAAAAAAAAAAACAGGCAGCCTGCCAAGATTTTCTCAACATTGTCTGCTGCTAGTGGATAACTATAAACATTGTAACTTTTTGTTCTTAGATCAAAGATATGAACTTCTGTGTGTAGATGAGGGCAGTTTAACCATTTTAAAACTAAACTCTTTTCTGACACTTGTTTCTTACAAAGTTAAAATCTGTATTTTTGCTAGAAAATTACTCAGAACCCCCAAACATTATATATATATTTTTGGCAGAGACCCTAGGGAATAAAATGGCGATTGTTGCAATATTTTATTTCACACGATATTTGCGCAGCGGTTTTTCAAATGCAATTTTTTGGGAAAAAATACACTTCAATTAATTAAAAAAATAACTAAACAGTAAAGTTAGCCCAATTTTTTTGTATATTGTGAAAGATGATGTTACGCCATGAGAATTGTGAGAGAATCGTGATCTTTATTCTAAGCAAAAAAATTGTGATTCTCATTTTATCCAGAATTGTGCAGCTCTATTAGATGGTACAATAAATTCAGTCTTTATTGTCACCGTAACTCTGTTTGGAGTCTTTAAAAAGTAAAGTCTATGTTCTTAAAAAAAAAAAGTACAGACAATGAAACTGTAAATAAAGATTGTAAGTAGATAGTAACCTCAGGCTCCACATCACAATACTCCTTCACCCTTTCCACTGCAACAGAGTTAGTTTCCATATCAGTGGCAATATGAACAGCTTCTTTTAAGACACCTGTCAACTTAAAAAATAAAGTAACATTTATTAACATGTACAGTAAAAATGAATCATCTTAAAGTTGAACTTTAGGATAAACAAATTATGTCTAAATACAATATGGTGATTGCATTACTTTAAAGTGATTGTAAAGTCTTGTTTTTTTTCCTATAAAAAAAAACAAACATGTTATACTTACCTGCTCTGTTGCAGTGGATGTGCACAGAGCAGCCCGGAGCCCCCTCTTCTCAGGTTCTTCTTTTGTGATCCTGGCCCCTCCCTTCTGTTCAGTGCCCTCACAGCAAGCAGCTTGCTATGGGGGCACCTGAGCCGAACCACAGCTCCCTGTGTCTATTCAGATACGGAGCCCCGGCCCAGCCCACTCCCTCTCTCCCCGACTGGCTAGCTGACTTTGATTGACAGCAGTGGCAGAGAATGGCGTGGCTGCTGTGTCTCAGCTAATCAGGAGGGAAAAGGACAGAGGGGGACCTCAGGTAAGCATTAGGGGGGCTACTGCACACAGAAGGCTTTTTATCTTAATGCATTAAGATAAAAAAACCTTCTGCCTTTACAACCCCTTTAAATACTTGGTGTGCTTTGTGTTTTTCTTTAACCACTTCAATACAGGGCACTTAGACACCTTCCAGCCCAGACCAATTTTCAGCTTTCAGCGCTGTCGCAGTTTGAATGACAATTGTGCGGTCATGCTACACTGTGCCCAAACTAAATTTTTATCATTTTGTTCCCACAAATAGAGCTTTCTTTTTGTGGTATTTGATCACCTCTACGGTTTTTATTTTTTGCTAAACAAATAAAAAAAGACTGAAAATTTTGAAAAAAATAAAAGTTTTGCTTTAGTTTCTGTTAAAAAAAAATGGGCACTGATAGGTGGCACTGCTGGGCACTGATACGTGGCACTGATGGGCACTGATACGCGGCACTGATACGCGGCACTGATATGAGGCACTGATGGGCATCCCTGGTGGCACTGGCAGTGGTAGGCATTGAAGTGGGCACTGACTGGCAGCTGCCTGGGCACAGATTGGCAGCTGCCTGGGCACACAGTGGCATTTCCTAGTGGTCTAGGGGCATACCTGGTGGTCCAGTGTGGATCGCTTCCCTGGTGGTCCTGAGCGGCTTCCCTGGTGGTCCTGGGTAAGATCCGAGGGGGGGCTGTGCTGATAAACAATCAGCACAGACCCCCCCTGTCAGGAGAGCAGCCGATCGGCTCTCCTCTACTCGCTGACACCACGCAACAACGATCGCCGCGATGCGCGCCCCCGGGGGGCGCAGCGGCTCGATATTCCTGATCACGTCATATGACGTCCGATCAGGAATATCAAACCACTTTGCCGCCGTCATTCTGTAATAGGGCGGGCGGCAAGTGGTTAAGGATTGTGAAGCAATCCAGTGTAAAAGTTTTTGTGCAGGAGCTTCCTGTAATCAAGACCAGTCACTGCTGTTCTCGCTCCTTGTGCAGGGTGATTTGGTCTTGCATCTGCCACTTTGTAGTTTTTTGCAGGTAGCCTGTAGTGAGTGGACCCTCTAGGTACCCCTTATACCTCTGCTCTGTGTACTAGCTATGTGCAGCACAGTGATGATCTCACTGCTACTTTTACAAGGCAATATTTGAGTTTGCAAATTGGGGCACATAAAATTAATCTATATTCTTTGCATCTAATGCGTGTCATAACCAGGGCTTTTTTCTCATGCAATAGGTGCACACACCCTCCAAATCACATAAAATAGTGGGTGTGTTCAGTCAAATTTCACGAAAACAGTAGGAGGGTCTTAAAGGGGCATTAAATACCAGGAGATCCCTGCTATAGGTCTTAGTGGTGGATGCTCTCCACATGATCACTCTGCAGCATGAACAGGCTTACCATTAAAGCAAACATTTCTTACAGCCTACTGTCATTCTGCTTCCTTCCATATAGAAGATTTGGAATATTTACTTCATACTAAAACACATTACCTGGGAACCCACTCATTGGCTTTCCCTTGATGTCTGATAGATCTCTCTATTTCTCAATCTTCCATGAAGTAGGATTGAATGCACCCAACCATTTTCTAGCCAACAATCCAGACATTAAAGACAAACAAGCATGTTTCTCATAGACTGTACTAAACTTTAATTGAAACACATCCACTTCTTCATACAGATACAGGGCACAGCTATGGTTGCAACTTTTGTACCCACCTATGCCAATTTAACCGGGAGCAATTGGGAAGAGTTTAATATGGAAAAATAACCAATGCTTTCTATATCATCTTTTATGGCTTGTATATTGACAATATCGTTATCTTATGGGACAACACCAGAGAGACGATCAACTCCTTTTTAGAACATTGTAACAATAATGTTTCTGGGCTATCCTTCACCCATGTGGCTGATCCATACACCCTACTTCTCCTTGATCTACAACTCACATATAAAAATATCATCACTAAAACAACTTTAAACCACTGGTGGAAATTCATATATTTATTATAATACTTAAAAAGTTTAATGCTTGTTGCTAATGTTCTGTTGAACGAAATGTACGTCGGCGAAGAAAGGAATACCTGTGACGGTCTCAGTACACGAGCAGAGGGTGGCACTAATGTATATTTCGATATGCCTGTATACTAATCCTTGTTGTAAGTAGAATTTTAATAAAACTCTTGTGCTTTTAACTGGATGTTGCTCAATGAGATGTGTTTCCTCTTCTTCCTGACATATGGCTCAATTGGATCTGAGGCCTGTGGGAAATCGATAGACACAATATTGGCGTTCCCTATAACAGGTGGAAAAGTTGAGCTGGATATACCTGTAGTGAGAGGTGACAACTCACTTATGCACATATCGGCTTTGAAAGGTCAGGATATCTGGTAAGAGGATATCTTTACTATAATTACCTCCTGGGGAGCACGAGGTTTAACACTGCAGTTGATTTGGAAGGATATCACTAGTTTTCTTTCACAACCAGGACTTTTTGGTGTTTTGGATCTTTTTTTCACTTCAATTATTACTTCAATTAAGTTTTGTGGATCACATGAATGGACTTTCATTGTTTATAAATATTTGTTTATTTGCATATTGATTTTATTATCACAATAATGACAGCGCAACATTTTTCTTATTTTATCTGTTTTATGGTGTGTACCTATGGTGTGCACCTATGGTGTGCAACTGTTGGGTGATTTATTTATATTCAGTTAATCACCGAGCGCAGAATTTTATTCTTTATACACTTTATTATAACACTTGCCACCATACCCGTCAAAAGACAATGGAGTGAATGCAATAAAGCTGCTGCACCACTTTTCTGCTATTAATTACTCTTTTTAGTGCAATGCGCTTAATTCAAAAAACATCTGAGAAAGTTTTGGCTCTGACAGGGACTTGAGTGCCAAATTTAGGTAGTTCTAATTTTTACCACTTCTACATTGTGGTGCAACACTTGTGCCAAGATCAAAATAAAATACTGACAGTTCATATCTTACATAAGTGGAGCTAATTAAAGCTGGATACACACTATACAATTTTCTGTAGATTTTTTCCAGATTTACCAAAACCATATAATATTAGGTCAAACCTAGAGAGTTTCAATTTGTATGCAATCAGGCAGGCCCTTGCACTACATGAGTTTGTTAAATCTAAAGGAAATCAGACAACAAAAGTTGTAAAGTGTGTATGGGGTCTAAAGCCTCGTACACACGGTCTGATTGTTGGACGACCGAGTGTCTGATTTTGTCAAAGGGGGGTGTGCGGGATTTTGTCTAGCATACTAATGATAGGCAACTTGCTGTTTGACAAACACGAACGTAGTGACGTACTATGAGAGTACAAAGAGGAAGTTAATTTCTCAAGCGTCACCCTTTCCCTTCTGTTAATTTCATGTTAGTAGAAGTGTTGATTCACGATTTTCAGATCGTACAAAACAAATGCCTTTTAAGACACATTTGGCATAACTACATGCAAAGCAGCTTCATTATTATACTACCATAACAAAGGCAGGGGAGGCCATGCACAACCACAGGGGGTATAGAAGGACCAGGCTACAATATACAGACAAAAAAGGGAATGAGTTTTAAACATTAGTATTGGACATAAATCATTGTCCAATAGGAAGGACCACAAGGCCTCAAATAAAAGAGATGTTGTGGTGATGAGGTCAGTCTTATATTGAAATGCCTCAATTAGACACTATAAAGAGAACATAGAACAGGGGGGTAAATCCAGATTCAAGATATTCAACACTATGTAAAAATAAGTATTATAATGGGTGAAAACAAGGTGTCTGCAGGTGATTATATGAAGGCAGAGCTCATTGTCAGCCATTGTGTTGTAGGCAACAGATAAATGTGTAATATTAAATAGATAATGAGCAGGACACTCAGCCTCATAAGAGAAAAAAAGGAGGATAAAGAGTGCATTTAGGATTAAAGTGTAACAGACTTGTATGGCCAGTAACATTAAATGATTATGATCGTTGGTTCTCAAATGAATTGCACCCTCCTTGAGTTACCACCACTGCGCTTAGGGAAAGTGTCTATTGCACCACTTCAGTGAATCTAAATAAAGTGTCTATATAGATTGTGAATCAAATATAACACCAGTGTTCAGTACAGCTGCCACTTTAAATGTGCAAACAAAATGGTATATATTGATATGTGACTCCCAAATAAATCAATATAAGCGGCGCTATTATCAATAGTGAGTTCTAAAAATAAACTTAAACCACATTCATAACTTAGTGGAAAACCATATCTGCATGTTTACAGTATGCTGTGTACCTATGACACTGCTGTGTATCACTATACAAGCTCCACTAATTAAACAGCAAATACCCGTTAGGATAAATGGGAATACCACTTATGCGTGTAGTGATCTAAACCACCCAAATAAAAATAAAGTGAAATTAATGTATCAAAAAGTCCATCATATAAAAAGGCAAAGAATATCCGTGAAAATGTCCATAGATGAAGACACCGTGAGTAGTTGTGCTCTTTTAATGAAAACGTCACCACATCAAAACGTGCCAGTGATTCCTCTCCCCCTGAATTCGAGACTCACCGGATGAATTTGCCTCACACTCTCGTGTTTTGGCAAAGAGCGCTTGTGCGGGTCCATTAAAGTCTATTACATGCAAAATGCTGTACTTTGCGGAACAAAAGTCCCTGACCCTTTCCAAAAGTGCAGAGGCACAAAAATGCATTGATGTGAACGTGTTCTATAGGAACCCATGTTGAAAAAAAAATTACATGCATTTCTGTAAAATGCAAAAAGTATCAAAAAACGCATTAGTGTGAATGGAGCCTTACTCTCTCCCCTGCTCCAGCACTGCCCTCTTCTCCCTGAAGCTCCAGACTGTGTTTTTTCACCAAGTAGTTTTTCATCAAGTACAATGCAGGGCTATTAGCCCTGTATTGTATTTGGTGGTGACAATCGCTGAAGATTCCTGCTGAAGTGTGGAATAATCTATTTTTCTTTATTACAGCATCCCTAGAGATAACAAACTTTTAACTTTTGCACTGCAGGGGAGCCCCACTGCAAGGGTTGATTTTTTTCCCCAGATTTCTGGATTGGGCTTTAAACACGGTCAAGACAGTTTTTCAGACAGAACCTTATCAAACAATTTACCAGTTGTTGGAGCAACCACGTATACAGTCTGATGTCCATGAGGGTTTTTATACATTAGAAGTGCAGTCAGAAAAGTCGATTCATGGAGCAACGTAGGAACATCAAAAAATGACCTTTTGACCATGGTGTTCCCCACCAGATTTCTACTGAACTTTAACTAAAATTGAAGTTATGACTATAATTAGTTTGTACGGGTCAAGCTGGCCAAAAACTTACTTTACATGCAGCCACTATGTGAGCTGTTGTAGCATTAGTTACATATGGTATGAGTTATTGTGTTCCAACAGCAGTACGGGCAACTCCCAGTCTGCTGCCAAAACTAAATAGAGTTGGCCTGAATAAGTCTCCTCCATTCAGGGGAAGCCTTGTATTTTTATCATTTGCTTCCTCTGATTGGCCAAGGTGGAGGGGGGGTGGGGTGGATGACATCACAAGTTCCACCATGGCCAATGAGAAGAAGCCTTGTATATACTGGTAAAATGGCAATGCTCCTCCTGAATGTCCGACTATTTAGATTCAGCATCAGATTGAGTTGCCTGTACTGCTACTCGAAAACTACCTCATACTGCATTTAGCTAATGCTACAACAGTACATTACAGTATACACAGTGGCCACATGGCTATGTAAAGGAAATAGTTTGTTTGGCCCAAACAAACTATAGTTATAGTAAAGCTGGAATTCTACTCTAAAGCTGAACTCCAGGAAAACTAAAAAAGTCTTCCCTTGCAGTGGGGCTGCTCCCACACTGCTCGTTAAGGCTAGGGGATGGTAAGAGTAGTTTTACTTACCTGATCCTCTGCTCCTCCAACAAACAGCGCTCCCCCCTGCTTCGACTCAGTGCAGGGCTATGGGCCCTGATTTGGTCTTGATGACGTCAAAGGACCTAAGATCGCCAGAGTGCAGGGAAGGAGAGGCTGCAGGGATCAGTTAAGCAAAGCAGAGGAGTCTGCAGGAGTGAAGGATAAGGTATGTAAAATAGTTTTACCCAGTTCTCCAGGCAAAAATGAGCGGTCACAGTCAACCCTTGCAGGGGGGGTGCAGCTCCCCTGCAAGGGAAAACTTTTATGCCGCGTACACACGGTCGTACTTTTCGTCTACAAAAGTCGGACAGCCTGTCGGACAGACTTCCGGCAGACTTTCGGTGGACTTGCCGCGGACTTGCGGCCTACTTTCTAACGACCGGACTTGCCTACACACGACCACACAAAAGTCTAACGGATTCGTACGTGATGACGTACACCGGACTAAAATAAGGAAGTTCATAGCCAGTAGCCAATAGGTGCCCTAGCGTGGCTTTTTGTCCGTCGGACTAGCACACAGACGAGCGGATTTCGGGGTCCGTCGTAGGTACGAAGTAAAAGTTTTGAAGCATGTTTCAAATCTAAAGTACGTCGTATTTGAGGCTAAAAAAGTCGGTTGAAAGTCCGGAGAAGCCCACACACGATCGGATTACCAGCCAGCTTTAGTCCATCAGCGTCTGTTGGACTTTTGTAGACGAAAAGTACGACCGTGTGTACGCGGCATTAGTTTCTCAGAGATCAGCTTTAAACACAACAAATGTATGGCATTGAAAATAACCCTGCATCTATTTTTATTTTTCATAATTTTCCCATCTGCTTTCCAAAATGCTTGTCCACAATACCACTGTAATGTTTTTATATAGAGCTCCCATTTTTACTTTTATTCTATGTGAGTTTTATTCTCTTCATTGTATATTTTGTAATCCCATCCTCTGACTCTTTGTATCTATTTGACACTATGATATGCATTGTTACCCTATAAGTGCTCATTCACAATGGCAGAAAAACGCTGTGTTTAGATGCGTACCATGTATAGTTTTTTAGGCATCTACACACAGCTACATCTACATGTGAAAATGTGCGCCACATTCAGTCATGCACAAAAAAAGGAGGACACAGGCTTGCAGGGCAGTATAAACACATGTGAATGCAATGGTGTGCGCAGCCTATTGCATTAGGGCGTGCACCGCAAAGCTCAAACAAACATGACTTTCTCTGTAGTTGTCTGTGCTGAGCGGCTTAAAGCAGTTGTATACCCATTTTTTAAACTTTTACCTATAGGTAAGCCTATAATAAGGCTTACCTGTAGGTAAAAAAATATCTCCTAAACCTTTACGGTTTAGGAGATATTCCCCTCGCAATGAGCCGCTGACTGCAGCGGTGCATGTGTACAGGGTATTCTTGGCTGAAAGCCCGTCAGCCGCCGGACTTTACCGGAAAAAAAGTCTGACGACATCGCTGCTTCGGCCACTCACAGAAGGCACGGAAGGCACGCCGAGGGGAAATGTCAGCTCCCTCGGCGTGGACCGGGTGAGATGCCGGTGCCTCGTTCTAAGGTAAATATCTCATAATGAGCTAGTATGCGGTGCATACTAGCTCATTATGCCTTTTCCTTTACAGGTGTAGGGTGAAAAAAAAAAGTCAGCGGGTTTACTACCGCTTTAATGATCATTCACAAACTGTAGCATAGTAAACACTGTTTACTATGCTTCAGTTATGAATAAACACAGTGAGTTTGTTCCCTGTGTTTATTTAGAAAAGGAAGGCACTGGTAAATTACATATTTACTAGCCCCTTCCACCACTTTCCATCCTGAAACATCCCCCGCAGCAGCTGGGAGGAGAGGAAGCCCGGGCAGTGGGGGGATCGGCACCACACGTAGTGATTAGGGTGTGCCCTGGCACACCTCCTGCACACGCCTATGTGTAAACGTGCATACATGCATATGCCATTAAATGAATTGTATGCATCTAAATGCTTTTGAATGCAAGTACTTTAAGTACATCTTGTACACAGGCTCATCTGCTAGCTCTGCCAGCAAGAACCTGCAGTCAGTGCAGATAATACGCATGTGGCTGTATAAAAAAAAACCTAACCCATTCCTTCAGTCTGTGAAGACTGTGTATATCTAGCTCCATCTAGTGGTTATACCTCAAATTAGTTAATTGTTATCTCACGATTTCATCCATTACTTCATTAATCAACTGCATGATATAAAAAAAATCAACTGTTTGACCCCCTTTCACATTGACAGCTCGTATTAGGCGCTGTTTAAGCATCGCTTTTGCGCATCTTTTCGCCACTAGTGGGGTGCTTTTAACCCCAAAAAGGGTTAAAAACTCCCATTTTATTGCACTTTCAAAATGCTTTTAAGGCGCTTTCAAAGCGCATCCCATTCATTCCAATGGGCAGGGCATTTTGGAAGTTTATTCACAAACATTGAAGAGCTTTATAGTTGTATCTTTTTTTTTACTCATACCTATTTTACAAATGATGTTTTTAATATATGCATTAAGTTTAAGTTATCAGTGTAATCCTTGCCAGTTTGCCATTTCCTATAGTAGCTTTTTGTAGCTTACACATTTCTATTATGATTTTTTTTTACCCTATATCCCACCATTTGCTATGCCTTTTCTTCCTCCATATCCGCCATAGCAGTTACACCTATTTAAGTCAGCTTCTGTAAGACACACGCAATTCATTTTTGGAAGATATCCCCAAAATGCATTACCAAACCCAAACAAACTGAAGTGGCTGCTACTCTTTCCTGCAGAGAATTGTATTTGTCCCAGAGAACGCTGCCTCCCACCACCCCAGACTGGGTCCTCTGGACACTTTTCAGGACCAATTACAGGTGCCAATTCCAAAAAATTGCTGCAATTGAGTGCAACTTATTCTTTCAATCATTAAAGCCTATCAAAGTTGGTGCACATCTTTTGTACATTTGTAGCTCCTAGATAATAATTGGAATAAGAGATCATGGATTACCTACTTGAGCTCACTTTCCTATAAACAGCTATTACAGTTTTAAATGGAGCGATCACGTGGCGCGCCTCTACCACTGGGCCTTATAGTTCTAGATTGTAAGCTCTAATGAGCAGGGCCCTCTGATTTCTCCTGTATTGTAACTGTACTGTCTGCACTCATGTTGTAAAGCGCTATGCAAACTGTTGGCGCTATATTAATCCTGTATAATAATATTAGTAAAGTAATAAGCCCTTATTCAAGTGGCTCCCATGTGACTGTTAAATTGACCCTTTCTTCTATATGCCACATATGGATAAATATGCAGAAGGTCATTGCGCACCTTTCTCAGTTTGCTTATAGCTACTAATTTTTGATTTCTCCTCTACCTCCAGGAGCAGAAAGACCTCTTCTTCATACATTTGTGGGACTTTATCTTTTGGATATTACCCATTGATTTCACACAGTTTGTCTTTTCTCATTTTGTTATCTATGTCACAGCCACTACCTGTGGGTACTCAGTTGTATGTTTGATCATCAATGGTCACAATACCATTGCATAAGAGTTCCACCTGCAAATATTGTGCACCTATACATTTGTTTTGTATTGCATTTTGCTTATAACATTTTATGTCTGCAGATTTGAACCCATTACATATGAGGTTGGGGAATAGGTTTTAAGATGTAGCCATAGATGGCATAGGCAGTGTGCATCATGTGTAAGTGTTCTAGAGTCCATCTTGAGGGTGGCCTTATATAGATTGATTTTCACTTCTTTTAGCTGCTGAATAAAATCAGTTATACCATATGAAGTAGGCATATTTGTTTAGCCCAAACAAAGATACCTTCCAAGGAGGGTCACAAAAGATGAGACCTCCCCAAGAAAAAAAGACGGCTACTAAGGGTGTAATGGGCACTAAAAGTAAAATAACCTCATATTTTTTTAAGTATCAAAAGTACCATAATTAAAAGAATAACTCAGCACATGGAAGCTATGACAAGCTGGTCTTGGTGGGTAACAGATTGCTTTGCACCTGTAATACATGAAGATGTATGGTGCAAAAAACAAACAAACATTGAGACAAAAGCAAACATTAAACAAACAAATAACAAAAACAGTCCGGGCACCTATGTCACCATGCAGTGAAACTCTGCAGGAAAACTGCCAATGTTAAAGTTAACAGAGAATAGTGTTGAATATAAAGGTTATCAGTGCATGTGTGGCCCCCAGGGGTGTGGAAGGGTAGCAGGTACTGATGTGCATAACTGACAAATTTTCCAGTGTCCCAGGTAATTTCCAAGCTGAAAAGCAATTACGGTAGTTCATCTTTAGTTATTCTAAATAAATGGAACGTATTTGATCAAATACCTATATGGGAATCGTTACACCTGTGGTGGGGTTAAAGTTCCTGGAAAAAATATAATTACTGAAACAAAGTATGGACATCCAATGAGGGCCGAATTCAAATGTAGAACGGCCACTGGCAAGACATTTTTCCGATAGCTGATTAATTATGTATCCTTGCTCAAGGTATAGTTCATAATGCAGGTACTGTTTTACATTGAATGTAACTATCATTTGCCCGGTATCATCATTGGCCTCATATCACTCATGTATGGCTGTCCCTGAATTGGACCAGCACAAGAATCATGCAGTTCATTTAGTGTCTGTAATAAGGGGGCAACCATTACTACATAGGCTGACATATGGTGGGAGTTTGGTCTTCTTTTTTTGTTTTGAACATATTTTTTAGCCCTATACATTTCAAATGGAGCACTGCTTCATCCTCCTCCTGTCTGTAGTCTAATGCCGCGTACACACGACCGGACTTTACGGCATACTTTGCCCGGCAGACTTTTCAACGGACTTTACGACAGACTTTCCGAATGAACGGACTTGCCTACACACGATCAACCAAAGTCCGACAGATTCGTACGTGATGACGTACGACCGGACTAAAACAAGGAAGTTCATAGCCAGTAGCCAATAGCTGCCCTAGCGTCGGTTTTTGTCCGTCGGACTAGCATACAGACGAGCGGACTTTTCGACTGGACTCGAGTCCGTCGGATAGATTTGAAACATGTTTCAAATCTAAGTCCGTCAAACTTTTGAGAAAAAAAAGTCCGCTGGAGCCCACACACGATCGAATTGTTCGACGGACTCAGGTACGCCGGACCAAGTATGCCGGAAAGTCCGCTCGTGTGTATGCGGCATAAGAACTAACCACATATCCTACAATTCCTGGGTCTCTCAGTCTAATGCTTTGCAGGAGAGAGCTATTAATTTGAACTTCTGGAAAACAGCTTACCATGCTGAAATAGATGTGTTTATTTTCATCACAATAGCCCCCACACATTTGTGATGCAACACAGAGAAATGCTTAGGCATGCACTGGATGCTATGTGACCTGGAACAAGGAGTTGCTTGTCCCTCTGATGAATTGAGACAAGTTAGGTGGATTAATGAATAGACACAGGGGAATCGATCAGCCATGACACTACAAACTGCAGTCACAACAACTGAGCCCAAAATTACAGGGTAAAACAGTATAACTACACTAATACCTAGTTAAAACAACAAATATTTGAAAGTGTACAATGCCTTTAAACAACAGGAAAGCCAGGCAGCAGTCTCTTCCAAAACTCTTCCTTCCATTCAGATTGAAACTGTTTCTGCAAATCACAGTGCCTACTGCATATACTGTAAGCAGTTTGTGATTGACAACCAGCACTGGCAAATCTGTGTATTTTGGTTTGAAGGATCTGTGTGTAGTTGTAAAATATGTGCATTTTGCTGTATATTTTAAAGGTAACCCTGGACATGGCACAATAATTCATTCAATCTCAAACAAGCCATATATTCACTACATAATCTTTCCCTAAATTTAGTCCTTGTATCGCCAACCCAGAGCAATACTTTTAGGGAAATTGGTGGATTGCTTGAGATAAATATATTTAAAATTCAATATGAATCTGAATTCTGCAATAAAAATATGAATGCATGGGGGCGTGACCAAGATGGCGATGGTGCAGGATGCTTAGTCAAGGAGCTCTGCAGCCATTGCGGAGAAATCATCCTGTTCTCTCATCCTGACAACCTCCTGAACCACCTAAAGCTGCTCCTGATCTCCCCCTGTGGACACGGACACGGAGCCAGAGGCGTTTGGATCATCGCAGCCCGAGAAACACCCAGACTTCTTCCAGAGACGCCATCGCACACGTGGGAGCGGTGAGCAGCATGGCGACTCAGACAGATGGTCTGGAGACTGCCCTCACAGAGCAGAACAACTTCACTGCCCTTATGCAAGCCATCACGGGCTGCCAGGCTTCCCTGTCTGCCATCACCACAAGAATAGACACTGTGCAGCTGGAGATCAGCCTCATCAGGTAGGACTTTGAGAAGGTACGGCAGCGGGTCCAGTGGCGTAGCGTGGGGGGTGAGAGGGGGGCTTAGGCTCCGGGCGCAACATTTAGGGGGGGGGCGAAATCCTGCTCCAGTATGTGTCACCCTCTCTCCATACATCTAAATTCTATGTTCTGTGACCCAGCGCTCCGGCCGCCATGTTAATTCTCAGGCCGGCCCCTGGCGCCCTGTGATTGGACGAAAGGGGTCATGTGAGGCAGGTGGGGCTGACCTGTGCTCAATCGCGGGGGAGTGGGGTTGGCCTTCGTTGTGGCCGCTGTCTTCTCCTGCTCCTCCTCTCTGGCCCGGGTCACCAATCATGTCCCGTCGGCTGTCGCGGCAGGCAGTCTGTGGACGCTGTCTTCTCCTCCTCTCCTCCTCCTCTCCAGCCCGGGTCACTGATCATCATGTCCCCGCCGGGGCAGGCAGCGTGACAGTCAGCGGCGCAGAGGCAGAGCAGATGGAAGAAAAAAAGGTAAGAGACTCACTCGGCCCAGGGGGAGTAGATATGGTCTGGGGAGAGGGAGCAGCCAGAAAGTTAGTGTATAGTGTAATGTATAGTGTTGTGGGTAGTGTATAGTGTATTGTGTGTAGTGTATTAGTCTGTGGGTAGAGTGTTGTGTAGCAGTCAGTATGTAGTGCATTGAGTAGTAGTGGTCTGTGGGTAGTGTATTGTGTAGTGGTCAGTGTGGTGTGTGGTCAGTGTGTAGTGGTCAGTGTGGTGTGTAGTGTAGTGGTCAGTGTGGCGTGTAGTGTAGTGTGGTCAGTGTGTAGTGTAGTGGTCAGTGTGGTGTGTAGTGTGGTGTGGTCAATGTGTAGTTTAGTGGTGTGTAGTGGTCAGTGTGGTGTGTAGTGTAGTGGTCAGTGTGGAGTGTAGTGGTCAGTGTGTAGTGGTTAGTGGTGTGTAGTGGTTAGTGGTGGTCAGTGTGTGGTGTAGTGTAGTGGTCAGTGTGTAGTGTAGTAGTTAGTGGTGGTCACTGTGTAGTGGTCAGTGTGGTGTGTAGTGGTCAGTGTGGTGTGTAGTGGTCAGTGTGTAGTGTAGTGGTTAGTGGTGTGTAGTGGTTAGTGGTGGTCAGTGTGTAGTGGTCAGTGTGTGGTGTAGTGTAGTGGTCAGTGTGTAGTGGTCAGTGTGTAGTGTAGTGGTTAGTGGTGACCAGTGTGTAGTGGTCAGTGTGTAGGGGTCAGTGTGGTGTGTAGTGGTCAGTATGGTGTGTAGTGGTTAGTGGTGTGTAGTGGTTAGTGGTGGTCAGTGTGTAGTGGTCAGTGTGTGGTGTAGTGGTCAGTGTGTAGTGGTCAGAGTGTAGTGGTCAGTGTGTAGTGGTTAGTGGTGTGTAGTGGTGTGTAGTGTGTAGTGTAGTGTGGTCAGTGTGTAGTGTAGTGGTCAGTGTGGTGTGTGGTCAGTGTGTAGTGTAGTGGTGTGTAGTGGTCAGTGTGGTGTGTAGTATAGTGGTCAGTGTGGTGTGTAGTGTGGTCAGTGTGTAGTGTAGTGGTCAGTGTGTAGTGGTCAGTGTGTAGTGTAGTGTGGTCAGTGTGTAGTGTAGTGTGGTCAATGTGTAGTGGCCAGTGTGATGTGTAGTGGTCAGTGTGTAGTGGTCAGTGTGTAGTGTAGTGGTTAGTGGTGTGTAGTGGTTAGTGGTGGTCAGTGTGTAGTGGTCAGTGTGTAGTGGTCAGTGGTGTGTAGTGGTTAGTGGTGTGTAGTGGTTAGTGGTGTTTAGTGGTTAGTGGTGTGTAGTGGTTAGTGGTGGTCAGTGTGTGGTGTAGTGTAGTGGTCAGTGTGTAGTGTAGTGGTTAGTGGTGGTCACTGTGTAGTGGTCAGTGTGGTGTGTAGTGGTCAGTGTGTAGTGTAGTGGTTAGTGGTGTGTAGTGGTTAGTGGTGGTCAGTGTGTAGTGGTCAGTGCGTGGTGTAGTGTAGTGGTTAGTGGTGGCCAGTGTGTAGTGGTCAGTGTGTAGGGGTCAGTGTGGTGTGTAGTGGTCAGTATGGTGTGTAGTGGTTAGTGGTGTGTAGTGGTTAGTGGTGGTCAGTGTGTAGTGGTCAGTGTGTGGTGTAGTGGTCAGTGTGTAGTGGTCAGTGTGTAGTGGCCAGTGTGTGGTGTAGTGTGTAGTGGTTAGTGGTGTGTAGTGGTCAGTGTGTAGTGGTGTGTAGTGTGTAGTGTAGTGTGGTCAGTGTGTAGTGTAGTGGTCAGTGTGGTGTGTGGTCAGTGTGTAGTGTAGTGGTGTGTAGTGGTCAGTGTGGTGTGTAGTATAGTGGTCAGTGTGGTGTGTAGTGTAGTGTGGTCAGTGTGTAGTGTAGTGGTCAGTGTGTAGTGGTCAGTGTGTAGTGTAGTGTAGTCAATGTGTAGTGGTGTGTAGTGGTCAGTGTGATGTGTAGTGGTTAGTGGTGTGTAGTGGTTAGTGGTGGTCAGTGTGTAGTGGTCAGTGTTTAGTGGTCAGTGGTGTGTAGTGGTTAGTGGTGTGTAGTGGTTAGTGGTGTTTAGTGGTTAGTGATGTGTAGTGGCCAGTGGTGTGTAGTGGTCAGTGTTTAGTGGTGTGTGGTGTGGTGTGTAGTGGTCAGTGGATAGTGTAGTGTATTAGTATAGTGTAGTGGTCAGTATAGGAATCAGGTAGGCCGGGCAGTGGTGTTAATGTAGTGGTCAGTGTGGTGTGTAGTGGTCAGTGGATAGTGTATTGTGTAGTGGTCAGTGTAGTAGTATAGTGTAGTGGTCAGTATAGGAATCAGGTAGGTTGGTGTGTAGTGTAGTGGTTAGTGTATAGTGGATTGTGTAGTGGATTGTATAGTGTAGTGGTCAGTGTGTAGTGTAGTGGTCGATGTAGGAATCGGGTAGGTTGGTGTGGTGTGTAGTGGTCAGTATAGGAATCAGGTAGGTCAGTGTGTAGTGTAGTAGTCGATGTAGGAATCGGGTAGGTCAGTGTAAGGGTCAGTATAGGAATGAGATAGGTCAGTGTATTGTATAGTGTAGTAGTATAGTGTAGTGGTCAGTATAGGAATCAGATTAGTGGTCAGGTAGGTCAGTATTATTGTAGGAAGGGAAGGGACTCAGGGAGTGCAAATTGTCCGCAGGTTAGGGGGCGCAAATTACTTGCCTTGCCCCGGGCGCTGACAACCCACGCTACGCCACTGAGCGGGTCACTGAGCTGGAGCATCGGGTGGGGGACACGGAGGATGCAGTCAGGGATCACTCAGCTTCCCTACATACCCTGCAAGTGAGGATGAAACACCTGGAGGCGAGGGCCGAGGATTCCGAAAACCGTAATTGCCGCAATAACTTGAGGATAATTGGACTGCCTAAGGGGTCTGAAGGCTCTGATACATCCGCCTACATGCAGCGGCTGCTCCGACTAATTTTCCCCCAGGTGGCCTTTTCGCCATATTTTGCTGTTGAAAGGGCCCACAGGATGCCGCCCCCTTGTGGCCCCCCGGGGGCTCCACCCTGCACGTTTATGTTTCGATTGCTCAATTTCAGAGATCGAGACCTGGTCCTTCAAGAAGCTCGCAAGATGGCTGAAATCCGACATGAGACGGCCCGTTTGATGTTCTTCCCGGACTTCTCGGTGGATACACAGAGGCTGCGCAAATCATTTGACGCGGTGAAACAAGCTTTAAGAGTCAAGGGGATGCAGTACAGTATGTTGTTCCCTGCCCGGCTTCGTGTACAGGACGGTGAGAGTGTCTGATTCTTTACCTCCCCTAAGAGCCCTTTCACACTGCCAGCGGCCGAAAAACGCCTGAAAATTGCCCCAGTGTGAAAGGGGTCTTAAGCGGTGCTTTACCAGCGTTTTTCGGGTGCTGGCATTGTGAAAAGGCTCAGGCTTTCACATTGGGATTGCAGATGAGGCTTCTTTCAGGCGCTTTACAGGCGCTTTTTTTAACGCTAAATCGCCTGAAAAGTGCCCCAGTTTGAAAGGGGTCTAATGAGGCCTCGCAGTGGCTGAATACCCTGCCCCGCCACTAGTGGAGATATCACCCTGGTATTTACTGTCTGCTTTTCGGGGATATTCCTCTGTCTAGTCCTGCTGTTTGCCCAGGGAGCTCTATCTGAATATATGCTGTAATGTGCTGATCCTCCTGACTACCCCTAACTCTGACTACCAATATCACCCGGCAGCAGTGCTCTCTCATGGGGAGGGCTTTTTGATCTTTGTGGAGACTCGGGGCCCCGCTTGGCGGACTTTGCCTATACAACCAGTGGCGTCTCCAGCTTTCAAATTTAGGGGGGGCACATGGGGGGACAGGGACAAAAGTAGGGGGGCAACTATAAAATGCGCATATATATATATATATATAGATATATATATATATATATATATATATATATATATATATATAGATATATATATATATATATCTATATATATATATAGATATATATCCTGGGGCCCTTTACTACGACCCCACAACGGGCCCTTTCACATGTTCTGCAGTGAGCTCCCTTCCTACTGTATTGGGGTCCCCCAGGATGGCAGAAAACAAGAGATATATGTCACCAGCATATCAAGAAAATATAAGGATCCAAAGCAGTGGGAGCACTATCAGGGTTGCAAAGGTTGTCTTGCCTCCGGGCCCTGGTGTTCTGCCACTGTGGGGTTCCCCAGCCTCCTCTTGCTGTCCTGCCCCTGCTATTGACAGCGCTGGTCTGGCATCTCTTGGAATTTACAGGCTGGTCCTCCTGTCCTAAGGACAGGAGAAAGCAGTCTGTTTTTTCAGTAACTGAGAGTCCTGGTGGAGTCCTTCCTGCAACTCGCTCTTCTCCCTGCCAATGAGGATGCAGGTGAAGGAGCAGATCGGGCGGCCGTGGTTGTGTGAACGCTCGCATTATGCAGTGTCAGCGAGCAGGGGAGGGGAGAGGAATCACGCGCAGGAGCTGACTGGGGACTCTCTCCCTCTTAGACATTGATTTTTTTGTAAAAAAAAAAAAAAAAAAAAAAAAATTTTTTTTTTTTTTTGGGGGGGCACATGGTGGGGCACAGCATAATGTTGGGGGGGTCAGGGCCCCCTCTGGCCCCCCCCCTAGGGTCGCCATTGTATACAACCTGACGGTCAGTGGGAGCTCTATATGGCACATGATCTCCCTGCAAGTAGTGACTTTCCACCTCTTGCCCTGGAGCTGCACTGGCTTCCCTGGCTCTTGACACCCTGTTGCCTTACTTATCCCATGGGGGGGGAGCAGGGCTGTGGCGGGGTCCCCTACAAGACCATTTGCTGTGGGTGCTACCAGCCATGCTGTTGCAGTCCTCAGTCAGTGGTTGCCCTAGCGGTTGTTCTCCTGCTCCTGGATAATGGGCTGTAGTATCTTGTTTCACTCACTTTCCCTTGGACTTAATTTTTCTTCGGGGGGGGGGGGGTATTTTCAGTTTAATTTTTAAGTATGTGCCCCCGGCGCCGGTTGAAGAATCTGTGAATCCCCGCTTGTTGGCGGCATCTTCTTGAGACTTGGATTTCTGCGCCTTAAGTAGATGTTACCCACTTTCAGACCTTTGTTTCATGACCCCACTTGGTCGCTGACCATGTCCAGTTTTGGGAAGCAGGCACACCCTGGTTTGGGGGGGGGTGCGGGGAGGTGGGGGATTAAGTTTGAAGGGGAAATGTTATACAAGTTACTGACAAGAATGTATTTTGTACTGTTTTCTTGGTACTCAATGTTGATTACTCACCTATGCAATGTTCCTTAATGATCTGTGGGGGATGGGTTGGGCTGTCCTTCCTAGGGGTCCGAGTGCACTCCTCCTGCAGGCTGAATCAAATTGCCCTGTCTTGCCATGGCCCCCATAACATTGATCTCATGGAACGTTCAGGGGATGAACTCCCGCATAAAACGTTATCTAGTATTCAATTTTCTTAAAACATACCGTCCAGACATTTGCATATTACAGGAGACTCCCCTCACTGGGGGCCGGGTCCTTCGCTTAAAAAAAAACGTGGGTAGGTCACTATTATCACGTCACCTTTTCCTCATATGCCAAGGGGGTCAGTGTGCTAGTTCATAAGACCTTATCTTTTACACTGCTGGACCTGCACTTGGACCCCGAGGGTAGGTTTGTGATCCTTCAAGGAGTCATTGCCAATGTGCCTATGGTGGTAGTGGGGCTCTATATACCTCCACCGGCGTCACTGCTGGTACTACATAAAATTACCAAATTTGTAGCAAGTTGCTCCACTGATAATGTGATCTTGGCGGGGGATTTTAACATGCCTCTCTGTCCTAATATGGATAGGCTGACCCCGGACACGGCTGTGGAGTCTCCCCTTTCTAAATGGGCCTCCACATTCGATCTCACGGATGTCTGGCGATGGAAGAATCCCCTTCTAAGAGCTTTCACCTGCCAATCAGCCTCCTATAGATCCATGTCTCGTATTGATCTGGTGTTTGCCACCGGTCCCATTCTTACCAAGGTACAGGAGATCTCTCACTTGCTTAGGGATATCTCCGACCACTCCCCCATCCTGCTACGACTAAATTTGAATCCCGCTCCCCCTGACTGCCTCTGGCGCCTGTCCCGATTCTGGGTCTGCAGGAATTTTGGACTGCCAACCCGCCCGCTAAGACACCTGCATCTAGTTGGGAGACCTGTAAATACCACACTAGGGAGCATTATCAGATGGCCATAAGTCACACCCAGCACCAGACTGGAGCGGCACTGCTTCAGGCTGAACGGAGGGCCACCGACTTAGAGGATCAGTACTCTGTTAGTATGGATGAGATTCATAGGGCAGACCTGCAGTGTGCCATACGTGAAGTGGCACTCCTTCGGGTAGCGGCCACAAAGAATCTGCTGTTACACCAATCGCAGCATATATTTGAGTAGGGTGAGCAGACCGGACGACTCCTAGCATGGTCATCCAGAGAGCAATCAATGATGACCTCCGTTGCCAATATCAAAGATGCCTCTGGACGGTTGCTGTCTGATCCCAGAGACAAACAATTACGTTGCCTCGTTTTACGAGGACTTATATATGTCCAGAGTAGGCTACTCTGCAGATGAGCTCCATGCCTATGTAGAGAATATTGAGTTGCCCTCCCTATCGGAGGTGGCCTGTCATGGACTTGACGCTCCGCTAACCCTGAAAGAGCTCCAAAGTGCCATCAGTTACCTTCAGTCGGGAAAGACCCCAGGCCCAGGAGATGACGGGTTCCCAGTAGAAGTCTATAAGGCACATGCTGAAACCCTTGCTGTCAGGCCACTTGAGGTCCTCTCTGCCTCCTTTGACTCTGCCTCCCTGCCCCCTCTATGTCTAGAAGAGCTGTTATGGTAGTGGTTCCCAAGCCTGGCAAGGACCATGAACTTTGCTCCTCATACAGGCCCATCTCACTCCTTAACGTGAATGCGAAAATCCTTGCAAAGGCTCTGGCAACCCGCCTCAACACAGTTATCCTGTCCCTAGTACACGGAGATCAGACTGGCTTCATGCTGGGCAAGGGGACGGACAATAATCTGAGAAGATTGTTTACTGTAATCACAAGCTCAACTGCTGACGGGGAGGCTAGTGTGGTGGCCTAACTAGATGCAGAAAAAGCCTTTGACTCGGAGGGGGAATACTTATGGCTTATTTTACATAAATTTGGAATAGGACCTAATTTCATATCATGGTTGCGCCTACTATATTCGGCCCCGACGGCCAGAGTCTGCACAAATGGTGTCCTATCGGCCTCTTTTCCCCTCCACCGAGGCACTAGGCAGGGCTGCCCCCTTTCCCCGGCTCTCTTCGCCCTGGCAATTGAGCCACTGGCGGTACTTCTCAGAGCTGTAATGCAGGTGGAGGGCATCTCGTCCCCCCCAACTGAAAAAGTCTCTTTATATGCGGACGATATGCTCTTATACAGCCACTGAGTGCAGCCCTGACCATTATTGATCGCTTTGGCGTGTTTTCTGGGGTCAGAGTGAACTGGGATAAATCACTCCTGTTCTCCCTGACAGATACCCGGCCCCCGACAGGCCCCCCCTTCCTCTTAAAAGGGTTACGCGAATTAAATATCTAGGAATCCAGGTTCAAAATGATCTGAAGAGTTACCTAGTTGATAATGTCTACCCTATCCTTCAGCAGTTTATTCAGCGCTGCTCGGTGTGGAAAACACTTCTGCTGACCCCGGTGGGGAGGGTAAACCTAATTAAAATGTCCTTCCTCCCTAAATTTCTATATGCCTTTCGTCATACCCCAGTCCCCACCCCAAACTCTTTCTTTGTAAAACTGGATCAAGCTATCACCTCCTTTTTCTGGGCGGGGGCAACACCTACAGTAGCTAAACACACTTTGCAGCTATCACTTACAGAAGGAGCCCCTCCCTACCAAATTTTAAAATTTTGGTCACTGTGGTCACAGCAATATTGGTCACTGTGCGTTGGTGGTTCACTCAGGATATCGCCAACCCAGCGGTCAATCTAGAGGCAGCAATTCTAGGCTCATATTCTGAGCTTAGTAATTTAGTGTACAGAGGTCCGAGATATAGCCCCCAAGTTACTACACCTACGAAAGCGATGGTGAAGGTTTGGAAACAAGTATCCCTATATTTTAACAACCAAAATACTGCCTCTCCATATACCCCCTATGGGGTAACCCCACAATGCCGCACTTCCAATCTGTTCCAGACCCTCAGGTTTGAGCCAGGTATGAAGTCGGGACATTGTGCCACATTTTTAATGAGGGACGCCTCCTCTTGTTTGCAGAACTGAAATGTAAATATCAACTCCCCCTTGGATGTTCTTCAGGTACATAAAGCTTAGGCATGCCGTCTGAGCGCAATTCCCCAATGGGATAGAACTCGTCGTCCACTCAGTTGAATCCCTACTCACGGCCACTAATATAGATCGTACACTGTCCTCGATCTACTTTAGACTTACGTGTAAAGACACCCCCAAAATGCTTCCATTATTTACTAAATGGCAACTAGACATTCCAGCCCTGACTGAGGAAGATTGTTCAGAGGGACTGCAGCAATGCAATCCACTTATGATCCCGGCAAGAGACAGATTTGTGCAGTTGAAGTTTCTACATAGAGTATACTATACCCCGCATAGACTGTCCATCATTTACCCAGGGGTGGAGGATATGTGCCCCAAATGCAGGCAGTCGGTGGAAACCTTTATTCACGTGGTCTGGTCGTGCCCAGTTCTTCAAACCTATTGGCGTGCAGTGGTGGCTGATATAAATGGAGTGGCGGGACTACACCTGGATATCGACCCACTTGTGTTCCTCTTGGGTATTATGGACAACCTGGCAACTACTAAGCATACAAAGCTTTTTGTATTTTATGCAGCCTCCTATGTCAGGAAAGAGAACTTGCTCAGGTGGAAACTCCCAGATCCCCTTATGGTACTGGCATGGCGCTCCCAAATAAATGCGGTATTACCATTGTATAAAATCAACTATATGGGCTGAAACTGCCCCCAAAAGTTCGACAAAATATGGGCGGATTGGATAGAAGCTAGACACCTTACAATATAAATAAATTAGGATGTTCGCCCCTAGTAGATTAGTAGATTAGTGGCAGTTAAGAAGACCCTACCCCTCCCCGTGAGAGACATAGATAAATGGAGGTATCGAAAACTCAAAATATCAAAAACAGGATGACAAGTCTGGTCCTTTCCCTTCTCCTGCTTTCTCTCTACTTACTTTCCCATTCCCTTCTTTTCCCCAAGGCTCTGGCTGGCATCCACCTGATTGCTCCCCTGTGGGATTGCTGCCCTCCCCCCTCTCCCTTCACCCCCTCCTTTTCCTACTCCCCCCCCCTTCCTACCTTTCATTTATAAACGGATCCTGGAGACTGACGTTGGTTCCTCTGGGTATGTGCTACACTGACCTATATGGTGTCTGCTGATGGAGTTAACCTTGGAAATTGTTCTTATATCAGAGAAGCTGGATGGCAATTTAGCTAAGGCGCTTTCCTACCTAATTTATATTTCTGTGACTATGCCAACATAATTTGTATACCCTGTTCAACTGAATTCCTGTTTACAATATATATTCTGCATTTACAACTGTACTGTACAGTTGATTCAATAAACATTCCTTAGGTTAAAAAATATGAATGCATTTATATTTTCATTATATAGACTTTAAAGTAAAACTCCAGTAAAACGCAAAAAGCTAAATACACACTTGCAGTACATCTGTTTTGCCAGCATTAGAATTTTAAGTCTTCACAGATAGCATTTTGTAAATTTTTACAACTCTGCTTCCCGCAGCCAAGATCAGTCTACCGTCTCCTGAATCAATTTATTGCTAAATGTACAGAGGGAATGATGCTTGTCCAATGAACACGCTGGATGTGGAGAGGTTAGCATAGATATGCATAAACATTTTAATCATTGGGGTTGATTTATTAAAGGCAATTATACTGAGAACTAGAGCTGGGAGCTTATAACGAACATGCTGACAGAGGGATAGAGCAGACCATGTACTGAGGTTACCAGTATGCTGTTGCCTTAATGTTCAATGGGTAGGTTGGGGGGGAGGGTATTTTAATCAATTGTTCCTGACTAAGGTGCCTTGCTGCAGTAGAGGTTAAGGCTGGCTTTGCGGTCTAGAAGGGATGCCTGAATTTTAAGAGCAGCTGTATAGAATTACAAATCCTGTAGAAGCATATACCTTTCCCAGTGTTTAGCTATGTATTTAGCTTCTTTTCTGAAATGTATCCTTAATATAGTTAACATTTCACACAATAAAGTTAATACAAATTACAATAATTGTATTGTATTGTATACCCACATTTAATGTACAGTAAAGGTATTGGCAATTGCCTGAATTAAATAAAATGAATAAAAGTTCTAGTTTTGCATGTAAGTCTAATGCCGCGCACACACGAGCAGACTTTCCGGCAGAAAAGGTCTGACGGAACAAATCCGTCGGACATTCCGATCGTGTGTGGGCTTCATCTGACCTTTTCTGTTGAAAAATCTGATGGACCTTAGAAATAGAACATGTTTCAAATCTTTCCGATGGACTCGATTCCTATCGAGAAAAAAACGTTTGTCTTTATGCTAGTCCAATGGACTGAAAATGACGCAAGGGCAGCTATTGGCTACTAGCTATTGAACTTCCTTTTCTAGTCCGGTCGTATGTCATCACGTTCAAAACAACTGGACTTTGGTGGGATCGTGTGTAGGCAACTCTGTTAAAAAGTCCTTCAGAGTTCAGTCCCACAAGAAGTCCGCTCGTGTGTACGTGGCATTACACATGTATTCATTTTCTCCTGAATTTTAATGGTTATATATACATTATGTAAAAATTTTCTTATAATACTAGAGGCTATTTTCCTCTCTGGACACTTACCCTTAAAGAATTCACAACAGCAAGACCAACCAGGCCTGGGGAAATGCTCTCTTTGAACAAAACTCCTACAATGGCCACTGTAAAAACTATGAAATTACTAATGAGGTCACAGCGAATACTCAGCCACCTGTAAATCACAATGAACACATAAATAACAAATCTGTTGATTTAGAAGGAACAATAAATTAATAAAGATTCTTAAATTAAGTAAACTGTCAAAAACTTAAATTTAATTTATGGTAGAAAAAGTTGAATTTTTGTACTTGCTGTAAAATCCATTTCTTGGAGTCCATTGAAAGACAGATAAATTTGGATATAGCTGAATTATACTGCTGCCTATTGGCAGATTAGACGCTAGCAAACAGAAAAATTGCAATCCAGCCCCACGTATAACTCCTTCTCTACCCAGCAAACCTCAGTTTTGTGGTAAAGCAGTACAAGTAAGAGCACAAAATGCAGAGGGGCAGGACCTGTGTCCCTCAATGGACTCCAACACTCCCATTTTCTTTCACTTCTATTGAATGACAGAGGAATTCAGATACGGTAGGGATGTCCAAAAGCAGTCCATCTGAGGGGTGGGCAACAGTCAGTGACAGACCTATAAAGAAGGGACTGGGACTGTCTGCAACTCAGGAACCACCTGACCAATTTCCGAACTGGATGAGGTGAAGCCCCCGGAAAGACAGGTGAAACTGCCAAAGAGAGACATCCAAAGAATGTTTGGTATCATCACAACACGGTAGCCCAGAAGGGTTGTGAAGAGACCCTTAAAACTCAAGGATTTAATTCCACAAAGTCAGCTTGACTGAAAGGGGTAGGGAGCACAGGAGACACTCGCACAAGGGTAGGCAAGAATTGAGTATATACCACAGGCCAGGACTGCTAAAAAGTAGCCACCAGAAGAAATAATGAACAAAAATATCCATTTTACCACTTGCTGTAGGTATGTCACTGGAGCCTGACAACAGTTTTGCAGAGCCCGCCTAACCCTGAGAACAGAACATGGGTCTTAAGCTGGGTATACATAGTTTTTTTCCGTTCAACCATCAGGCTTAGCGAAAAACAAAATTCCTGCATCCAGACAAGCAAGGTGGATGCAAGAAACCCCCCCACTGTACTATTCTCACAGCTGGGATTCCCCACTTTCAGAATACATTTATCAGTGCTGCAGTTAATCTGCTGCAAGCCACCTATCAGAGAAAGTTTTCCAGCAAGACAATTTAACAGAAGCTGATCTACTGATCGGCTTTTGTAGAACTGGAAGGGCTGCACACAGATCACAATTCAGCAGCCTGCCGCACCAGCTGAAATTCAATCTATGTGTACCCAGATTAGGAGTCCCCTGACTCTCCCTGATAAAACAAAGTATTCATAGCACTGTAGCGAGGAATAGGAAACGTAACCTCACTGCTAAGGATTTTACTTGATTAAGTGAAAAGCAAAGGAAGGCATCAGGGGAACCTTCCTCAAGAGGTTGTGGTTTAGACACAGAAGGGGGACCTATACCCAGGTTGTCTGATCCCACAAAGTCCTCCGGATGTACCCTAACACCAACGGGAGGTATCTGCAGCAGAAAAACAGCATGACAGCCTGGCAGAGCCCTCCAGCAGCAGATGAGGAGCACCCAGGTGCACAAACCTCTCCTTTTGGTATGGAGACTACCGAATGAGGGGAGCCAGATTCTAATGCATTGTCTTTAGAGGAAAGAGTGCAGCCAAGAGTAATAGTCTTATCCTCATTAACCATAGAAACCAGGCTACCTGTCCTGTTGCAAGGAAAACTCCCATTCTTTTCCAAGGGCGGGGGTACTGCAACACCTAGGTGATGTTCAGCAAAAAAGCTGATCCAAGACAGGATCCCTCGACAAGAGAATATCTGTTCTGGATAGCAAGATGGAAGACCCAGGGATCGAAACACCCTGGCAAGTGGAATACCATCCTGAGAGGGGATTCCCCCACTGCCCTACAAACCCCAAACCAGGGGATGTGCCCAAGAGACGCTGAGGGTCCATGTCCTTATTTAGGTAGGGGCAGTGAAAGTTTGTCTCAATCGACCTTGTTGGTTAGGGAGTCCATCTAGAGGCAAGGGATGCTGAGGGTTACAAAGTTCAGATTGTTTGTAACAAGTCATCGCGACTGAAGCACATGCTCCCTCCACTTCATGAAACAGGGGCCTACCCTCGTGATGGACAGATCCTCTTTGAAAGAATCCACCCATTCTGACACAGTTTGCCGGATTAAAGTAACCGAAAACATGGGCCAGAGGGTAAAAATAGTCAGTTCATCCTGAAGTTTAGGTAGAACTGTCAGTTGAATTTCAAAAAGGTAAGTATATTATCAACCAGTGTAATGGTACTCCAGATAAGGCAGGTCACTGGTGTATCTACAGTGGGAACAGACTCCCAAGTTCAATTTTAAAAGGGTAAAGTTCTCAGGTGGGGTCCAGGAACCTTCAGGGTGCTTCCAGTCTGCATACAGAAAAGCAGTGGGAAGGTCATTGCTGCTGCAGAAGCCTAAAAATACCCCAGCGAGGAAGCAAGGAATCTTGATTGAAGTCACAGAGAAAATAATTCACTAATAAAAGAAAGGATAGCAAAAAGTAGGTCACACTTTTCTTGTCCATCATCCTTCATCAGAATTAGGTATGCTGGTTAGAGGAAGAGTTATACAGGATTAGTAAGCAGTTTTTATAAAACAAGAAAAATCTGCTGCGCCAACCAAATAAACAACAAGCAGCCAACACCACCAATTAGACTAATTGTAAAGATTATTGAAAGAAAGAAAAAGTGTAGCGCTATAGTGTGCCAATCAACAACAATATAAAGTATATTATGTAACACACCTATGTGTATATCAGATGCTAGGTCCTGCTAAACCTCGCAGGAAAAACAGTGGACCAGTTGAAAAATCAAATGTTCTAAAGAAAACATTACTAGCAACATACCATGTGTAATAAACAATGAGTTTGATCTGAGGGTTTGGGATTAGTTTTATGATGTACACATAATTCACATTGTTTATTACACATGATATGTTGCTAGTAATGTTTTCTTTAGAACATTTGATTTTTCAACTGGTCCACTGTTTTTCCTGCGAGGTCTAGCAGGACCTAGCATCTGATATACACATAGGTGTGTTACATAATATACTTTATATTGTTGTTGATTGGCACACTATAGCGCTACACTTTTTCTTTCTTTCAATAAGCAGTTTTTATGTTTGCCAGTGTCAATCGTCCTGTACCTGTATAACTTGACTATCTTTTTTCCTGTGTCCCTCAAATGAAAAAATGAACTGGAAGATATATATATATATATATATATATATATATATATATATATATATATATATATATATATATATATTGTTATAATTTTTTTTTTATATTTATGTATTGCCTATATTCCTATATCTCTAGTTGTGACAATGTTTTCACTGAAGAAGGAAACCCCTGTTAATTCAAAAGAAAAGAAAATCACCTTCTTACAATCTTTATTAATAAAGATCTCCTTTTTTTCCAGTAAAGGGTCTCTTCTGTAAAAGCAAACTGTAAAGAGTGAGTCTTCAGACCCCAGAACAAATACATGTGATATAAATGTATTATAGTGATAGATGCATGGGGTTCTGGGCTTCCTCTGGCAACCATGAATGTGACAAATTAGTCACATGGCCTTTGCCAAAGGGGCTTAAGGCAAATCTGTTGGCCATGCTACAAACATTCAAGTATGTATTATTTTTGATGGTAAATGAGCTTTAAAACAAACATCAGTAACTGCAGGTACGATGCAGCAATTCATCCTCAAAGTTCACAACAGTAGCACTAAAATAGGATTTTTATAACAGCTTACCTGTAAAATCCTTTTCTTTGAAGTACATCACGGGACACAGAGCCACAGTTACTATGTGGGTTATAGGCCACCTTCAGGTGATGGACCCTGGCACGCCCTAAGACAAAAAGTGCACTCCCTATATAACCCCTCCCACTACTGGGAGTACCTCAGTTTTGTAGCAAAGCAATACACGTGTATACCAATAAGGGAGGGACCTCTGTGACCCGTGATGTACTTCAAAGAAAAGGATTTTACATGTAAGCTGTAATAAAAATCCTATTTTCTTATCGTACATCACGGGACACAGAGCCATAGTATTTACTATGTGGGATGTCCCATAGCAATGCCAACTGAAGGGAGGGAGACACAACAAAAATAGGGCACTAAGAGACTAGAGGACTTATACTGCAGCCTGCAGTACACTGCGCCCAAAGGCGATATCCTCATGACCTTTTACATCTACTTGATAGAATCTGGTAAATGTATGGACCGAAGGCCAAGTTGCGGCCTTGCAGATCTGAGCCATGGAGGCTTGGTGATGCACTGCCAAAGAAGCACTAACAGCAGTGGTGGAGTGCGGTTCAATATGAAAAGGAGGAATTTTCCTTTTTAAACCATAAGCTTGAACAATCACTTGACTAATCAATTTAGAAATAGTAGATTACGATGCTGCCTGTCTTCTTTTAGGACCGTCTGGCAATACAAACTAAACATCTGTTTTACTAATCTTAGCGATCACTTTCAAATAAACCTTGACCGCTCTCACCACATCAAGAGAATTTAGTGACTTTTCTTCCACAGAACGAGGTTCTGGAAAAAATGAAGGCAGAACAATATTCTGTTAGTGCAGCGCAATAATATGAGGAAAAAAGTCAATTTCAAAATATAGGGACTCAGGTGTCCAAAAGGAACAATGGCAAGTTCCCTCGTGATAGAAAAGGAAATAAATTCTCCAGTGGTAAGTCGGTGGCAATATCCTCCACCACAGACAAATAGATGCGCTTACCGGATCAGGTGGACCTCTTATTATAGGAGGTCAGAAACGCATATATCCACTGAGAGATGAAGGCACACTCCAATGCAGCTGTGGGGGTCCCCAATCCAACACCATGAAACACTGATCCAGCAGTGAGATGCAGCATTATTGGTTCCCAAAGCGGCAATAATAATGTGGAGACACAACGGTCCCAAAAAAAGAAAAAAACGCACTAAGTGTACTCCGTAGGTTTATTCCCGCGGGGAAGGAGCTTATACTATGCACGTCACCTGCTGCCATCTCTCAGCTGTTTGCATGAGAACATGCCTTTTTATCCATTGAAACTTTTCATTGATATTTTTATTGCGTGCGCTTGTTAGCACCATATTTTATGCTTTTTACTTACTTGAATAAACCTTCGGAGTACACTTAGAGCGTTTTTTTCTTTTTTTGGGACCGTTGTCTCTCCACATTATTATTGCCGCTTTGGGATCCAATGCTGCTGCATCTCACTGCTGGATCGGTGTTTCATGGTGTTGGATTGGGGACCCCCACAGCTGCATTGGAGTGTGCCTTCATCTCTCAGTGGATATATGCGTTTCTGACCTCCTATAATAAGAGGTCCACCTGATCCGGTAAGCGCATCCATTTGTCTGTGGTGGAGGATATTGTCACCGACTTACCACTGGAGAATTTATTTCCTTTTCCATCACAGGGGAACTTGCCGTTCTTCATTTTGGACACCTGAGTCCCTATATTTTGAAATGGACTTTTTTCCTCATATTATTGTGCTGCACTAACATTGTTTTATTGATTGTTTATAAGCTTTGTGATTACCTATAGTGTTCAGCTTGCATCCATTCATTTCACCTATTTGTTTGCGCTGATTGCTTCCTGTTTATACAAAACAATGTCCTGGTTTAAATGAAAACCTGACACTACCTTCGGTAGGAAATTAGGATGAGGCCGCAATACAACCTTATCCTTATGAATAATCAAATATGGCTCTTTACAAGACAGAGCAGCCAACTCTGATACTCTTCTTGCAGAAGATATGGCAACCAAGAATATTATTTTCCTCGTCAAAGAGGACCTTTTTTTTTAATCATATCCTTTTTATTAGTTTTTCAAATGATACATTATTCATCATAAACAGTATAAAAACAAAGAACAAACATTACTTTATATATTATCCCATAACACAATCAATAACAAGTTATCTTGCCCTTCCTTATTTCTTTACTCCCTCCCCCCTCCCCTGTCTCCCTATTCACCCTCCCTCCTCCCCAACAGTTGCTTCTGTTAAAATAGTCATATCTTAAGCTTGGCAAAACTTATTACCCAATTAAATACACTGTGCATACTACTTATTCCCTCGTATATCTATTCCCTGGTGCAAATCTTCCTTCCCTCAATAAGGTTTTATATTTCCCTATTCATTCCCCGACACCACAAACCCCAAATCCCTATGAACTTGCTATAGCTTCCCCTTCTGGTATAGATTATCCTTTCTGTTCCAACTAGTGAGTTCATTGTACTGACCCATTCTTCAGGGGTAGGTGGTTCTGTTGATAACCATGCTTTAGCGATCAGTTTCCTCGCCTGGTATAAGCAGCGTACAATTGCTATTCCTATGTGGCCCTCCCCCATATTCTCTCTAATTAGCCCCAGCACACAAACCTTAGCCTCGTATTCCAATCTTATCCCAAACCTAGCATCTATAATGTTTAGGATCTCAGTCCAGTACCTGACTAGTTTCGGGCACCTCCACATTATATGTATAAGATCACCCGTCTCTAGACATCTGGGGCATTTGTCGTCTGGTCTACGACCAAATCTATGCAGCCTCTTGGGGGTATAGTAGGCTCTGTGCACAAGCAAGAGGTGTGAAGCCCGCTGTAACGGAGAGAGGGACACCAGTGGACCAAGCTCCAATATTCTCTCCCACTGATCATCGCTCAACTCCCCCACATCGGCCCCCCACTCCTCCCTTGCGCGCGAAAGTGGGGCTAGACTAATTGCCCTGGTCATTAGTTGGTCATAAATTCCCGATATTAGCCCCTTAAGGCTAGGTGCCCTTACCACCTTACTAAGCAGTGATGCACTACACCATTCCAGTGCCTTAATGTTAAATTGCTTGTCTAATGCGTGCCTGATCTGGAGATAAAAGTAAAATGATTCCTTGGGAATTCCAAACTCCCGTCTCAGGTCCGCAAAGGACTTTAATATATTGCCATCAAATATTTGCATCAGCCTATTTATTCCCGCCCATTCCCACATCCTATTTACTCCTATAGCCTGCATTTCTTGTAGCTGCCTATTCTGCCATATAGGTGAAAACTCCGTAACCCCCTTATATCCCATTTCAATCTTCACTGACCGCCAAACTTTTATGACCAATTTGTATGTTGGAAATAAGCATCCTAATGACTCAGCTTCCAATGCCCCTACCAGGGATTTATGCGGGTTCCCTGATAACATGATTTTTACGCTGGAATCCACCTCCCCCCCACGTTCGCACCCCCCCAGATGTTGCAACTGGGCCGCCAAAAAGTACCTATATGGGTGGGGCACCGCCAATCCCCCCTCCCTGTTAGGGCACTGCAAGGTCTGGAGACTAATCCTGGCCTGACCCTTTCTCCATATTAACTCACGAAAGATAGAATTTATTTTTACAAACCAGTCCCTCCCTATCCAAATCGGTGAGTTATGTAATATGTATATTAATTGTGGCATCCAAATCATCTTGATCTGATTTACGCGCCCTGCCATAGATAGAGGGAGCCGAACCCAGATGTCTTTCTTCCTTTTGAACTTTTCTAACAGCGGAGCTAAATTGTCTTTAATATACAGAGTTGGGTTATTAGTTACCACTATACCCAAATATTTAAACTTCTCCACCACCCTAAAACGAGGTACCACCTGAGGGAGAGAACCAGTGGTCGAGTCAAGCGGGAGAAGTGTAGATTTCTCCCAATTGACTATTAGCCCCGATATCCTCCCAAACCCTTCCACCAACTGCATTGCCTTTACTAGTGATGGCCCCATGTCCCCCAGGAATAACAGTACGTCGTCAGCATATAACGCTATTCTTTCCTCACCCCCTTTCCTTTTATAACCCTGCAGACCTGGTGATTTTCTTATTACCTCCGCGAAAGGCTCCATTGCCAGGGCGAATAGCAGGGGCGACAAGGGACACCCCTGCCTAGTCCCCCTCTAAAGGGAGATCCCTTCCGAGTATGTGTTGTTTATTTTTAATCTAGCACTGGGGTGCTGATATAATATCTTAAGCCACTTAATAAACAGGGGGCCAAACCCAAATTTTTCCAGTACCCACCATAAATACCCCCGTTCCAGGGTGTCAAATGCCTTGGCAATATCCAAGGACAAGACCAGCCTGGAACCTGCATTCTCTACCGGGGTCTGGAGATTCAAATAAGTCCTTCTTATATTTTTACTGGCAGACCTGTTCTGCATAAACCCTGACTGATCCGGGTTAACCAAGGTAGATATACATTTATTCAAAATGGCAGCCAGGATCTTTGCCAGGATCTTGACATCCGTGCCCAGCAATGAAATTGGTCTGTATGATGAGGTATCTAATTGACTTTTCTCCTCTTTCTGAATCAGTACAATAATAGCTTCAGACATTGATAAAGGCAAGCTACCAACTGCAGCTGACCAATTCAATGTCTTCCAAAGTTCCGGGGCCAGCACCTCCCCATATTGTTTATAAACCTCAGATGGCAATCCATCAGGACCTGGAGACTTTTGGTTCGGCATGTTCTTTATTGCTTGCCCAATCTCTTCCAGTGTTATCGGTGCTTCCAGACTATTCATATCTATGTCCGACAACACCGGTAAATCAATACCTTCCAAAAATTTCTCCATCTCTGCTTGTTCAGGGCTGTGACGCATCTTATATAGTTCCCTATAGAATTCTACAAATGTTTTATTAATTACTTCAGGATGTGATGAAATATCCCCTTCCTTTGTTTTGATCATGGGAATTATTGAAGATGGCGAATTAGTTTTGGCCAACAGGGCCAATGTCCGACCCACTCTTTCTTTTTGTATTCTTGTTGTTTCAATACCCAGCGTTCTCGATTTTCGATTGTTGGGTCTAATACATACTTTCTTTCTGATTCCCGAACCTCTTCCCTAATAAGCTCTCCCCTTGCCCTTGTTTGTTTCTTTATTTTGGATATCTGTTGAATCAAAAGCCCTCTGAGGTATGCTTTCAAGGAATCCCAAATCACACCCTCCGAAGCAGTACCGGTATTAAATTCAATAAATTCTCTCAATCTTAAATTAGTTTCGTCCCTATTCCCCAACCATGTTGGATTTAATGACCACATTCTCAGACCGCCATCATCCCGCATGGTTATTGTCAATGTCAATGGCGAGTGATCGGACACCCCCCTTGGGCGATATTCAATACTACCTATTAAGGGTTGGACTTTTTGGTTACCAATGGCCATATCAATACGGGATAGGGTGAGGTGGGTCCCTGAAAAGCAAGAATATTCCTGGCTATTAGGGTTACGAACCCTCCACATATCGCACCACCCAACCTCCTCTAAGAACTGTGCCAGCCTTCCCACCGACCCTCTACCTCCGCTAAGCCCTGGCGGGAACCTATCTAGCCTGCTATCAAGCACAGTATTAAAGTCCCCAACTATGATAACTGCGACCTCTCTCTTATCCTCCAGGAACCCTAGCAACAGGAACAAGATCTCCATTTTAAATGGTGGGGGAATATACAAATTTACTATAACAAAAGGTCTACCCT
The DNA here is from genome assembly GCA_037952835.1 of Lithobates septentrionalis. Lineage (NCBI taxonomy): Eukaryota > Metazoa > Chordata > Amphibia > Anura > Ranidae > Lithobates > Lithobates septentrionalis. Next base: position 1,305,023 of record JBBDGP010000419.1, on the reverse strand, counting down.
CAATTAAACAATGTAAAAAAATAAAACAACCCAGTCTATCAATACTGACATCCCTGCAGGAAAACATCAACCCCTTCCTAATCAGAATACTCACTCCCCTTGAATAGGAGGAGTACACTGAGTGGTATTGTGTCTGAAATTTATTATTTTTGATTAATAATTTAGTCTCACCGGTCAAATGCGTTTCCTGCAAGCATATCACTTCGGTAGCACAAGAATCTAATTCCTGGAATACAGTGGCTTTTTTCGTATGCTCACTCATACCCCTGATGTTCCAGGAACTTATACCAAACGTTCTAGGCTGCATTCAAAATATACATCAACAAATACCAGCTATGCAAATACCAGGATAAGGTTACCCTTCTACTTATATATTGGAAAATCACTGCCATAAAATGGCGCTGTTCTGAACCAGTACTTTTTTGAAAAAAACTACAAAGCAAAAGTCTCCAGACTCTATTCTGATTTGCCACATGTGCCCTTATTCCCCTTTTGGTCTTCTGCTTCAAATCATCAGTGCCCCCTCTTACCACACTCAGTGCTATTGTTATGGGGAGGGGACCGCGCGGGTCCGGGGGAAAAATACCCCCACACCCCCCCCTCCCACTTCCATCCAAAACAGTTTTCCTAAACCTACTAAATCTTATAAACTTTAAGTATTTACACTTCATTTCTTTTATCTTCAACAATTTTTTTAACAGTGCTCTGTGCATTTTTACCTTTATTTTTGCAACTGTGATACCCCCTACTTTAAATAATCCCTTCTTCCCCCTCCCTTGCCTCACTCGGCGTGCCCTAGGGGCCTTCCTTGTGACCTTACTACTCCCCTCACCCCACTTCATCCACCCCCCCTCCCCCCACACTCCCTTCCCACCCCCCCCTTCCCCCCTCCCCCCCAATAATCCCATCAACCCGAGGGTTAAAAGAACCCCCGTCACCAAACTAAACATTTCTCTCAACCTTCACTTCATCCACCCATCTCTCTCCCTCCCGACCCCTACTGCTGCAAAGCAAACAAAGAAAAAAAAAAATAAAAAAAACACATTATTAGTCCCATTTCCTACAAGTGAAAGGAGAAGAAAAAAAAAAAATCAAAAAAACACATTATTAGTCCCATTTCCTACAAGTGAGAGGAGAAGAAAAAAAAAAAAAAAAAAAGAAAAATTTATAAGTTCTTTTTGTTCTCTTCAAACCAGTCCATGGCTCCTTTGACAGATTCAAAAAAACGGGTAGTCCCTAAGGCCTCAATACGCAATCGTGCTGGATATAGTAGCGCATATGGAATGTTGTGGTTCCGTAGGATGCGCTAATGTCCAAAAAACCTGCTCTTCTCCTTTGTAGTTCCGGGGAATAATCTGGATATATCGACCAAGGGAATATCTTGAATTGGCTCAAAAGGCTGTTTTTGTAAAGCCGACAGGACTAAATTTAAGTCCCAAGGGTTCAGGGGTGACCTAACTGGGGGATTAATCTGCATTACCCCCTGAATAAAATTACAAACCAGAGAGTGTGAAGCAAGTGGTCGTGGAAAAAACACTAATAAGGCTGACACCTGGGCTTTGATAGTACTTAAGGCCAGCTTAATTTCTAATCCCATCTGTAGGAATTCAAGGATCCTACCTATGACATATTTTCTGGGGTGCCAACCCCTGGATTCACACCAGGAGACAATTGCCTTCCAGACTCTATAGTATATGACTCTGGAGGCCGTCTTCCTAGCATTAACCAAAGTAGAAACTACTGAAGCTGACAGCCCTCAGTCCTTTAGAATGTGGGTCTCAATAGCCAAACCGGTAAATTTAGCGTTTGTAAGGTAGGATGGAATACCGGACTTTGCAAGAGAAGATCTGGCCACAGTGGTAGGGTCCAAGGGTCCCCTACCACCAGTTTTATGATCTCGGCAAACCAAGATCTCCTGGGCCACACTGGGGCCACCAGAATCACCTCCTTCCCTTCTTGCTTGTTCCTGCGAAGAAGACACGGGAGCAGCAGAACAGGAGGGAACGCATAGATCAGTGAAAAGTGATCCCAATGAAAGACCAAGGCATCTGTTCCATATGCAATTGGATCCCTTGTCCTTGACACAAAGTTGTCGATCTTGTTGTTGAACCTGGACGCAAACAAACAGATCCACATCCGGAACTCCCCATTTTTGACATACTGACAGAAAGATGTCGGGATGAAGGGACCATTCTCCTGGGAACAATTGTTGGGCGACTCAAATAGTCCGCCTGCCAATTCTCTATCCCTGGAATGAAAATTCCTGATAGACAAGGAATGTTGTTTTCTGCCCAAGAAAGAATATGTGTCACCTCTTTCTGGGCCATACGACTTCTCGTGCCCCCTTGGTGATTGATATAGGCCACCGCTGTGGCATTGTTGGATTGGATTCTGACAGGACAATTCCGTAGTCTGGACTTCCAGGCCTCCAGGGCCTGGCGTACTGCCTGTATCTCTAGAATATTGATGGACAAGGTCATTTCTGATTTGGACCATTTCCCTTGGACAGATGCTTCTTCCAGGACTGCTCCCCAGCCCAGAAGGCTGGCATCTGTTGTTACCACCTTCCAGGTAGGGATGAGCCGAACACCCCCCGGTTCGGTTCGCACCAGAACCCGCGAACGGACCGAAAGTTCGCACGAACGTTAGAACCCCATTGACGTCTATGGGACTCGAACGTTCGAAATCAAAAGTGCTCATTTTAAAGGCTAATTTGCATGGTATTGTCCTAAAAAGGGTTTGGGGACCCGGGTCCTACCCCAGGGGACATGTATCAATGCAAAAAAAACTTTTAAAAACGGCCGTTTTTTCGGGAGCAGTGATTTTAATGATGCTTAAAGTAAAAAAAAAAAAAGTGAAATATTCCTTTAAATATCGTACCTGGGGGGTGTCTATAGTATGCCTGTAAAGTGACGCGTGTTTCCCATGTTTAGAACAGTCCCTGCACCAAATGTCATTTTAAAGGAAAAAATCTCATTTAAAACTGCTTGCGGGTTTAATGTCATGTCGGGTCATGGCAATATGGATGAAAATCAGTGAGACAAACGGCATGGGTACCCCCCCAGTCCATTACCAGGCCCTTTGGGTCCTGTATGGATATTAAGGGGAACCCCGCACCCAAATTAAAATAAGGAAAGGCCCTATATATTCTGAACAGCAGTATACAGGCGGTGCAAACAAGACAGGGACTGTAGGTTTGTTGTTAAGTAGAATCTCTTTGTAATTTTGAAGGGGTACATTTTTAACGTGTTTAGCTCCAGCCAAAAAATCTTTTTTAAGCTTTTTGGAAAACATAGGGAAGGGTTATCACCCCTGTGACATTTGTTTTGCTGTCTTTCCTCCTCTTCAGAAGATTTCACCTCACTTTTTGTCCCAATGAAAAATGTTTTTTGAAAATTTGGGTTTTTTTGTGGAACAAGGATTGGAAAGCATCAGTGGAAAGGAGAATTTTTTTTCCCATATTAACTCTTACAGGAGAGAATTTCCCTTCCTAGGGGTAGATTTCATCTCACTTCCTGTTGTCTCCTTCCGTTTGCAAGTAGGAGTCGTTTGTAAGTTAGATGTTTGAAAGTAGGGTCCTGCCCTATATACTCAGCAGAAATTTGGGCCTTAGGTGTTGCTGTGGCCACAACACTGTAAGCCCTCACAGGGCCCTGCTGTGAAATATTAGATCAAGAATTGTAATTACATGCCCCTGTTGAACAGGAGCTGAAAAATTAGGCCTTAGGCACTGGTGCTGGTGCCACAACACTGCAACCCCTCACAGACACTCTAGTTGGAACGCAGGAACGAGCCCTGCTGCAAAGTATTGCATCAAAAATTGTAATTACACGCCCCTGTTAGACAGGGGCAGAAAAATTGGGCCTTAGGCACTGGTGCTGGTGCCACAACACTGCAACCCCTCACAGACACTCTAGTTGGAACGCAGGAACGAGCCCTGCTGCAAAGTATTGCATCAAAAATTGTAATTACACGCCCCTGTTAGACAGGGGCAGAAAAATTGGGCCTTAGGCACTGGTGCTGGTGCCACAACACTGCAACCCCTCACAGACACTCTAGTTGGAATGCAGGAACGAGCCCTGCTGCAAAGTATTACATCAAAAATTGTAATTACACGCCCCTATTAAACAGGGGCTGAAAAATTGTGCCTTAGGCACTGGTGGTGGCGCCCAGAACCAAAAATGTTCTTACAAGCTATCAGCGTGATGATTGAGGAGGAAGAGGATAATTACTCAGGGATAGTCACTCAGCATCAGCATAGGCAGTCTTTGAAGGGATCTGAGATTTCAAAAAAAATTATTCGGTTACATCAGCATCAGGTGCTTGGTAGCTGGTGGTGATCCAAGACTGATTCATTTTTATGAAGGTCAGCCGATCGACCGAGTCGGTGGACAGACGCACCCTGTGATCGGTTACCACGCCTCCAGCAGCACTGAATGTGCGTTCCGAAAGAACGCTGGATGCAGGACAGGCCAGTAGCTCAATTGCATACTGTGCAAGCTCTGGCCAGTGATCCATCCTCAAGACCCAGTAACCCAGAGGATTTTCGGTGGGAAAGGTGTCCAAGTCTGATCTTGCCCCTAGGTATTCCTGCACCATGTAAAACAGACGCTGGCGATGGTTGCTGGAACCGATCATACCTTGGGGCTGCGGACCAAAAAATTGTCTGAACGCATCGGTCAGACGGCCACCTTCTCCACCGCTCCTTCTTTGACTGACCGAAGCCTCAGCAACACGTTGTCCAGAAACAGGAGTTTGTAACCTCCCAGTCTCTGGGAACGCGTTGCACAGACCTTTCTGCAAGGCCTCCCGAAGATGTTTCATCCTCTGCTCCCTCTGCGATGGCAAGATAAGGTCCGCAACCTTACCCTTGTAACGTGGATCAAGGAGGGTTGCCAGCCAGTATTGGTCCTTCTCCTTGATACCACGAATACGAGGATCCTTACGCAGGCTTTGCAGGATCAGGGAGGCCATGCAGCGTAGGTTTGCTGAGGCATTCGGTCCGGAGTCCTCTGGGTCACTAAGGACAACAACGTCCGCAGCCACCTCCTCCCAGCCACGTACAAGTCCATGTGTTCCTTGGGACTGATCCCTTAAAGACTGCTGCTGATGCTGAGTGCCAGGCTCCACCTCCATACTGACACAATCTTCCTCCTCCTCCTCCTCCTCCTCGTCCTCTTCCTGTGTGATCGGCGGGCACGCAGGAACACTGTCTGGATAAAGGGGGCCTTGAGAGCTAAGGAAGTCCTCCTCTTCCTGCCTCTGTTCTGCCTCAAGTGCCCTGTCCATTATTCCACGCAGCGTGTGCTCCAACAGGTGGACAAGGGGGACAGTGTCACTGATGCATGCACTGTCAGTGCTCACCATCCTCGTGGCCTCCTCGAATGGTGACAGGACAGTGCATGCATCCCTGATCATGGCCCACTGGCGTGGGGAAAAAAAACCAAGCTCCCCTGACCCTGTCCTGGTGCCATAGTCGCACAGGTACTCATTGATGGCCCTCTGCTGCGTGTGCAGCCGCTGCAGCATGGCCAACGTTGAGTTCCACCTGGTGGGCATGTCACAGATTAGGCGGTTCTTGGGCAGGTTAAACTCCTTTTGGAGGTCCGTCAGCCGAGCACTGGCATTATATGACTGGCGGAAATGCACACAGACTTTCCTGGCCTGCCTCAGGACATCCTGTAAGCCCGGGTACCTGCCCAAGAACCGCTGCACCACCAAGTTAAGGACGTGAGCCAAACAGGGCACATGGGTCATTTGTCCCTGTCGGAGGGCAGAGAGGAGGTTGGTGCCATTGTCGCAAACCACCATTCCTGCCTTAAGTTGGCGTGGCGTCAACCACCTCTGAACCTGCCCCTGCAGAGCTGACAGAACCTCTGCCCCAGTGTGGCTCCTGTCCCCCAAGCACACCAGCTCAAGCACCGCATGGCATCTTTTGGCCTGCGTACTTGCGTAGCCCCTTGAACGCCTACGGAGCACCGCTGGTTCCGAGGAAGAGGCCATGGAGGAAGAAGAAGAGGAGGGGGTGGAGGAGAGAGGTGTGTCACAATCAGCATTTTGGAGGCGTGGTGGCGGAACAACCTCCAACACTACTGCACCTTGTCCTGCATCCTTCCCAGCTGCCAGCAGAGTCACCCAATGCGCCGTGAAACTTAGGTAACGTCCCTGTCCATGCCTGCTGGACCATGAGTCAGCGGTAATATGCACCTTACCGCTGACCGCCCTGTCCAGCGAGGCATGGACATTGCCTTCCACATGCCGGTAGAGAGCCGGAATCGCCTTCCGTGAGAAAAAGTGGCGTTTGGGTACCTGCCACTGAGGAACCGCACATTCCACAAACTCACGGAAGGGGGTAGAGTCTACCAACTGAAAAGGCAGCAGTTGAAGTGCTAGCAATTTTGCCAAGCTAGCATTCAACCGCTGGGCATGTGGATGGCTGGGAGCAAACTTCTTTCGGCGGTGCAGCAGCTGGGGCAGGGAAATTTGCCTGGTACAATCTGACGTCGGTGTACCAAAAGCAGATTGCCCACAAGTACTTGGCTGTGACACACCTAATTCTACACCTTCATTCCTCTCACTGCAGGTCTCAGAGAGGACTGAAGGTCTAGTGGGGTTGGAAATCTCAGCTGATGAGGAGCAAGGAGAGATCCTCTTTGTTCTTTGGTGTGGGTCTTTTAGATACGCTTGCCAACGAACTGCATGGCAGGTCAACATATGTCTGGTCAAGCATGTGGTACCCAAGCGGGAGATGTTTTGGCCACGCGAGATACGCTTGAGACATATGTTGCAAATAGCAGCGGTGCGATCTGATGCACTCGTCTCAAAAAAGGCCCACACCAAAGAACTTTTTGAATAACGAGCAGAGACTGCAGCGCCCTGCACATGTGGAGCTTTGGGGTGTGATGCAGTCAATGTGCTGCCCTTAGGCTGGCCCCTGGAGGGCATCCTGCCTCGTTGGTGATGTGCCGCCTCCTCCTCCTCCTCCTCCTCCTCCTCCTCCTATCAGGCACCCACGTTGAGTCAGTGACCTCATCATCCCCTCCCTCCTCATCACTGGAGCAAACCTGGCAGTATGCTGCAGCAGGGGGAGCATGACTGCCAGATTGCTGTCCTTCTTGGGCACCCCCTCTGTCCGTGCTCATGTTACTGCCTTCATCGAGCTCAGTATCATCATCAGAGCCTTCCAAACGCTGGGCATCGTCCTGGAGCATGTACCCAACACTGTGGTCAAACAGTTCGAGGGAATCCTCAGGAGGACATGGTGGAGCTAGGGAAGGAGTCACTGATGACATTGAGCTGAGGGAAGAGGCCGCTGCTTTGCCAGACAAAGCACCCTGGGCATGGGTGAGAGAGGATGAGGAGGATGAGGACGGCTTGGTCATCCACTCGACCAAGTCTTCCGCATGCTGCGGCTCAACACGGCCAGCTGCCGAAAAAAAGGCCAAGCGTGTCCCATGGCCACGTGCTGATGAGGATGCACTGTCTCCACGACCAGCACTAGACACAGAGCCTGCTTGCCCTCTCTTATTGGCTTGTGACTGTCTGCCTCTCCTTCTTGGCCTTCCAGACATACTGATGGCCTGTAGCTGCACTAAGCTGGGATAGAACACCTGTAATTTTCTTCAGGTAGCTTTATATACTGTAACCAGACAAGCCTGCCTGTCAGTAGGAAGATAACAGGAACGGATCTAGCTGAACACTGTGAGCAGGACGCACTGCACTAAATGTAAATAGCAGGAACGGATCTAGCTGAACACTGTGAGCAGGACGCACTGACTGCACTAAATGTAAATAGCAGGAACAGATCTAGCTGAACACTGTGAGCAGGACGCACTGCACTAAATGTAAATAGCAGGAACGGATCTAGCTGAACACTGTGAGCAGGACGCACTGACTGCACTAAATGTAAATAGCAGGAACGGATCTAGCTGAACACTGTGAGCAGGACGCACTGCACTAAATGTAAATAGCAGGAACGGATCTAGCTGAACACTGTGAGCAGGACGCACTGACTGCACTAAATGTAAATAGCAGGAACGGATCTAGCTGAACACTGTGAGCAGGACGCACTGCACTAAATGTAAATAGCAGGAACGGATCTAGCTGAACACTGTGAGCAGGACGCACTGACTACACTAAATGTAAATAGCAGGAACGGATCTAGCTGAACACTGTGAGCAGGACGCACTGCATTAAATGTAAATAGCAGGAACGGATCTAGCTGAACACTGTGAGCAGGACGCACTGACTGCACTAAATGTAAATAGCAGGAACAGATCTAGCTGAACACTGTGAGCAGGACGCACTGCACTAAATGTAAATAGCAGGAACGGATCTAGCTGAACACTGTGAGCAGGACGCACTGCACCAAATGTAAATAGTCTAGATAGAAGATAACAGGAACGGATCTAGCTAAACTGAATACAGTGTATATATATATATGCAACACCAGGGATGCATATATATACACAATACACTGTAACTGCAGCTAACTGACTGACTGTTCTGCCTAATCTATCTAACTCAAATCAAATGACACTGTCTGTCTCTCTCTCTATGTCTCAGCACACCGGAACACACACTACACAGGGCCGCCGTGCAGGCGGCCTTATATAGTGTGGGGCGTGTACTAAATCCCCTGAGCCATAATTGGCCAAAGCCACCCTGGCTTTGGCCAATTACAGCTCTCTCTACTGACGGCGCTGTGATTGGCCAAGCATGCGGGTCATAGTGCATGCTTGGCCAATCATCAGCCAGCAATGCACTGCGATGCCGCAGTGAATTATGGGCCGTGACGCGCCACACGAATTTGGCGCGAACGGCCCATATCGTTCGCAATTCGACGGACGGTCGAACAGCCGATGTTCGAGTCGAACATGGGTTCGACTCGAACACGAAGCTCATCCCTACTTCCAGGTAACTGGTAGAAAGGATTTCCCTTTTTGAAGATTCTGGGATATCAACCACCAATTGAGGCTCTGACACACATTGGGGGATAAAAGCATTGGGAAGTCGAGAGCTTGGACCTTCTTGTTCAATGTTGACAGGATACTGTGTTGCAGCAGTCTTGAATGAAACTGCACATAAGGAACAGCGTCGAAAGAAGCCACCATCTTTCCCAACAATTTCATGCAAAGTCGAATAGAAGGATTCTTCTTTGTCTTGACCAACTGAATCAGTTCCTTTATGGAACTGATCCTTTCCTGGGTCAAAAACACCCTCTTCTGAGCTGTATCTATGATCAGCCCCAAGTACTGCAATCTCCTTGATGATTTTAAGGAGGATTTCTTTAGGTTGAGAATCCAACCTAGGTGTTCCAGGTAGCTGACTGCAGTGACAAAAGTTTGGTTTAAGCGGGCTACCTATTGATCTATCAAGAGTAAATAGTCTAAGTAGGCTAGTATCGTTATACCTTGAGCCCTTAGCCTGGCTAAAGGAGGAGCCAGGACCTTTGTAAATACTCGAGGTGCAGTAGCTAGACCGAAAGGCAGAGCTACAAACTGGAAATGAAGATTTTCTACCTTGAAGCGTAGAAATTTCTGGTGAGCGGGGAAAATCGGTACATGGAGATAAGCATCCTTGATTTCGATTGACGCCAGAAGTTCTCCCTCTTGTAGGATGGAGACTACTGATCGGATTGGCTCTATGCAAAAAGAATACAGCCCCCAGTGATGACACATAGGCATGACAACACTTACTAAATTTAAAGGAGACATTTCATAAGAAATTTTTAAAAATTTAAAAAAACTCCACTTACCTTTCCCGCCGCAGGGTTTTCTGTGGTAAACCAACAGACCCAATCTTCACCCTTCATGGTGGGTTCCGTTAAACCTTCAGGAGCTGGGGATCCTCGAGGAAACCCACAATCCTGGACCTGTAATAGCACCACCGCCAGTAAAAACTTTATGGCCTTAATACCAAAAAGTACTGGATCCCGGGGTCCAGCTCTCTAAAAAGAGAAGCGTTACAGGCAAGACCTTGTTTCTTTGGATATGAGGCCCGGGTACCATTCAATTCGGCCAA